>JASPKZ010008373.1:1095000-1425844 GCA_030220185.1 Diploptera punctata
ACAATGCTACTATATGTTGATTGTTGTCCTGTTTAGTGAAATTCAGGAAGGTACGTACATTTTTTGTTAAAAATAACATATGGAAGGGTTGAGTAGCCAAAATTGATGTTTAAAATTACACATAAATCTTGTTTAATATATTTGAATAAATTACTAAGCTAAGTAAATAGAGACTATTTACTTACAAAAACTCAATATTACTTCCCTCAAATCATAGTAAATGTTATTCTCCCATCTCATTCTTGGTCTACCAACTGGGCGTTTTCCCCTTAATTTTTCGTCAAGAAGCTTCCTTGCACCTCTTTCATTCCCCATTCGTGCCCCATGTCCTGCCAAACGCAGCCTACGAGAGTTAACTGTTCTTATTATATCTGACTTCTTATAAAGACCATGTAGCTCACTGTTAGGTAGTTTTCTCCATTCACCTATCTGTTCATCTACTAAGGGAAAGTGGAATAGAATTGAAATGAAACACTATAATAGTCTAGCAAAGCTCTGTAAAATATTTATTACAATTATTCAATCAGAAAAAAATATTTTTCAATAAAATTTTAGTTTGTCTCATGAGTAATACTGGTATTTAATTTAATGTTGTGTGTCTGGTTGAATTTTGAAGGTGTGATTCACTGGGAGTTTGTTCCAAACGGGCGTGTAGACGATGTGGATCCTCATACGAGTTCATTCAATTTCGAAGGTCGCGGGTTCAAACTCGACCGGACACGATGCTGTACGAACAGCCAAGACAGAAATTCAGGAATTGAGAGGAATCGAACTGCGACCACATACAGCAAATATCCCTGATGTTTCGATCCCTACCCCATTTCACTCATTTTTACGTGACATTTTATAAAACATTGAAGCTGTAGAGGTAGGTTTCAACGAATTCTTCACATCTAAAACCAGAGACTGGTACTACTGTAGGATAACAAACCTCGCTCAAAGATGCTCAAGACCGTAGACTCTTATTTATTGTCTCTACTTTGAAGAGCAGTTTAAATTGTTGTCAGAAAAAAAAAACAAATAAAGTTTTGTTAAAAAAATTACTTATGAGACAGTATTCGTGATTATAAAGAACCGTATCACAAATTTAAACTTCAAACTGGTTATATCAAGTTTTTGGATATGTACGAGTATTAAGAAATGGCTGTACGCTATTGCATAGCAGAGCTGCAGACTCACATACCTGTAAACATAGAACATAATATCGCATCTTGTGTACGTCATATCTCATCACAAGTACTTTTTACATAACATCCCACATTATGTTTAATGTGTACAGGTCGGTAGCTCTGCATTGCGATGTCAGATCTCTTACAACAAAGAACTCTCCTCATATTCTTAATGAGATAACATCAGTTTACAGTAGACAATAATCTCATAATAACAGAGCGTATATAAGTATTTTTCTGGCTGCAATATTTAATGATTGATTGAAAGGTAGAGTTTTGAGACTAGTGCCTGTGTCAACCAGCCTGATTGAGGTTATCTGTCTGGTTTTCCTCAGCCAGGGCATTGCTGGGTTGAAATTTCATTGCCAGGATTAATTTCATCATATTCACCATTTCATTCTATCGTTTAAAAAAGTATTCGCGAAATTATCCTAGTTGTTAAAACATCTATAAACAATAAAATTATCCAATGAAAAATTTGTTCTGTAAAATTGTGTATTTTTGTCAATTTTAATAAATTTAATCTCTCCAAATAAATAATTATTATTCATGCTATACAGCTTAATCTATTTGAAAATAATGGTACATACGTCAGTAGTGGACAACATAAATAATGGTACATACGTCATTAGTGGACAACATAAATAATGGTACATACGCCAGTAGTGGACAACATAAATAATGGTAATAAACTACATGAAGTGTTACAATAGCAGTATAATTAGGGCCTCCGTTGCACACTGTATCTGATTCACTATGTGCTTACCACAAGATAAGAATCTAATGGTCCTGGATAATAGTGTCACCTTATTTAATTTTATTACTATGAACGTGTGAATATAAAGTTACTATCTCAAGAGAAGTTCACTAATTGAATCTAATTAATTATCTAAAGTGACTTGAAGAAATGCTCATATTAAGCAGCAATGAAAGTATTCTTATATGAAAAACTAAACCGATTTTTTTTTTGCCGTTGCGCAATTATTTCTCAAGGGCAGAGAGACGAAATTTAGTATAATTGAGGACTGAAACCGGTTAAAATATACACTAAAAGATCGTTGAATGCAAATTGGGTATGTAAAAATTTAGTGAAGCAAATTCATATTTATTTTATAATATTAACAATAATAATAATAATAATAATAATAATATAATAATAATTATTATTATTATTATTATTATTATTATTATTATATCAGCATCAATAGGCCTAATTATATAGCCTATATAGTATAACATTTGAATGTGGGTAATGATGAGATTGAAATCGATGATGAAGAAATTAAGGAAGTTGGAAATTTCTTACATTTGGGCTCAATATTACAGGAAGGCGGTTCATCAAAAATAGGCAGACGCATAAGCGAAGGAAGGTGAACTATTTGAATGTTAAATTCACTAATTTAGAATAGTAATGTTTTGACTAAAACAAAGAAAATGTTTTATAAAATAATAATGGAGAGTGTAAAACTTTATGGTGCCGAAACTTGACAACAGGAAGGAAAACTGAGAGCCACTGAATAATACTTCTTTAGAAGAGCGGTTAAGAAGTCAAGGAAGTAAGAATAAAGAATGTAGAAATAAAACGGTTAATGAATATAGAAAAAATATATAAAGAAAATATTACAGTGGTTCGGACATGTAAATAGAATGGAAGGTGGAAGATTATCTAAGGAAATAATATGATGGAGAAACATGAAACGAAGATCAAATAGAATCTGGATGATGGAGCAAGAATATTCATGGAACTGAAAGGACATTGTATAGGGAACAATAGAGAAAAAAAATTACTAGTGGACTTTTTTTATTAATTTTACTATTGTTTGATTGAGGGAAACTATAGCAGTGTATAAAATCCTAAATAAATAAACATAAATATATTTTATTTATTTATAAAGAGCAAGAAAGGGTTCAATACACTATTTATGACAGAAAATGTATATAATATACAGAAAAGTTCTCAAAATTTACTTTAGTTATTTTCTTGTAAGTTGCGCATTCTTACACTCGTTATTGTAAAACATTATATTTGGCAACCGGAAGAAGGTTGTTTTGGAGCTGGAAAAACTAATTAAATTAAAGTGGTAGAACTGAATTTCCGCACACATTCACTACGGTTGGTATTATCGCCTCACTATGATGGTTGTCCGTTTATGCAAAAGAGCGGGTGCCGCGCGACAATGCTTGACATGCGGAATTATTATAGTGGCGGTAGTCGGCATCTTTGTATTTAATTATATATAACAGCTGCGGCGAAACAAAGCGAGCCGCTGTACAACCATCAGAATGAAGTTATAATACAATTACTTTGAAGATACTGGTTTCGTGATCAAATAGAAAACACATGACGGCCGCATATATCTGACTGAAATGTTGAAATAATCAGAGAAATCTTGACGCGTATGACAATCAAGGTTTCCATTAACTTTTTGTAAATGTTTGGTAATGCTGTAAACTTCCAGAGATTTTGCCTAACAAGTTTTTCTACCATACATAATGCCTTGATAACAAATATAAAACTAATAACATTATTCTATGCTCGCTCTGGCTAACCCTAGCATAGGATTAATGGTAAACACGGACAGAGGAGATTCGCTAGGTAAGTGAAGACAGACTTTCTAGGGAAGAAAACCTTCTTTAAAAATCCTGCAAGTCTGGAGACAGTAAGATGGCAACCCAATTTACCAGACTGTGCTTTCATAGGGCTGTAACTATAATGCAGCAAGATTGTCTTACTAAAATGCTTCATTAGTTTTCAAGCCATAACAGGCGGTATTATAAATCCCTAGAGTGTAGAAGAAGAGGAAGAATAAATTATATTTCCTGTATCATAAATAATTGAACGTTCGTTTATAAATCAAAATAAACGCCCTAAATCCATTATTTTAATAAAAAAATCACCCTCAAATCAAAGTTTTGAATCATAATATCAATATTTATAATATTATCGTACAGTTAATGTCCTCAGTTGGGATATTGCATTCTATAAAAAGATAGAAAACACATAAAAATAAAGATAACAACCAACTTGATAATATCCACAAAAATAAGGTGCACAGACTTGCCAAGTAGTGTATTGGAATTCAAACTCCCCAACAAAGCTGCAATTTAGAAATCAACTTTCAAATAAGCTGTTAAGTTGAAGGAGGAGAAGATTAAAAGTTTATATACAAAACAATGGTATTTGCATTTTGATGGCAAAAATATCCAGGAAAATGAGTATTAAGCAGTATCACTTAAAAATAATAATTTTAATAAAATTGCCTACAATGCATTTAATAAATGGCAAGCCCCAAATTACTTTTTAAGGAATTCCTGATGATCTTGATGAATTCAGTTTGTGAAATGCAGTTAAAATGATTGTTGCTGGTATAACCAGATTTAATACTTGTAAACAAAACGGAATTGTTGTCGACTTACCAGAAAAACATATTCAATATCCATCCATAGTAATTCTGCCCGAAGGCAGGTCCTTCACTGCAATCATAGCATTTTCATGCTATGCTTGAAGTTTTACTAGGGAATTGTAGGTGTGGTAGCTTCCCGTTGCTTTCCACACCGGTGAAGGATGATGATGATGATGCTGATGATGATAATGATAAGGATGATGATGATGACCATATGATTTCGGGGACCGTTTGGGCCTTAAAGTTTTCCTGATATTTGTCTTACAGGTGAGGAAAAACCCCGATAAAAACCTCACCCAGAAAAACTGCCCCGACCGGGGATCGAACCCGGGCCCGCTGCTTGACAAGGCAGCACGCTACCTCGAGACCACAGCGGTGGACATATTCAATATAAGGTATCGTTATACCAGTTGTCAGCATCATACTGTATTCTGGAGAATATACTCAGACAATAAATTCAGTGAAAATTCTCATTTTTCAAACGTTGAATACCCTTTTGAGTCTCAACTAGTGAATAATTATTAGGAATTGAAAGCACAGTGTGTAAAGAGAACCAGATATATCAACTGAAGAGATAATATAAAATGTATATACCATACGTTTATTTAGATTTTTGAGAGAAAATACATTGACTAGGTTTCAGAAAATTCCAAATATCAAGTATGTTAGATGGAATTCAAGAGCCATTACCACTTTTCTTATATTCATACCTATACTTACAAGAAGGTACACTTAGAAGAATGTTTGGAGGTTATTTTTATAAACAGGTAGTCCACTGGTTAAATGATCGAATGTGTAATGCTGATAACATCATAACTTTATCACAAACAACGGTACGTATTGCAAAATCACTGGAAGCGGGAACCTTCTGCGTTAAATATAGCAAGAAGTAACCAGTGCGCAGAACGTACAAAATGATCTAAGAACTCTGAGTACCTGCCGAAATAAAAGTAAATGAAACTTAAATTATCTTGAGCAATAACCGTTTAAGTGCGTTATTTATACATATAATTTCAAGTTCTTATCAAATTTGAATTATAAGATGATATGTGTTTTGTATTCCAGTTTGTCGTGTATATAAAAATATAACTGTTGACGTATATATGTGAAAGTAAAACATTCTTACCGTATTAACTTACTCTTTCGGACGTTAAGTTTCACTCACCAAAATGAATATCTATGACATAAATTTGTATTAAGAAAATTCCACCAATAATTCAAATACTTTCCTAATTACCAAGTAGAAGGATCCAAGGATTTAAATTAACCTAAGATTTTTTAATGTACCTACTGAGCAAAATACGTAATTCAGATGATGGGCGTGCAGAAGAGAGGGATGCTACATTTATTCCTTATCAAAATCCTAGGAACTTTTAGTCTGTTTTTCGCTTTTATGTAAAATAGGATCTGTAATGCTGTATGCCTAATATTATTATGAAGTACATGATTTCTCATGTTCAATTGGTTTAAAATATCCAAAAAGTATTAACATTTTTTTGTGCACAATCTGACACTACTAAGTGATCATTATTGGATATATATATATATAATTATTTTTAGAAATGTAGAAGAAATACATAGCTGAAATTGTATTTGTATAATTAATCCGTGAATAAAAAAGAATTACTTTGTTAAATTTCAGTATAAATATTCATAAATGACAAGCAAAACTTCATTTCTAATACGAGTACGTTTTTAGGAGACGTGCACTATATAACTAGCATTTTAACATTAGCGAAATACTGGATACTTTGACTTGAACGACGCGTCATGTATACAATTTTCTAAGTTCATTTTTCTACAAAAGTTTAAAGAAAATTAATTTTCCGTTGGGAGCTCTTAATTTATGCTTGCATGGAAACGAAACAACTATAATATTATTTTCTTTAGTTACAAACAATGTTCATGTAGGACAACAGCTTAGTCGTAAAAATGTATGAATGGAAAAGGAAATTCGGCCAGCAGAGACTGAAAAAATTATACACTAGGCTAATTGCATTACGTCTATAATTAGCAGGCAGTAAGCACTAGCATGTAATATTTTACTGTGCGTGTCTTCTACTTGTTTGCTACTGGCATTGCTTGCCTTACACTTCCTTTCATGTTTTTTTTATCTGCGGCGCCGCGTCGTTTCCAAGCCATTTTTTCTCTTACATGTATAGAGTTGAAGACACGAGATTCGTGAAAGATGAAACAAAAATAAAATTTTCAAACTTTTGGAGAAATAAAAAGTAATAAAAAATTTTGTATTAAATATGATGTAGACCTATTATTTAAGTAGGTCTACACATTGACTTCATATCTTAAAATCAACATTTATTTTCTTCAATGTCATTATTGTATTCATTCGCATTATAGTCAAATAAATATACAGTATTATCATTAAATATTATTATAGAGGGTTTTACAGAACCTCACCGGTAAACTTTTAGAACTGATTGATGATCTTACAGAGTTGACTTAATTCTTTTTTTTTTTTTTTTTTTGTTAAGGACCATATACTCCCAAACACGAGGTTAATGAGTTCTGCATTGTTCAATGAACTCGACCGCACATTTGTTGAAAGGCATGTTTTGATAGTTTAAAATGTGTGTTCAAAGGTCTCCCCTGTAAATCAGTCAGTGCTTGATGTCTTCGCTGCAACTCTGTCGTACATGGCACAATTATTTTCGATGCGGTGAAACGTATCAATGATTGGGGAATCTCGAGTTTGATATACCCCTAAAAAATAAATAGAGCGCTCTGGCTGCGCAACAGCCCCAATCCAGTGTTCGTTCATCTGTAGCTCCACCGTGCTGGAACAAGAGGCTGTAGCGCACAATATGAGGTACATTGAAATATGGTCTGTGTTGCCTGAGTTAGCCCTACTGGCAGAATTAATGGTCCCCAGCAGATGAATACCACAAATTCCACCCGTGATGTTCAAAGAATTCCTTTTTGAAGATTTCGATCAGCGACACATTGGATTCTCACAGTCTAAGATGTGACTATTCCTTCTGTTAAAATAGCCATCACTTCTGTCATATTTCTAATCAATAAAATCCTTTTACAAGGCGTCTCTCACTGGCATCTCGTAACTTGAAATTTGACTGACAGAACTCATTCAGTGCAAGAGGTTGCCATGAAGCTACATAATTAGTCTCGGCTGGTGACTATCTCAGTCATTTGCCGCGCCTTTCAAGCGACTAGCCCCGATCAGAAAGATATCAACAGCTATACTAGAGTTAGTTTCTTAGGAGGGAGCCTCGAGTAATATAAATAATATTGTATAACATATTACAAACTGCAAGATTATAATAATGTTGATGAATCCATTTTTATTTCGCAGCTAAGACCTGGAAGCTCCAAAGTATGAGACGCCACTAGCGTAATCTTCTCGTATTGTACGGCCTTGTTATGCGATATATCTACACATACAGCAATTTATAATTTTACATTTTTACTAGTTTTTTTTATTTATGTTGTGATCCGATACTCAGGCTTAGCGTTCTTCTAATAGTAGAACGGATCTAAGAAAGAAGTAGCGATGTTGGTTTATGTGCCATATGCTTCATGTTTTTAGACTAGTGCCCGCCTGCTTTAATGTTCATTTCTAGGATATGCATTGCATACAATGTGTCTTGTATGTTTATGACCTCAATATAATTATGCCAATTGTTGTGTAATGTTAATAAATCACATTTTATGGTTACATTCATGTTTCTTTTAAGGTATCACAAAGTGATCACTTTAATAGCTTCTTCTACTTTTACAGCAGTAGTCTTTTTATTACCATAAAAATATTAAAATTGTTATAATATGATAATTTAAATATTTCATAAGTGGTTGTTATTGCTATTAATGTACTATGTTATCATAATTTACAATATCATAATCTACACTTAGTTTCTTAAAATATTCAAATACATGTAATTTCATTTATTTAAATTTCCGTTGTTATTTATAGATTACTTTCTAATATATTACGAGGACAATTTATGAATTTTTGAAGGTGTTTTAGGGCAATTTCATCTTGTTTCACTGCCACATTTCTCTGTGTGTTCGTGTCTCACAAGTCCCTACATGTTATATTTTTATTTTGCAATTATATAAAATAATATATATATATATATATATATATACATACTTACTTACGATCCATCGTAATAGTCTAAAATGCAAATAATGTTAAATTAAATTAATTTAAAAGTATCTTATATAAAAATTGATAAACATGACATTTACAAAAAAATGGAAAGTTCGAATCTTTAAAAATTGGTATTATTAAATCTTAGGCCTATCCTAAGATTGTAGTTATTTTTTAGAAAGAGAGAGAGAGAGAGAGAGAGAGAGAGAGAGAGAGATAGAAAGATATGTTTAGTTGAACTTAAGTGAAAAGCTTAACTCACAAAACTTTGATCAGGTTATGCACTATTCGACCATTAATTGATATTTAAACATAAGTAAAGTAAAGTTGTCCCATTACAGGCCTCGGGAGGCCCTTGGGGTAGTAGGAGATTAAGGCTCCCACTCTTTCTGGACAATCGGCACTTGGTGTCAGCCCTGAGTGACGGCCGCCTTTACCCCCAGAACAAGCGTCTGGTACTCATTTCCGTAGAGGCTGAGTCGACCCCAGGGCCATAGTGCCGCCAGAAGGTTTAGGTCAGTTTAAAAATCCTGACCCCATCGGGACTTGAACCCTCGCCCTTCCGGCTTGTAGCGCAGTGCCTTAACCACTATGCTACGGCGTGCCCCCTGATATTTAAACATAGTTCTTATAAAATATTTATTTAGTCCCTACTTAATGAAGAAAATAAATACCAATTTAAAGCAGAAAATTAATGTTTCTGTTCAGTTCAACATCTCCTGCTTCTTGGCTTTTGCCTAAAATTCTAAAATATGTAAAATCATAATTTTGCCGGAACTTCGTTGAAATGAAACATGGTGATTTACATTAAGGGGAAAAAAAACTAACGCATTAGAAAATAGAATACGGAGATGAATATTCACTCAAATAAAATAATGAGAATGGAGGAAGCTTTATAATGAAGAACTATAATAATATCAGGGCTATGACATATAGGGGACTGAGAATTTTTTCAAGTGTTTATTGGAGAATCCTCGAGGAAAATACAATTATGAAAGCCTAGGCGTGGATAGGATAATACAGTCAGATGATTTTAGAGAACTGGATATGGATTCAGTTGACTGAGGGCCTTAGAAATTGATAAACCATTAGAGAACGTCAGTTCTCCGTGATCTAAGATTTCTTGACTAGAAGGTAGTTCACATACGACTTATATTGATGTAACGCCTGGTCGATTAAAACAAACTAGATTCTTAATTATTCGATCAGATATATTTTATGGTCAATGTTCGAAAATATGCGGAGCCATTCTCAAGATATTCGGTTTGTAGGGAATCCTTCCTTTCAGATACCTTTAAATTCTTCTTGTTAACTTCACGTTTGACTTCCTTATAGAATCGCATTAGATTAATTGCAAGAAATTTCCATTCAGTTGTTTTGTTGATAATAAGCGATAACTTGTGTTATTGAGTTGTTGTGGTGAGTGTGGGTTATTGCTGTAACAAGTTGACAAACAACACTCTTACGCACAATTACACGCAACACCTTTCCTTCCTGTTCAATAAACACGCAAACTTGTGTCTTTAAGAATTTTGTATTTCGGCACGCACTCTCTATTATCGTTATTATGTGAAACATGTCATTTTCTCTTCACAATTTGACAGACTTGCTTGTTCACTTTACCCGTTAGTTGTAAGTCGCACTTCATACAAGAGAGAATGTCCTATTTCAAATATTACCCACGAAAATTTGAACAAACCTATCTACATCACATTCAATTTCAGGTCCCGTGCATATCTGTGAATTTTATTGTCATCGACAAGAGGTTGCGATAGAGGTCAGAATAAAACAAGCATTATAAGATGTTACTGCTTAACTATTTGTTGTTGCTAATACTACTAATAGCTTCTCTGTAACACATATTTTTCTGCTAATTTATTTTGAATTCTTCCTTAACTTCCAGTGTTCTTAAATATATTCTTATCTAGCAAGATAAGATTTGTTGTTGGATTAATGTTTTCTATCACTACTATTATATGGCGAACCTAGCGATATCTCTCTATTCTAGTAACTTCATAAATATTGGGCTCTATATAAGTGGGAATATTTCATCATATAATTAGACATTCTCTATAATTTACTACGAAATTTAATAAAATCTGTTGATTGAACAAATATTTCAACACTCTACGACTTTAAAATGTAAACAATTCTTACTCTCAAAATGTTATTATATTTCAGATACAGTTATAAATATGATGTTTTAAATATAAAGTTAACAGAAAATGTTAACGTTCACGCATTATTTCAAGTACTTAATAGTTTTATGTGAGTATATTTGAAGTAAAAATGTAAACTCCATGACGTGAGATGCCCAGAAGGCCCTTGGCCTACCAACTGTCTTCTGGCCTCACATCTACATTGTCAATCACTGAGCTAGACGATCATCCAGTCAGTGTAAGGGTGAAATGTGGTCAGCATGGCGGATCTCCCAGCCGTTGTAGCTGGCTTTCTCAACCTGAGTATATTTAAACATATGTATCTAATTCTTACCACCCAATTTGCTAAAATATTTTAAAACTCAAATTTGAAATGTATAACTAAAATAGTAAAACAAAAGCTCTCAATTGATTGGCAAAATATTATCGAAAAAATAACAATAGCTTCAAATATAATACATATTTGAAATAATATATTTATCAGCTATTAGTCCACCGCTGTGGTCTCGAGGTAGCATGCTGCCTTGTCACGCAGCGTGCCCAGGTTCGATTCCCAGTCGGGACAGGCTCCTGGGTGAGGTTTTTTTCGGGGGTTTTCCTCACCTGTAAGACAAATATCAGGAAGCTTAGGGCCCAACGGTCTCCGAAAATCATCCGACCATCATCATCATCATCTTTCACCGGTGTGGAAAGCAACGGGAAGCTACCACACCTATAATTCCCTAGTAAAACTGCAAAGCATAGTATGAAAATGCTATGATTGCAGTGAAGGACCTGCCTTCGGGCAGAATTATTCCGGATGGATGGATCAGCTATTAGGATCACATAGCAACTGCAAATCTAAAGGAATCTGATAATTTTTTGGAATATAAATAATAGTCATTGATGATATGTAAGACATCTACTGTAGTGAGCCATGATAAAATATAAAACATACTTAGGCCTATTATATCTAAATTCATCCAATCCAAGAGAAATATTTAATTTAAAAAATGTCAGAATGAGTAACATTAATTTTATTATTATTATTATTATTATTATTATTATTATTATTATTATTATTATCCTAAACGACTAATGGAAGAATAAGTAAGGATTTTTCGGACAAGCATATAAGATTAATATAAAAAATAAATATGGGAAAGGATAAATGGAAATTTGATACCATAACGAACGATAGAAAACCCGAAGAAACATTCCAAAATTTCTTACCTTCTTCGTCACAAGTACAACTTGACATAAACGGAGATATAAACTTTGGACGTGGCATATTGAGCCATCGAGACGGTCAGTTTCACTCTACAAAGAATGTTTTCTCTTCGTAAAAAAATTTAAAAAAATACTTGGAATTTACAGTAAGTGAAGCGAGTAAATACGTGAAACCATTGTTACCATCGCTAGAGCACAACGGTATTGAAAATTGCACTTTAACGCTTAATGTTTTTGTTTATTTATTTTTGCCTTCTATTGTCACATTTATATCTGAAGAACTCATAAAAAGTATAATTTTTTTTCTTAGCATCGTAGACAATACACCGTTGGAACTACAACAATTCATCAATCCGTATTCACTTTATTATAAAACTCCCAATAAACATAGTATTCTTCTTGCTCTTTTACTACATAGTGTTCATTAATGTCATACGTAACAGGTGTCTACGGATGGATGGCTCGTGTTCCATTTCCTAGCGAAGATATGGATTTTCTTGTCTCATTCTTATCCATATAGACTCTGGAATCCATTCAGCGTCTTATAAAATTAGTATTAGGAACTCCGTAGTGATAAATCGGCTGCAACGTATGTCTAACTACCCCATTGCCTTCTGTTAATCCTGGCGTTCACGCCTTCAATAACCATTCGTAGTTTATTAACAATGCATCTTAAATTGGCCTTGCTCTTACAAGTGGTTAATTCCATGAGACATCTCACGACTACTGTGCATAGATGCATTAAATCTGAATGTAGACCTATATCTGCTTTTTCTTCGTTTCGTTAAAGCGATATCTGTAAGTTATAGAATCTCTGAGGTAAACAATAAATCAATATATAAAGCAAATTTGACATAGAAAATTTCTTAAAACAGCTTGGGTTGATTTCCTTGTAACATTTTCATGAGGTAAAACACGTTTTCAAGCGAGGTATCTATGTCTTAACTGGACAGTCAAGCAAAACTGATCTGCAGCTTCTCGCGGCTGGTTTCCAGTGATATCATAATGAGTTCAATTTAATATGGTGCAGAGCAGAAATCCAGATCAGAGAATATTCCCAAGGCGAGAGAATGTTTCAATGTAATTTAGTTTGTTTTATAATATTATATATTATAGTATATATTATTATTATTATTATTATTATTATTATTATTATTATTATTATTATTATTATTATTATTATTATTGCCTTATTTCTCGCTTAGTCTACATTATTTGAAGATTATATTTTAAGAACATTTTTGCTAGAGAATAATTACTCACATGTCAAGGTTTTCTAAGCGGATAGTATTTCATTTAACACGATCTTTAACAGGTAATGTCATTAGCGTCAGAATTTAAGGCTGGACGTTATGTCAAGGTTTTGTGGTACGTTGATAAAAACACTTAAGTTTTTATTCTGTATAAATAATTATCTGAAATCAGTCTGGTTCAATTTTTTTTATCGACTCGACATACCTGTTCTTTAAATGTGCCCAAAAGAAGCTGAGTCCATCGCTATGGCTTGGTGGATGGAATCCGTACCTTGAAATCTGGCGGTCCGGTTTCGATTCCCATTTGGGTAGATGATTTAAATCTGCACATTAGTCAGAGTTTGTGTTCTGCATTTGTGTTTGTATTTGTGAAAAGAGGAAAAAATAAGTTTACAACGAATAATGGATAACATAAAAATGTAATAAATCATGAATAAAATATAATATTTGATGAAAGTATAATATGTTTTAAAAAATACAATTTAAAACAGAGGTACTGATAAACATATTAGAAAAAAAATACTTAACAATTTTTATGAAAACATAATTTTTGTAGTAAGTTTTTTACTTTGTAAAATGTTTGCTTAATCGTTTAACTACATTGTTAGAATGTGAAAAGTGATGACTGCTGTGAGGTAGCGATGAAGCCGTGCATTGAATAATTACACGTGCTCGGCATCACGATTTAGAAAAGTTGAATTAACTTTCTGTTCTAGTGTGTGCAATTTTAATTCAGTTCATTAAGGCAAGTTCGTGAGCTCAAGTAAACTGTGATCAAAGTTTCACAATCAACACAAAATTTAAAATTTTAATTAGTAAATTTACTTAAAAGAGATGTAGCCCATGAGGAACTGGTTTCATCGTGTAACAATTATAGTTCCACTCTACACCTTTTATTGATTTTATGGAAACAGATGTGAACTGAAGGTCATTGTCAGCGATTAATAATAATAATAATAATAATAATAATAATAATAAATTACATAATTTTTTCCCATCTAGCAAAGTAAGTAAAATGATCCAAATACAGGTGTTAGGAGGTAAAGGCTCTCACATTTCTAAACAATCGGCCCTTGACCCCTGAACACAGAATGGTACTCATTTCAGTTAGAGACTGAGTTCACCCAAGGACTTATAGAGCCGCCAAAATGTTTAGGCCAATTTAAAAATCTTGATCCCATCGAGATTCATACCTTCGACCTTCCAGCTTAAACCGTATTCCCTTAACCATCTAGGCTACATCATTTAGTAAACTATATTCTTAGATTTATATTTAGGCCTACTTAGGCTTTCACGGCCGGAGTTAGTATAAAGATCAGTGGAATTCTTCCGGTCTTGTTGGCCGTGATCGCGAGGCTTAAACTTCCCCGACATATCCACATTTTCAATGCTATTTATTTTAGATTCATTCCCTATTAATTCTATCTTAATTTCCTAATATTATATTATTTTATGTTCACATTTTTCGCGTTCATTTCAAAATCATTAACAATTTCTCACAACTATTACCTTCTTTATTTTCTAAATACAAGCATCTAGTGGTTTCCCGTCTGACGTTAACCAAATTTTCTAAATTTGCTTTATTGGGTTTATCTAATGAGAGCAGTTAAGTATCGTATATTCCGATGGCACAAATGGGAAATGAAAGAGAATTATTTACACTTATTTTAGGAAAACTAGAGGAAAAGTGTCCAGTAGTTAGGCCAGGAATGAAACGACAGTATCATTAAGCATGATTTGAATGAGGAAATATTGCAAACATTAGTTCAGGATAGGTAGGCCTATATGGAGAGCTTATGTCCGCGTGGCCATAAATCTTCGGGTTCAATAGTGCGAAAGTGTTAGTCACACGGAATTAACTCTCCTTACATTCCCATTGAGAGCTAATTTTTTCTATTAATTTCTGTATAACCTACCTCTCTCAAATGTGTATTAATATTATTATCCAACCTCATTCTTGGCTTACCCAATGAACGATTTCCTTTGGTTTTCTTATAAGAAGTCTCCATACTCAAATTTAATATTTTTTAAAATTTTAATTTAACTTTTCTATTTGTAGGTATTTTTACATGTCCCATGCCAAAACTCTAGATCACATACTTGAACTCTCAAGGACATGAAGCGCCTCCACGGATGAGTGATCAGCTTAACGCTGATCAAGACAAGACTCAACCATTTAGCCTGCTTATACGTAGGCCTACATACTAAACAAAGCGAATATGTTATGGATGATGATTATTATGACCAGATGTTGTTAGCGGACCATTTGTGTCTTAACGTTTCTAGAAGTTTGCCTTACAGATAAGATAAAATCCCCAAAAAATAACACCCAGGAAACTTGTCACGAGCAGGGATCTAAGTTGGGTCCATTGCGTATCAGGTAGTGACATTACCTCGACACAACGGCAGTGGACATAATGGTAACGATGATGATGATGATAATAACAACAACAACAACAATAATAAGAATAATAATAATAATAATAATAATAATAATAATAATAATAATAATAATAATAATAATAATAGTGTACAATTAAAAATTTAGCTCTTCAAATTAAGAACCGCAAAGACTAAAAGGAAGTCTGCCGTTTGTACTGGTAGTTTTGTGATAGCGAGATCTCCTTGGATCAGCAGTTCGCAGGTTCGATATCGGACAAGATCCGTGAAACATTTCGAATCGGAAAAACTCGAAAAAAAAGCTGCTTCCTTCAGAGGGGATATTAGGAACCGTCCATCTCTAACTAACTCTCTTGCACTATCGAACCCGTAAATTCGTGACCACATCCTTATCCCGAGCTTTTTTCTTCCAGCCTGTATAATTTACCTTCCTCAACGCACGATTAATACTCGTATTATTTTCTACCTCGTTCCTGGCCGACCTATTAGGTGTTTCCCTCTGGTTTTCCTACAAGTAGTTTTTATGCTCCTCTTTAATTTCTGCCTATTGCAGTCTGTGAAACTTAACTGTACAAATTACATGTGATTTCTCATAAATATAAGACATTTCACTGTTATGTAGTCTTCTCCATTCAGCTGCATGGAGGAGATTACATAACAGTGAGCAACATGATGTCAGCCGTGTTGTCATCTATGGATAACACAACATAGTCTAGTTATCATTTCCGTTAGAGACTGAAATGATCATCAGAAATTTAGGTCAGTTTAAAAATATTGACCCCATCGGGATTTGAACCCGCGACCTTCCGGCTTGATAAAAGGCTGTATGAAGCCCATATTTTCAAAATGTATCTTTTATAAAATCTTTAAAATTTGCCACGTTTAACAAAAAAAAGGTAAAGACATAATTTAATGAAAATATTTCCATCTGAAAGTAATTTTATAACAAAACGTGAAAGATTAACATTATCCAGAATAGAGTGTTGCAGAGCTGCGATCCGAGCTATGCCGGGCAGAACTCAGAATAATGTAACTGCTACCGGTATTACCTCAACGATGTTTTAAAATATTTCTTATATCCTTAATTTCTGCCTCTATGTTGAGGCTTTTCTCTACCCGATAGTCCGGTACATGGTAACTAGAAGAAAATGTGATGAAAGTTAAAAATTAAATTGTACCTGTTGGTAGGTGCCGTCGTCCTCAACTCTATTAATATATTGTGTATAAAATTAACTGGAGAGCTTTCGGAAGTTACCTTCCATCTTCTGCGGATTGAGTTTCCGTTACTTGTTGTTGTGTACGGTGACGTATACTCCAACTGTTTGTAGCAGCAACTGACTTGTTCTCTGAGAACGCACCCCAGTCAAACCCATTATACGAGATCGTCAAAAACAAGTCAGTTGCTGCCACAGAGTACCAGAGAAGAAAGTGGACGAGTTGCGCGTACATGCCACAGGCGACACTAGTGTAATACAACTAACGACACCTAAATTTTTTCGGTTCTTTTTTTGGTACTAATATGAAATTCAGCACTGCCTGGTGGTAAAATTATGAATTATAATTATATAACGCCATGTGGTGATTGTGAATAATCATGAAATGGAACTTTTATAGGAATAAATAACATATTAATTAATCTTAAATTATGGAATTATTTGTACCCAGCATCTCAGATCTAATGATTTTCTTTCATTTTAACAGAAGGGAAGAATGGAAATAAATAAAACATGTTAATTTATTTTCGTTTATTAAAATTTGAAAACGTGCATTATGAGCTCTTTTAATAAATATGTACAATTGACCTACCCCCTTATTCTCACATACATATTTTATACAATATTTATTAAAGAACCTTAGCCATGTCGTACATCTGAAGTCCATTATAAAGTCACATTTTTAAAACGTTTATTAGAAATGGCTGTACACTAACATCACTCTTCCTAACCTAACAAATCTTAGAATTTTATCACTTCTAGTAGGTTTTCTTTGAAAATAGATTCACATTAAAAACGTAAACAAACTTGAATTTACTTACAAATTAGAGTAAAATAAAATCTAAGTAATGATTTTAACTATCGATAATATATAATTTTTACAGTACCGTCTACAGAGAGCGAAAGGATAGCAGTTAAAAAATTTAAATTTACAAAATGGCAATTTCCCATAATCCTGAGTGAACACGCTGTGGACGACGCCGTGTGCCTTGCATTTGTTTTATTTAGTTACATATTCTGTTACTAAGAAACAGCGCTACCATTGTAGCTTGCTCATTGTAGTTCATCGTAAACGACCGAAATTTTTTAGGTGTCACTGTACTCAGTTTCCCCTCTATTCGAAATTTCTCTATGAGTTGCTGCTACAAACAGTTGGAGTATACATCACCGTACACAATAACAACAAGTAACGGAAACGCAACCTGCAGAAGATGGAAGGTAACTTCCGAAAGCGCTCCAGTTAATTTTATATACAATATTTATATTAACAAAGTTGAGGACGACGGCACCTACCAACAGGTACAATTTAATTTTTAACTTTCATCACATGACTTCACCTCAACGGAATTTGATAAGAATTTTACTAGTATTTATAGACTAAAATGTTCGTTCTTCGCTAGGAAGAGGCACTGAAGAATGTGTTAATACGAGGACCAGAGAAGGTTCACTCAAAGAAGCATCAGGCGAATACATATTAAGCTATTACCACCAAAAACACTTGTCGTACATTCTCAATCATGATATCAGATTAGAAATACATTCCGAAAAGCCGTTCCAAGCAAATGCTAAAAACAGAAACATATTTGACCCCTTTGACTCCAATTATAAAGAAAAATATCATCATTTAAATATTTAAGATATTGCTCTAATACGGGAGCAAGAGGAAATAAAAATGTAGAATATTAGGCCCTAATAGCTAATTTGTAATGTATTAGTTTTTTAAAGAAGGCTGCACAAGATTGGATCGGATAAGGAATGAAGATATAAGAACAGAGTTATATATATATATATATATATATATATATATATCCATTGGATGATAAATCAGAGAATATAGAGAGAAATGGTTTACACGTGTGGAAAGAATGAATGTAACAAGATTACCAACAGCAGCATTCAACTACAAGCCAAGAGGTTCAAGGAATGTAGGAAGGCCAGTGAAAAGATGGACAGAACAACTGCGAGGCGGAACAGGCAATTTGCCTAGCCCGTGAAGTGAAGAAAAAAGAAGTTTTTTAAAGGATCCATCAGAATGTAAATAAATCGCCAGTATGTCGAAACCCCATTTAAGGTCTGAAGCCATTTCGTACTTCTATTCTATTTTCATAGTATTTCATGAGCACGGACCAACCTCATGGTGTTGTGATCTAAGCTTATGATTAAGTTCACGAGGTCACGAGTTCCATTCCCGGTCATACCACAGAAATATTTTCTTAAAAGGAATTATTCCTGTGGTCGCCATTTCGTCTGAAATTTAGATTAAATTTAGATTTAAAGACTTCCTTGGTTCTTCATTATCATTTAGCATGTATCAAAACTTCGGGGTAATGTCACTAGAACTTCCAGGCGCCCCAATCTCAAAGATAGGTTACAATTCCGCCAATGCCGAAGAGAAATCCAGAAATGTTATAAAGACTATCTGGTGGCATAACAAAAAAAATTGAGTTTAGTAAGTAGGCCTACATACATTTAACTATTAACTTGGACTATTTAACTCGTGCCCCAAATGGGAGTCAATGACCAATCACATATCAATGATTTTTTATTTACAACCAATCACAGTCGTGTTTCGCCTCGAGTTTATCATAAGTAATGCCACGAGTGATTTCCAAATTATCGATAAATTCACGACTCACGAAGTGAGGAGTGAATTTATCTAGAGAATTTGGAAATCAAGAGTGGCATTTGTTAGGACTATTTAACGAATAAAATTAAGCTGTTTACTCACAAATCATTATTTAACTATAGTTATTTTAAAATATTTATATATTTAATGTAAACGGCGATGTTTGAAAACAAATGAGAAGCGATAGGTACGCTCCATCTGCTTCTTTTGTTTATCACTGCAACCAGATCATACTATTTATTGCCAAAGGAACGCAATATTGTAAGAATGCTCTCTAGTGGAGAAAAAATGAAACACATCAAACCGTATATTAATTCATTTCTGATGTCGTATGATGTAAATATGACAATTAGGCTATATTTTTCTGGATTGTTACCTGAGAAAAAATACATTTAAGAAAGTGCAAACAGTGGTTTCTTTTTTTGGTGGTATAATCAATTGCTACAAATGTTTTTATATTAACTCCCGCATGCAACATGTGTTGACATTCATGCACTATATATACAATCTGGTAGCCGTATTTCTCACAGGCTCAGTCACTGCAAAATAATGGTCAGACCTGTTCAGAATATTAAAAAGGAGGAGCTTTGTTTAATATATGATAATCCTAACACTGATAAATATTTCGTGAAACACGACTCTGATTGGTTGTAAAACAGAAATCATTGAAACGTGATTGGTCATTGACTCCCATTTGGGGCATGAGTTAAATAGTCAACGAAAGTATATCATATTAAAGAAAGCACACCCTTTTTAACATTCTGAATAGGTCATAGCATTATTTTGCAGTGACTGACTCTCTAACAAATACGGCTACCAGATTGTATATATAGTGCATGAATGTCAACACATAGCGCATGCGGGAAATAATATAAAAGCATGTGTAGCAATTGATTATACTACAAAAAAACACTGTTTGCACTTTCTTAAACGAATTATTTTCCAGGAAATGACGTTGCAGAAAAATATAATTGACATATTTACATCATAGGACATCAGAAATTAATTAATACCTATGGTGTTGGTTATAAATTTCTCCACTAGGGTACATTCTTACAATATTGCGATCCTTTAGCAATCAATAATATAATATGATCTGGTTGCATTGATGAACAAAAGGAGCAAATTAAGCGTACCAATTGTTTCTCATTTGTTTTCAAACTTCGCTGTTTACATTAAATATATAAATATTTTAAAAACTCTAGTTAAATACGCGTATTGATTTGTGAGTAAACCCTTAATTTTATTCGTTAAATAGTCCTAACAAATGCCACTCTTGATTTCCAAATTCTCTAGATAAATTGGAAATCACTCGTGGCATTACTTATGATAATTTTCTTTCGAAAACCTTGGATCCCAATCTCATTTTTTTTTTTTTTTCCTGTAAATGGTCTATAATAATTGAGGCGTTGAAATGGGAAAGGTCAAATTTTACAGGGGAAGGAAAAAACAATTTTGACACTTTTAAATTTAAATATATTTTGTAAAGCTAATATGGATATTTTGTAACCATTTTGCAAATAAAATGTCTTGTATAGTTATTTCAAAATCATATTAAAATCAATGTTGGGATTTTTTTTTTTTTTGCTTGCCCTCTAAAATTTGTTTTTATGACATACTATCTTCTCCATTTAACATATTCCAATATTTTATTTTTAACACAGTTCAAATAATTTTATCCAATTATAATATAATGAAAAGAAAAATTAATGTCTGAACCAGGAATTGACTTCTACCTGGCAACGGACGAAACGAGAGTTATAGATTTGTATATGTGGAAAGATTTGTTAATATTTTCACCATGTCTTGAATAGTGTAGTGGTCTTGCACGCTCCTACGGAATACGAGAGGTCCACGGTTCGGCTCCTGGTTCAGACATTAATTTTTCTTTTCACAATATCATTATAATAATATAATATGCTCCATTATTGTAACTGTGTTAAAAATAACAGTATTGGAAAATGATAAATAACATCGATTACTGCTTATGAAAGTCCATCCATCCACAGTAAATCTGCCCGAAGGCAGGTCCTTCACTACAATCATAGCATTTTCATGCTATGCTTGCAGCTTTACTAGGGAATTGTAGGTGTGGTAGCTTCCCGTTGCTTTCCACACCGGTGAAGGATGATGATGATAATGCTAATGGTAAGGATGATAATGATAAGGATGATGGCCATATGATTTCGGGGACCGTTTGGGCCTTAAAGTTTTCCTGACATTTGTCTTACAGGTGAGGAAAAACCCCGATAAAAACCTCACCCAGAAAAACTGCCCCGACCGGGGATCGAACCCGGGCCCGCTGCGTGACAAAGCACCACGCTACCTCGAGACCACAGCGGTGGACTTATGAAAATGGTGGTGTAAAATTCTCAAACATAAATACTTCTAAATGAAGCCGGCCGTTGGCGTTGCTGCTGACATCTTCCTGGCAGCGGACGAAACGAGAATTATATATTTGTATATGTGGAAAGAATTGTTAATGTTTTTGCCATGTCTCAAATAGTGTAGTGGTCTTGCACGGTCGTACGAAATACGAGAGTTCCACGGTTCGATTCCTGGTTCAGATATTCATTTTTCTTTTCACAATATCACTATAATATTACCTTCCCCATGTCAACTCCTCATTTATAAAGAAGCTTAATTAATCTTTGTATAGCCTATAATATGTTGTGTTAAGTAAAATGTAAATTTTTGAAATATTCTTAGTTTTGTAGAAGAAAGAAAGGCTTGGAAGTATGTTAACGGCAAAGCTAGCGTGAAATGACCACTTGTATACTGTGTTAAAACTTTCCCATCCTTACCTAGGTAGTGTTCATTAAGATGAACATCAATATTTATTTACGAGTAATTTCACGCAAATCTCTTCCTTGCAACACAAAGTAGCAACTCATATTTAGCATTATTATACTAGTTTCCAGAGTTGCTTCAATGAAATAAGGTGATGATTATTCGGCAAATAGCTGTTACTCGGACAGGTGTCTCTAGTGAAAGTTACATTGTATGCAAGGCACGGCACTACTTGACGCCTTCTTGTCCACTAGTGTCAAGTGCCATTTTCTATTTTATGTGGACATTATCATATCGCTACAAGTAGTACTGCCCACTAGATGAAGTCATTTAAAACATGAATATAAATATGTTAAGGCAATAATAATAATAATAATAATAATAATAATAATAATAATAATAATAATAATAATAATAATAATAATAATAATAATAATAATAATAATAATAATAATAAAGCTCAACCATAGAAACGCTCTCACTATGCTACTCCATGGAACATTCTTATGACACTAACTACGTAGTTTACTTTTTCCCGTTTGTACTAACATTTCCTACTATTTTAACATTTTCTAACGATTCTTAAAATATGTTTTACAATTGTTAAGTATTTATTTATGTGTGCGAAATTTCTACATAATCGTAGTGCTTGTGCTCGTCAACTAATGGCATTCCGGTATGAACAACATTCAAATAAGAAATTGCAATAAATCTTGTTTAATTTTGTTAGGTTAAGAAGGCGTAAGTTAGTGTCGATCGAATTAATTTACAGTTTATTGAAATAATATTTTAATTATTTATTTTATTAGGTTACAAATTATATGTTAGTGTACACCCATGTTCAAAAGCACGTTTGGGTATTTATTGCGAAGGTTGCGCTGATCGTCATGCCATCTATGGAGCAATGCATGATTCTTGCGCATGCGTATTACTATTCTACAGGACTTACAAAAGTGTTGGTGAGTCTTAAACTGCGGTTCTGGCCTGTTCCGCTTCAGATGACATGGTCTCTCGATCGCTTCTTCAGCCTTCCATGATCTCTCTTCCCGGTAGGTCTACAGGCAAACGAACAGATTTTAGATAATCTCTCACAGATATGTGCCCGCACAAGTTATAACGTTTACGGTTTCAGTGATTGTTGTGATGATCAATTCTTCTCGGATGTCAACATGCCGATTATGATCAGTAAGAGTGTAGGCCGCTATGGTTCTCGCCTCAGTCGCTTTATTCTTCGTTGTTGATTTGATGTCTTTGATTCGGATTCATATAAGATAGCTGAGACTGCCATTGTTTTATTAGAATTTCAAACGTCACTGAGTTAACTGCTTAGTACAAATTTATTATTATCAGACACAATAAGAACAGTTAAGTCTCGTACGCTGCGATGGGCAGGACATATGGCACGAATGGGGAATGGAGGAGGTGCATGGAAACTTCTTGTAGGAAAACCAGAGGGAAAACGCTCAGTTGATAGACCAAGAATGAGGTGAGAGAATAACATTAACCATGATTTGAGGGAAATAAATTATACAGGGGATGAATGGAAAATATTAGCTTATGATAGAGATGTGTGGAGAGCTTATGTACGCGCGACCATGAAGCTACAGGTTCTATAGTGTCAGTGAGTTTATTAATTAATTACTATTATTCTTATTCTTCTTCTTCTTATTATTATTATTATTATTATTAGTAGTAGTAGTAGTAGTAGTAGTAATAGTAGTAGTATTCATAAATTTGCTCAGGCGGTAACGATTGAAACTCGTATTGGAGAGATTCCTGGTTCAACTCGGATTCTTGGTTTCTTTCCCCGATTTTGATCTGTCATAATGTAAAATATGCTGTCTTGTAATTTTATTATTCGGAACAATTTAATCTTAATTGCCATTTAATAAAATCAATAATAATTGTAAGGAAACAAGACAATAGTTACAGCAATATATATATATATATATATATATATATATATATATATATATATATATATATAATCTTAGATTTTAAAGAATGAAAAAAAACTCAAAATCAAGGTCAGAACATTATTTACACTTGACTAGCAGAAATATGTAGCCCACAAATGTACATTTTACATTTACATCATATGAAAAAATACAATCAATTTTAAAATATAGGCTATTTGTAAGCCTGCTATTTATATGTTAAATACAATTTATTATCTATACAAAACTGACCGTCCGGGTTGAATAGTAATTAATTACTATACTCGCTTTTCTTTCTGAGGTTCAAGGGTACAAATCCTCCCAGGGATACATAGATTTTATCAGGGTGTAAATGAGGATGTCTTTGTTGGGCACGTAAAAGAATCTCACGCCTGGAATGAAAGGCCATTGAGCAAAATTTGTCGGTCCTTTCACGCCAAGTTTTTAATTCGTATACTAACTATCTTGGTTATTAAAGAGCGCGGTTAATTAAAATACAGTCACTTTCTATAGAAAATACATAGTTTACCTTATATTGCAATACCGGTAATAATAATAATAATAATAATATTATTATTATTATTATTATTATTATTATTATTATTATATAAAACATTATTACTTCATCCACATAATATAGCAAAGTTGAGGTCATGGGGGTTGAGAAAACAATTATCAAATGTATTCACTTCTTTGTTCCATTATAAGTAGGTGCTCTTTCTTAACAATATTCTATAATATATCACTTGATAGAAGTCACAATATTCAGCTTTTTGGATCAAAAAACAAAAATTCATAACCAATATTTACATTGATCACCGTCTAAAATAAGGGAACAATATCATGGAACTCGCTGGAAAATACAAGTGATGCCTTAATAATACTAATATTATTATAAAATTATTAATATTATTATTTATAGCAATTATTAAACTAATAAATAGTTATTATGTTTTATGACAACAAATAAAGAAAATTTGATGAAGTGGCAGAATTCAAATACCTACGAACTACAATTGGAAACCCCAAAGATTTTTTGAAATAAACTAAACAAAGGCACAATTCTGGAAACGCATGCTATTAATCATTACAGTAACTATTGTCATCCGAACTTCTATTAAAAATGTTAACTAAAAATATACAAAACGGTGAGTCTTCCAGTTATATGGTTTTTAGTTATGATAACCCGAAAAAACCATGTCCTTTAAAGTCTTGTATTTCACTTCAACAGAAACAAATTACGTAAAAATAAGATAATAGATCATTAACAATACGTATTAGTATAGAATGTAAAGTTAATAATAGAATGGTAATATACATGAAAAATTAAAAATTATATAATTTTAAAAAGTTATATAAAATGGGCTGGAAATTAATTACGTATTAGGTTTCAACACTTTTAAAATCCATATTAAATCATCGTTGAGGTTTATGTAATAAGATATTAAATATAAAATTGTAAGTTTCTTAATTTAGTTGAGGAAGACTGATCTACCAGGTACCAATTTTATGTTTATTATCATATTAGGCTTATAAAGTATTCAGTAAGGTAACGTAGTGTACCGCCTAGCACATAGTTTTAATGTCTCAAGATTAAAGTAACTTAGTTGTTAAGAAATATTAGGTAAGTATTTTAGATATTTCTCATGCATAACAGCGAGTGAAGTTCTCTTTGAAGAAATTCCTGTATCAGTTGAGTCGGCATACTTAAGAAAAAAGAATACAGAGGATGCCTGAGCTCCCATGAACCAAATAAAACATGCAAACATTATAGGAATCTGCAAGTCAAGTCGGAATTTGATGCCGCTAGGCTCTCCGTACAAATTTCTCAGGCTACTATTTTTTCCGGTCATTGTTTTTACTGACATTCAAATTATCCTGTACTCGCTTGCTAACTACTGTAACAATGGCGTAGTTGATCGTCTTCTTGCTCATCCGCCAGCCTCAATCAAGTGTTTCCTCTACCTATTATCAGAACTTGTGTCAAGTAGAGCGAGAAATCTGGGCTTTGGGAAATGGTTCCCATTCAAAATATAAATACTATTTTTACAAGTAGTACTACCCTAACATTAGAGTCGATCATTTTACACGATAAAATACTGAACATCACACTTGAAAAGTTTCCAGATTTTCTTTCTCTCTGTTCTGATTTAGTTCAACGTCTTCCTTTATAGTACTGCATTTTAAAGCCCAATTAATCCCTGACGTTTATAAATTAACACGTACTTTATTTTTAAACTGTAATGTTCCATATCATTACTTAAAATACGGTTTATAGACATTTTGTTATCGGCCTACTTCATGTCGTCTATCTACTGTTAAGTCTTTTTTAATACTCACTCAAGTTAATATACATTTATAGGCCTTATTTATAGTTACAACTAACTCCCTGGCACTATTGAACCTGTAGGTTCACGGCCGCGCGGACATAAGCTCTCCATACATTCGTATCCTGAGCTAATATTTTCCAATCATTTCCTGTACAATCTACTTCCCTCAAATTATGGTTAATGCAATTCTCCCACCTCATTCTTGGTCTACAAACTGGGCATGTTCCCTCTGGTTTTCCTAAAAACATTCCATGCCCCTCTTTCATTCACGATTCGTGCCACGTGTCCTGTCCATCACAGCCTAGAGACCGTAAGCATAATATACCATACGGTCAAATAGTAAATGGATTATTGACAACGATGATAACAATGATATCAATAAATATAATACAATAATAATAATAACACTAATAATAATAATAATAATAAGTCCACCGCTGTGATCTCGAGATACCGTGCTGCCTTCCCACGCAGCGGGCCCGGGTTCGATCCCCGGTCGGGGCAGTTTTTCTGGGTGAGGTTTTTATCGGGGTTTTTCCTCACCTGTAAGACAAATGTCAGGAAAACTTTAAGGCCCAAACGTTCCCCGAAACCATATGGCCATCATCCTTATCATTATCATCCTTACCATTATCATTATCATCATCATCCTTCACCGGTGTGGAAAGCAACGGGAAGCTACCACACCTACAATTCCCTAGTAAAGCTGCAAGCATAGCATGAAAATGCTATGATTGCTGTGAAGGACCTGCCTTCGGGCAGAATTACTATGGATGGATGGAATAATAATAATAATAATAATAATAATAATAATAATAATAATAATAATAATCATCATCCACTGTACGGTTAACTTCTGGTCTCGGACGCAATGATAACGAAATATTTCCTTATGTGTAAAAAAAGTTAGGAATATTTCAAAATTTCAAATAGTCCACAAACACCATGTGGCCACTATTTTCAATTTTTCTTTTATTGAAATAAGTTCATATAAACAGAACTTCAATGCTTAATGTTAGAACAACATTATTTTATATAGATAAAAATGCAAAAGAAATAATAAATACAAAGTCTATATTAGAAGTTACTAGAAAGAAACTCAATGATTTATCGTAATCATATCCGGATGTTTGTTGGATGTAGGGGCCTACGTCTTGATTGTCAAATGTTCATGTTGTCTCGCAGCCTTGAGCTGCTGAGAGAGTGTGGTTAGTGGTAACATCGTTGCCTTATATGCATAGAGACTGGGTACGATCCCCGGTCGGGACAAGTTTCCTGGGCGAAGTTTGTTTTCGGGGTTCGTGTTTTTTTTTCGGAGATGACCCAGAAACTCATCCAAGGAGGTCCTCCATGTCCTTGTGAGGCCAAAAAAGTTAGTATATGATCCAGAGTTTAAAATCGTCTCTCGAGACAGGTCGTGCTCCAGGTAGGCCCGAATGATCTGAGTCATGTAAATATACCTACAAAGCGAAATATTACATTAAGGCAAAGAAACAAAGAATAATATAGAGAGTTAGTTTACACATTTATACGTAATAATTATCATTGCATAAAAAATCAATTTGAGGAATTAGGCAAATATTTATTTACTTATGTATAGAAAATTATTGATATTTTTTTATTATACGTAGCTGCCAATGGTAATATTAGGAGGCGTGTTACATCCTCTCAAAATATTGCAATTTTTTTCTCTCTACCAAATGTGCCCTATTCTTGGTTATTGACCTTGGTTACTGGCGCCAGGCTTCAATTTCTAGGCATATTATGAGCTGTGTTGCCCATAAAAACAAATTGTGTGCAGTTCTGGTTTATAATTTGGATACTTTATAAATGCTTCGCATGTGGAAAACGAGTTCAGATGTACAATCCGTAACTTATTGCTCTCGATTCTGGAAGTAGAAGCTATTAATTCAGGTTTGTGTCGGATGTATAAGACAGAGAAACATGAAATCCTGTAGCTCGATACAACATTAAGAGAGTTCGTACACATCACGCCTTCAGTAAAATATTCATAAACCAGAAATAGAAATAATTCAAAACGCATTCAATAAATAAGAACACAGTCTGTTGAACAATTTTCTTGCGTGAAATGTAAATAAATTATCGGTTATGAATATATAGTAATATTTCTTCAAACATTTAGATTATTGTATAAAAATAAACATTAAATAATTTAAACATCCAACGTTTTAATGTTTTTTTAACTCGTCCAACAATTGATCAAATATTCAGTATTAGGTAATTTTAGAAAAATAATTGGTCAGGGAATTGGATATTATAGATTTCAGAACTGTAGATCCTGCAAATTCATCAATCGACATTGTTCTCCATAACACTAAGTTGTTGCTCGTTTAGGAGAGATGGATTGTATAAAATTGTATACTAAAACAATTACTTTAATGAAGATATGTTTTGATGGCACCAAGAGGAAAGTACCGGATATGTAAAACTATGAACTATTGTTCTTAAAAGGGGACTTCTGCAGTCTTTGAATTTTTTCGATTTGGTAAATATAGGCCCTAAATAAATGTAAGATTACCCACTCAACCAATTATGCCTAGAGAATAATTTATGGCAAGCAAGATGCATGACATCGGAAAATGTATAAAATATAATTTTCAAGGGACCCTCGCGTAGTGGTCTAAAATTCATTATTATTTAATTTTTGTTTATTTTAAAACTGAATTTTACTTGAAACGAAAAAAAATGCAATTTGATTTCATTTTATTGAAGTTTTTTATGTACTTGCAAATAAATAAAATTTGAATTTTCTTGATATTCATAACTTAATTATTTTCCCCCTGAAATTCTTCAAGATTTATAGATCAATTGACCAGTCTCATGGGCCAGTGATCAGCGTTCCTGACTACTGTTCGTGAGGTCCCGGGTTTGATTCCTGGTCAAACCATAAGAATTTATCCTTAGAGTGAATTATTCCTGTGGTTGCCCATGGTCTGGAATGTGATTAAATTTGGGAACTCTCCTGGCGCTTCATTATCATTTATCACACATCATACCATCGGGGTAACGTAACTCCGCCTTCCAGGTGCCCCAACCTAAGATATGAATTACAATTCTGCCAATGCCAGGGGAAAAAGCCAGAAATGTCATAAAACACAACCTGGTGGCATAAGACAAAAAAAAAACTTTTTGATGCTAATAGGGAACTTCTACCAAATTAAAATATCGATTCTTGCCAAAGTAGGTCTAAATAATTTTAATATTTCCGCCTATAAAATTTCAGAATTGTCAGATGTCCCGTTTTAAAACAAGTGAACTAGCTTCTCCATTGTAAATTAAACAAGGAGATCCATCAACACCATTGCTGTTCAATGTCCCTCTTGAATAATCATTGGGAAAATTACCAACAAAAATCTTGATTTATTTACATCCACCGTTTTTTTGCGTATACAGATGACGTGAATCTAATAATATTAATAAAGTAGTAAGAAATGAAAAACTACTTTTAAACGCCTGCAAGAAAATTGGTTTAGACGTAAACATATAATAGACAACGTCCTTGGATCCAAATATAATGTTGAAGCTTACGACAGATTAACTAAGAAAAACTGAAAACGTATATATACGAGATAATTCTTATTCTCCCTTTTTAGATACCACCCGAGCCTTAAAGTGATACAACCTATCGGGAGGACCTCCCCGAATGAGGTATCAGCTCTATACTAAGGCCACCATCGAGGCAGCAAGGACATTCAAGACATAACACAACAATCACTTACACGTCCATGCTAAACAAAGGAAATATGATAGGATGGTTATGATGACCAAATGGTATTCGGGGACTATTTCGGAATGTTTCCCAAAAAAAAATTGTTTACTGGTGAGAAACCCGCAAAAATCACTCCCAGGAAATTTGTCGCGACCGGGGATCGAACCCGGGCCTGCTACATAGGAAGCACAGACATTATCCTGAGACCACAGTGGTAGATTAGTATCATAGTTAACGGATCAAAATCATATAAACGAAGAAATTGAACACCGACTTAAAGCAAGAAATTAATGTTTCTATTCATTTCCCTGCCTACTGTCTTCACTGTTTAAGAATCTAAAAATTAAAATTTGTAAAACAATAATCTTGCATATATGGGTGCAAACCATTATTAAGTCTTAGGCCCTATGTTAAGAGAAGAAAATAGACTAAAAATATTCGAAAACAGGATCCTAAGACAATTATATTCGATCCCATATATAATGTAATTAGAGAACGGAGGAAGCTCCCCTATGAAAAACTCCATAATTTGTACCGTTCTAATATTTTCAGCCGATTGAGTTGGACAGGTCATTTAGCAAGAATTGGTGAGAAATATAGAAAAGAACATTAGGAAGGCCTATACGTAGATTGGTGATAACATTCTCAAGGATATGGATTGTGTAGACATACAAAAGGGACCAATGTGATTTACTCTATTAATAATGTTAATTCAGTATTGGGACAATAATGTATTGTTAGGAAGTTTCCAGTGGAGGGTCATAGCGAATGCGGTATAGAAGCTATTAGTAACAAAATCCATATAATTATAGTCGTCTCAAAAAAAGAAACGATATTTGACATTTCGAGTGATTCACACTGTACACAGATAATTCTACTAGAGCGTGTCGCTTATAGCCTGTCATCCCTCGCTTTCCATCACAACCAAAGATTGCATGATGTTGCATCGCCGTCTTCAGAGCAGAGAGTCCAGTGAAGAATCGAGTTCCTATTGGATGAGCCAGGCGGTCAAGGAACGTTAAAAATGTGATTTATGGAAATGTTATAAGTCGCTATAAAATGGTAAATGAACACTCACGAATAGTTTTATGATTATATTATGCCTAGAACAAAAGCTATTAAAATCGTTTATGTTATTTTTAATTTATTTTACTTTTCCTGTTAACTGGAAACTTGGTGTAAAATATACCTTAAATTAAAAATGGACCGTATTAACGCCATGTATCCCCTAGCCCGGAAACAGAAAAACGAAAAATGCTGTTATAGCATTGGAATACAAACATATTTACCAGAAAAATATTATTAAAAAGCAATACAAAAAAGTACTTTTTACTTGAGTGTATTTTTTTTTAACTTTTAACATTTTGTTGTCATTAGTAAAGTCTTTTAGTTATAGCACTTCTTCTCGAGTTCACAATAACATGCAAAATAATAAAATTTATTTTTATTGACTTCTGTGTTTTAAGAGTTGGAAGTTAAGATGTTTATGAGCAGGCTGTTAAATATTTATTTTAACGTTCACTTCCATCGTCTTATCGCAGACGGAATTTAAATGTCCCTTCTCTAATGGAACACAACAAAATTCAATTCTGCGTATTCAAACTCACTAAATGATTATACATCTTGTAGGTTTTTTTTTTTTATTTTAGCTGATTACTGTTCTTCTCAGTTTTGAAAACTGTACAAGCATTTACTATTCTTCATATAAATAGCGTTGTTTATTTGATTAATGAATAGGCCCAATATGCCAAGTGGGAGAATAACATGTACCATGATTTGACGACGTGAATTATACAGGGAATGACTGGAAAACAATAGCTCAGGATAGGGATGTATGAAGAGTTTAATGCGCTTGGTCACGATAATGCCAATGGGGGTTAGTTTAAAAGACGACAGTTATCTTAGACGCATATTCAAGAGATAACATTCATATATTGAGAAGGCCAACCACACACGAATTTTATACTATAATTACAGTTCGTACCCCTGTAAAGGCAGGAAGCTTGAAATAGAAAAAAAGTGACAAAGGGAGAAGTCAAGCCAAAAGTACAGGGAGAGAGTGAGAGAGGGATATACTCGTATATATATAATAAGGAAATGTCCACCGCTGTGGTCTCGAGGTAGCGTGCTGCCTTGTCACGCAGCAGGCCCGGGTTCGATCCCCGGTCGGGACAGTTTTTCTGTGTGAGGTTTTCATCGGGGTTTTTCCTCACCTGTAAGACAAATGTCAGGAAAACGTTAAGGCCCAAATGGTCCCCGAAATCATAAGGCCATCATCATCATTATCATCCTTATCATTATCATCAACATCATCATCCTTCACCGTTGTGGAAAGCAACGGGAAGCTACCACACCTACAATTTCCAAGTAAAACTGCAAAGCATCGCAAGAAAATGAAGTGAAGGATCTGCCCTCGGGCAGAATTACTATGGATCGAATATGGAAATGAATGTTTGTTTGTATGTTTGTTTGTTTGTTCGTACTTTATGCGTGGCCATACCGTTGAACCGATTGTGATGGGGTTTTTTGAAAAATGTTCAGGAGATTCTCGGTATGAACATAGGCTATAAGAGAGTTGTGATACTCAACTCCCACACCCTTAAAAATCGCCTTTTGTATCGGAAAACGTGAAAAAATTATGTCTTTGGACGGTTAAATGACTTACGCTGCCTAAACCATAACAAATACACAAAAATAATGTACACAGAATTGAATATCTCAAAAAGCTCTGCAAAAAAAAATTCCGCGATAGCTTATGTTTAATCTCTTACGAATAACTCACAATAACTATTTTTGTCTTTCATTGATGCCAAGAATATGAAGATGTAGATTCCTGTGCAACCATAGCAACACATAACGAATTTTGTCTTTTAGCTCATTTATGCCAAGACGATCGAGATAAGTAGATTCCCGGGCAACACCGGGTAATCAGCACGGGGAATCTTAAAGTAATCACGATATACATTTATAATTATTTTTCATTTTACTTAGCCAACTAATAATAAGAAGTACATTAATTTTCGTTTTTCAACTCATTTATGCCAAGAATATTGGGATGAGTAGATTCCCGGACAACGCCGGGTAAACAGCACGGTGTATCTAAAAATGATTACGATATAAATTTTCCTCATAGTTATTTAACTAAACATAAAACACATTAATTTTCGTATTTCAGCTGATTTATGTCAAGAAGATCAGGATAAGTAGATTCCCGGGCAACGCCGGGTAATCAGCACGGGGTATCCAAAAAAATATAAATTTATAATTATTTTTCCCTCTACTTATTCAACTAAACATAAAAGCACATTAATTTTCATTTATTTAGGCGTAACAGCGCACGCCGGGTATTAGCTAGTATATATATAATCAGACTTCAGTTATAATATTGTACATTGTTTGCGTTATTCTAGAAAATGATAAACAATAGTAATGTTTTTCACCATACGTTTCATAATGTAATTATTCATATTTACGGAATATTGCTCTAGGCTGGTGATCTTGCTGTTGTAGAGGAAGTTTGCTGCTATAAATGGAAATCTTGACCTAATGACATGTGACTGATGTTTTGTCCACTTCGCTTTTTCTCTATATTGTGAATGCAATATTCCTGTGAAGTATGTATGTATGTTACTGTCAAAGCCCAAACTTGGTAAATCCTAAGATTTTCCAGTAAAACCTAAGATAACCTAACCTAAGATTTACTGGTAAAACCTAAGATTAACCAATATACGGGCGTTTACAGTAACATATATATCTAAGTCGGTTTACAGAGTATCCACAGGGAAGTAATGAAAAACCTATGTGATATCAGCACCGTTATCTTTTACAATACGTTTTATTTTATATATTATTTCACCTATATAACAAGTCGTGCTACTTGTCCATTCGAACCTATTGCCACCTGCTGCTACCAATAAATATTCTAGTTATACAGGGTGTAAATAAACTCAAATTAACTTTTATAATATTCATGATGTGTTCCGTTGAGGTATTATTCAAAATTAATATATAATTAATAATTAATGATAATTAAGTTGAGGAGACGGACCTTTCAGGTGAATATTCCATAATTATATATTCATTTTAAACTCAAATTACATACTTTGAGGCATGTAGTGGGGACCAAGACGATTACGATTAGCATTAGGGACTCATGTCCGGAAACGTACCGTTTTTCCGCTACACGCAAAATGCCACAACACATGTTGCCCTCTCTAGCGCCCTGGGTCCTCAAGCAGGATTAAATGTGACAACCATCTATGTCAACACAGATACGATATTCCGGTACACTGGATCACCGTTCCTTGCAACATCCGCCGCAGCCATATTCGCGCCAATTGGTCTTCCTAGGATTCCACAGGGTCTCTTAAATCAGGGATTTCATGTGACCAGTCTAGCGGGGTCAAGTCGGGAGAATGTGCAGGGTATTTTGCGCCGAAAATGGGGTGAGTTGAATGTGTATTGTGGAGTTATACGTGTGTGTAGCGGGAAAACGGTACGTTTCCGGACATGAGTTCCTATTTTAAACGTAACTTCTTAGACCCCGCTACACGTCAACAAAGACTATAGATGGAATTTAGTTAGATTCTGTAAATCTAGCACAATTAAGTGTTATTGGACTTCACTTCTAGTCATAAGGACAAACGTATGTTACATTAAAACACAACAATCGCAATATAATAAAAATGTAAAATATATACCCCAATAATAATAATAATAATAATAATAATAATAATAATAATAATAATTATAATAATAATGTTAATAATTCACTGGTCGAACTAGAAGCTTCATGGCCGCACGGACATAATATACGCTCTCCATAGATCTATATGCTGAGATAATACTTTACAATCTTTCCCTTATAATTCAATTCCCTCAAATCATGACTAATATTATTCTCCCTTCTCACTTTTGGCCGAACTATTGGGCGCTTTCCCTCTAGTTTTCCTACAAGAAGTTTGCATTCTCCTCTTTAATTTCATATTCGTGCCACATGTCCTGCCCATCGCAGTCTGGTTTCTCATATTAAAATACATGAAGCTCTCTGCTATGTGGCATTCTCCATTCACACGCCTGTTCATCTCTCTTTGGTGCAAAATTTTTCCTGATAACTTTATTCTCAATATTCGTGATCTTATCTTCTCCCTTAAAGTAAGAGTTCATGTTCCGCATCAATATATCTAGAAGAATAACCATTTTACATATTTTTAATTTAACGTTTTTTAGAGAGAAGTTGAGATGATGATGATGATGATAATAATAATAATAATAATAATAATAATAATAATAATAATAATAATAATAATAATAATAATAATAATAATAACATAAAATCACAAAATAAAATGAAGCGTACATAAAAAAGTTGTTAGTCCCTAATTAATACACATGAAATACATATGCTCACAGGAAATAATTTCTGAAGTCAGAAAATGGGCGAAATTAAATTATTGAATGAAGTGTATTGTGATTTCTGAAGCCGTCTTTCTTTGTATATCGTATAAATAGTGCATGTTCTCGGTTAAAAAAGTGCACCGTGCTGGAAAAATTCGTTATTTTATAATTTAATTAACAACGTATTTCCTTTTTTTAACATTTTCCAATACTGTTATTTTAACACAGTTCCAATAATGGATCATATTATAATATTATAATGATATTGTGAGAAGAAAAATTAATGTCAGAACCAGATATCGAACCGTGGACTTCTAGTTCTCCAGATTAGTTTGCAGCCAACTGCACCATTCTAGACTTGGCACAAACATTAACAATTCTTTCCACATATACAAATCTATATATTCTTTCACAATATCATTATAATATTATAATATGATCCATTATTGGAACTGTGTTAAAATAACAGTATTGGAAAATGTTAAATAATTTATTTTACTGCTTATAAAAGCGGTGGTGTAAAATTCTCAAATATAGATACTTCTAAACAAAGCCGGCCATTGGTGATGATATTGACACCTAGCTGGCAGCGGACGAAACAAGAATTATAGATTTGTATATGTGGAAAGAATTGTTAATGTTTGTGCCAAGTCTAGAATGGTGTAGTGGGCTGCACACTAGTCTTGAGAACTAGAGGTCCGTGGTTCGATTCCTGGTTCAGACATTAATTTTTGTTTTCACAATATCATTATAATATTATAACGTATTTACTGTAACCACATATTTACCTCGGTGGTCTAGTGATTATGTTCCTTGCCTCTAGTCCCAAGAGTCGCGGGTTCGAACCCGGACGAGGTCCATGCATTTCTAGGTTGGCAAAATCCAAGAGACAACTTCTTTTCCAGGAGGGAGTTTAAGCCATTGGTTCCGAGTCTGAAGAGTTTCGGGTTCGTCACGGACCTGAAGCCTACATAGACCTCTGGAAAAAAAGGTCTTCACCAATAATACCTTAGATTGATGTCTTCTTGAGGCTATGTGCAACCATTGACATCTGCAGAGGAATAAGTTTAAATAAGTCAGTGTCGGGCTGTAACAGTGAGGCTTATAATGGGAGTTGACTGTATAAACAAGATGTGCTGCGTAATTACAACACGCTACATAGACTGTTTCCTCATTTGTTTCTTGCCAAAGTCTTCGGAGTAAAAGACATTTCGCTCTTACAAATAAGTCTATAAGTTAGAAAATATTGCGTTTAAAAATACTAAATCTTCTAATAATATTGTAACATTTATTCAGTACACTCTGTATAAATATATGTTAGATGATGCATTGTAAATTTATTGGGTTAATATTAGTCTATCATATCAGTTTTATTATTATATCATTATCATTAATATACGACGTTTCTTAAGACTCTTAAGGTCAGTTCCCAATTTTCAACACTTAATTTCAGTCTTCATTGTTTTTATTATGATCCTTAAAGACAATTATATTTTGGAAAGTTCCATGGGTCGTCACATTCTCGAGGCGGAGAGACTGAGTACCAATGATCCAGATGACCATGCTGGTAAGAGGTGAGAGAAGCGAAGGTAACCCAAAACAAAGCAGTGTCTGTACCCATATCGGGCGGCTGCCAACGAAGGAAGGCAGGACTCTTTAGCCTTGGTAGGCAACCTACCTAAGGGAATGAAACCCTGAACTTCCTAGAGGAGTGTTGGTCGTCGGATCTACTCCCCGTAACCCTAAAAATCATTTGCAACATTTCCTAATGAAGATAAGCCGAAGGCCCCAATATTAGACGAAAGTTTATTTCTTACATCATAAAACTGAAAATGTAGAATTATATAACACTTAGTATACACATGAAGTACACATTTTCAAATTTTAGGTGGAATGTCATATTAACGGTAACATTATATATCGAGGTTTAAGGTAGTTTGAACAACTTAGTAAGGTAGCTGCACTGCTCTAATCTCGTTTATATTGTTCTCACATCCAGTTGAGACCATTATCCAGAGGAAGACAGTATTACTCCAACAACAAGTTCATAAATGTACGGTTCTATTGTAATTTACATTCGATACACGCGGCGATGAAATGTGTAAGAGTGAGTTTGTATACACATTTGCTCACAATTTCTCATCAAAGTCAGCTATTGTATCTTTTACCTTCCTTAGTCACGTACTATGCGCTCACAAATGGCGCACCTGTATTGTAGCTGTGAAGAAAACAAACAAACTTGATAGTAATTTGCCATTACAAACAGATGACTGTAAAAAACACGAAAACCCCCCAATCAGATAGATCAGTGTTTAGGTATTAGAAATCGTATTCTCTCAAATCTATGTGTTAAAAGCTGCAACCTCAGCTAAATCGACCGTTATATGAATATAACTAAGAATTAAAAAAGCTTTGAATATTTGGATTACCGCGATTTATTAAAAAAAGTTCATTGAACTAAACAAAGACTACAACATATCCAATTATACAGAGTGTAATTAAATTCCCATTACATATTTTGAGGACGTACAATGGGGATCAAGGTGGTTACGTTTAGAATAGGAACTCATGTCCGTAAACTTACCGTTTTTCCGCTAGACGCACGCAAAATACAACAATGCACATTCAACTCTCCCACATTTTCGGCACCAAAGAACCTTCACGTGTGGCATGACTAGAAATTCCTGATTTACGAGAAATCCGAGGGGGGCTACTAGCGCGGGTAATAGCTACGGCGGATGTTGCAGGACCAAGGATTGCTGATCGTGTATACTAGAACATGATACCAAGATACCGCATCTGTGCTGACGTAGATGGTCGTCACATCGAGCTTTCTTGTGGACTCAGACAACAAATATCAGGCGTCACATGTGTTGTGGCATTTTGCGTGTAGGGGAAAAGCGGTACGTTTATGGACATGGGTTCCATGTTAAACGTAGCCGTTTTGGTCCCCATTACATATCTTCAAAGTCTGTAATGGCAATTCAGTTGAACATCACTTCGCCTACCTCCTCACTACACCATTTTCAACTACCTTATATTCAATACGTTCCCACCACAAGTTAAATACATGATGAAGAAATCACTTTATCTGCATCGAATAGATCACTATTTATTAACGTTCCTTGTTTGGGACCGCCCCTCTGAAATTTCCTGTCCGTTTGATCAAGGATTCCAGATTCAAAAAAGTTAACGGTAATGTCGTTGAACAATTCCTTCGATGAATAATACAAGTGGCACGACTTAGGAATGAAAAAGGGGCATGGAAACTCGTAGAAGACTCAGAGGGAAGTGCCCCACCAGTAGGCCAAGATCTGGTGGAATGATAATGTTAACCATGTTTGAGGGAGGTAAATTATAAAAAGTGATCCCACAACAGGCCCGGAGGCCCTTGGGGTAGTAGGAGGTTAAGGCTCCCACTTTTTCTAGACAATCGGCACTTTATGTCAGCCGGGTTGTCAGCCCTGCGTGACGGCCGCCTTTACCCCCAGAACAAGCGTCTGGTACTCATTTCCGTTAGAGGCTGAGTCGACCCCAGGGCCATAATGCCACCAGAGAGTTTGGGTCAGTTTAAAAATCCTGACCCCAACGGGACTTGAACCCTCGACCCTCCAGCTTGTAGCTCAGTGCCTTAACCACTACGCTACGGTGTGCCCCGAGAAACTATACCGAAAAAAATATTATTTCAGGACAGGGGTGTAATCAGAGCTTATGCCCGTGAGGCTATGAATCTTCGAATGGGCGAGTTAGTTAGTTAATATCACTATTATTATTATTACTAATAATAATAATAATAATAATAGTATTATATTATTATTATTATTAACTAAAACAAAACTAATTCACGGCAATAAGTTCATGGCCGTGCAGACATAAGCCCTCCATACATACCATTCCTTAGTCAACGTTTTCCAACATACCCTTTATAATTTAGCTCCCTCAAATTATGATTAAAGTCATTCACCTACCTACTGGGGGCTTTCCCTCTGGTTTTCCTACAGATTCTTGAAATGCTCCAAAAAGAGCTTTTTTCACATGGGTGTGAGGTTTTGTTTCTAAGTTGTATTTATGTGACTTGAAATTTTTTAATGTAATTACAAAATGTAAATAAATAGGCCTACTTAAATAAATCATTTGGAATACACTGAAATATGTAACTTGAAATACGTGCTGCCGTCGGCTTAACTATCGGGTTCATTTAAAGCACACAAGCCACTCCACCACGACAAAGGAAAGTTACCAAGGAGTGATTATCATTATTATTAATTTATTTCACACGTAGACTTGGTGAAATAATAGTGAATCACTAACGTTGTAGAAAAATAAAAAAAATACAATGAGCCAGTTTTTGCAACTCAATTAAACCACATACGGAACTATAAATATCTGAATGTATTAATTTAATTTATTACGTCAAGGTATTCTAAAAGAAAATAAGGCAAGTTTGTAATCAAGCAATTCATGACTTCGTTTTATAAACTTTGGAGATGTGTGTCGTCAAACACATTAATACAACTAAAGAGCCTTTAAGCTTTCCTCAGCTCAATGGGAAAATTGAGATAAATAAAAAAATGACATTTAAATGTATGTAGTTACAACTACATCCTAAACAAGGTTCACTAAATAGTAATCTTGGAGTGATATGTATTACGTTTGTATATCAGGTTTTTAAATATGTAGCGATCGGGCTTCCATCTGATTTGCATCTATAAATTTAAACCTTAGTGTCTTAAATTTTACTGATTTTTTTTTCGGGCTTATTTTAAAATCTATATTAATTCATTATACAATGATATAAACGACATATACTACAGAAGTTGTGCAAACGTATACAAAATGTCAAATGATTTTCTTCTTAATTTTTTTCGTAATTTGCATAAAACACCAAATTTATTTCCTTTGAGGTAGTTTAATGTTTGTTTATTCCCACATATATGACATTGTTATAATACTGTGATTTACAATATAAATAAAAACAAATATGTGTAAAAAAGATATTTCTATTCTAGACATACTTCGTTCATTCACAGCATGACTGTATGTTTTTCTTAAAAAGTTTCCTATTTTTCCCCCCTTGTACAAACAAAAAATTAATGTTAGATAAAATGTATTAGACCTTTTATTTAATTACAGAAGTCTGCATTTTAAAACTTCTTCTAAGATGATTTATTTAAAATAGGCGTTTTTTAATCAATTTTTTATACTGATTCCAAAAAAATATTTCTATTTTTGTCTATCACATCAGGTTTTTACACAAAATAGGAATTTATATTTTTACGATTTTAACTGCTACAAGCACAAATATATTCAAACTTCATTTCACACAAGATATTTTTTTTAAAAACACATGTTAAAAATACTGTAGATAACTGTCCTAATAATTTCGTGACTACCTTGTAACAAAACAGAAAGCAAATGGTGTTCCATTAATTTTGGAAGCTTCTCTTCTTTGGCATCCTTGAAGTTCCTCCATTTTTAGTCTTCCTCTTCAATATCCAACAGTAGTCGGCTATCATAGCTTCATTCCATGTTCCGTGGTACCTCTTCTCCAACTCTTTAATATCCTGGTGAAAACGTTCACCTTGCTCTTCACTATCATGTCTCAGATTTTCGGGAAAGTAGTCGATATGGGAATATAGAAAGTGTACTTTCGCACTCATGTTAAAATTCAACTTTTTGATGTTCCAATATATTTTTCACAATTTCCTTATAATTAGAATCTTTGTTATTCCCTAGAATGTTTTCAGTAACAGATTGGAAAGCGGTTCATGCTTCTTTTTCTCTCTCATTCATTTTTTTAAAGCTTCATCCTCCATTTGTTTCTTAATTTGCGGACCAACAAACTTCCAGCTTTCAATTTTTCTTGTGTGATGGACGGACATTTCTTACAAAGGAACTTGAAGCAAGTCCCATCCTGTGGTAGAGCCCTTACAAACTGCTTTATCAAGCTCAATTTGATGTGTAGTGGTGGAAGAAGGACTTTTGAGGGTCTACAAGTGGTTAATGTTGGATGTTTTTAGTTCCAGGCACAAAATTTCTCCGCTCTGGCCAAACTTTCACACTCCAATGTTTTTGCTTTGCCCGACTGCCCCATTCACATAGAAAGCATGACATTTTTGTGAAACCAGCTTGTTGCCCTAATATTATTCCTATAACCACCGCAGATTAACCATCTGTGTTCCTCATACTGAATACTTGTTAATAGCAACTTCATGTTCTCGAATGTCTCCTTCATGTCAATTGAATGGGCAATAGGAATGGACGTTCCCATTATGCAATACTGACTGCATTATGCAGTGTGTTACTGCATACACCTATGAGACTCCTCTTTGACGAGTCTATAAAAAGTCTCCACTGACTAGGATCATGCTCAATGTCATAAACGTGCAATAACTTGTTTATGATATTGCAGTAAACCAAGCAGTCATTCTGTGAGAATAAAGGAACTAGTTCTTTTTCTCTGTGTTTGTACCATGAGCAATGTGTTCCTGGTTCCAGAAGAATCTTACTTTTAAGCCGTGAGCCAAGTAGTTCTGCAGATCTCTCTAGCAAATTCAGATCACTAACTAGATCATTAAGGCCACTTTGAGAGGACCGTTGTGGAATAAAGGCTGATATACATAATCAGTATCGTCGTCAGTAATTGCATCAAGTTCACTTTCAACATCATCTTATGTCAGGTTCTCTAAAACAGCTGGAGGTAGAGGAACAGGCAGCTCTTCTGCCCCAATGGCTGAAGGAATGCTTGGATATACAATTTGGTTTTTAATTTTTTTAATTACACCTCTGGACATTAAGCAAACAGAAGTAACAGTCATTAAAATGGCCTTTAGGCTCCCTCCAAACCTTAGGAAACGCAAACGGCATGCACGTTTTCTTCCCTTTTGTCCACAATCTTAACCTCTCAACGCAATAGCGGCAAATTTTCTTTGGCGCCCACGCCTTATCCTGGTCACCAAGTTTCACTTTAAAATAAGCATAGGAAGCTTTTTTCACAAAGCCTGTAATATATGTTCTTTGCTTAAGCACTGTATAATTTTCACAAATAGGCCTATATCAGAAAAGATTAGGATTATTCACACACTTGTGTACAGACATTGTCATACTTACAGTCACACTAGAGAGATAAAATGATAACGGCATTCATAATGCAAGAGTCTGAGATGAACAACACTTCCAAGGTCACCCAATAACAACCTCAGAAGCAGTTGTGCCAACCTAAAGGCTTAGAGGCCTGAATTGACAAATTTCCCTCCAACAATACTCATTACCTTCTGGTAGATATTGCGCTCTCACCAATAAATATTTGAAAATATATTAGGTAAATTGTGAAAAAAAACTCTACATAACAGAAGAAAAATGAGAACGGTTCTGGAATCAGCATAAAAAAAGTGATCTAATATCACATGTTAGTTTCCAGTTATCTGATATCATGCAGACCAGTGTTATCATTCTCGTATGCCTTAGACATAATTGTTACAATCCACGTATCTTGTTCGTACCATTGCTTTCTGGCATAGACAAAGTATCTTCTACATAATGATTTATAATTCAACTGCCCAGAACAAGGTTGTAATTTTTTTTCCCAAATCTGATTTTTACATTGAAATGTTCTACGTGTCATTAAATATTAACCTATTCCCATGAAAAACAAAACTTCAGAAACTATTAGGACTATAATCTTGTTCTGGGCAGCTATTAAATTTTGAAACAAAATGGATATCCACTTTATTCTGTATTATTTTATGTGTCATTTATGTTTTATATTCCTAATTATTCTGTAACATCTTTTATATGATCAATTGTTTTACAGTCTGCAATAAATATATCAAGGATAAGATGGAGGAAGAACATTAACCATAATTTGAGGGAGGTAAATTATATCTGTATCCATTGTAATTCTGCCCGAGGGCAGGTCTTCCACTGTAATCATAGCATTTTCATGTTATGCTTTGCAGCTTTACTAGGGTAGGTGTGGTAGCTTCCCGTTGCTTTCCACACCGATGAAGGATGATGAAAATAATGATGATTTTCGGGAGCCGTTGGGCCCTAAGCTTCCTGACATTTGTCTTACAGGTGATGAAAAATGCCGAAAAAACTTCCCCCAGGAGCCTGAGCCTACCGGGGATCGAACCCGGGCCCGCTGCGTGACAAGGCAGCACGCGACCTCGAGACCACAGCGGTGGACCGTAAATTATATAGGGAATGAATAGAAAACTTTGGTCAGGATAGGTATGAATGGAGAATTTATGTCCGCGCCATGAACCTGTGGGTTTGATGATGCCAGTAATTAAGTTAGTTACTTGCTTAGTCATGCCAGCGCATTATTCTTACCTTCTTCATGGAAGGTGACACTTGAAATCTACCACATCCATCCATAGTAATTTTGCCCGAAGGCAGGTCTTTCACTACAATCATGCTATGCTTGCAGCTTTACTAGGGAATTGTAGATGTGGCAGCTTCCCGTTGCTTTCCACACCGGTGAATGATGATGGTGAAGGATGATGGTGATGATGATGCTTATGATAATAAAAAGGATGGTGATGACGATGATGGCCGTATGATTTCGGGGACCGTTATCTACCACATATATTTCTTAATTTACGATTTAATACTTTTATAAAATAGTAACTTATTTCGTGACTTTGGCAACAAGCTTAAATAATCTTGTTTGTTATTTCTTACCTTTAATTTTAAAGAAATATGTGATGTGAAGACCGTGCTTCAAATAGAACACGTGCAATACCTTAATTTGTAAGATTAAAACATATATCACCAAGTTTAGGTAATTACGAGTATTGCAGGTTTTTAATAATGATTTATATATTTATTTTCTATAAGAAAGGAAGGATTCCGCCAATTCATTTCAACACGGAGAGAGGGAAAACCAATGATCATTAAGGAGGGTGCGAAACGTCCTATCACAAATCTCACCTTAGAAGGTGGAGATTGTACGGTTTGAAAGAAGTGGCGGGATCCTTTCTTCATTAAAGAAACACTAAATACTACATAGTTTCCTTTGTATACACTCCACACATAACCAAGCTAATTTAGTTACGCTTATTTATCTACTGATGTCAACGAGTGATATGTTGTTAGACATCGCCTCACTGAAACGTCCAGTAGCCAACTAAGATATTACTTGAATTGATAAAGATTGGTTAAATTTGCACAGAGGTATTTTTATTCAGGCTTCCCTTCATTTACCCAACGGCTTAAAGTCCTTCCAGGAGGACTTCTCTCTTGGATTTTCCAATCCCAAAAATACATCAACCCCGGCCGGGTCTGAACCCGCGACTAGAGGCAAGGAACATAATCACTAGACCACCGCGATCTACCTAGTTTCCTTTGCTTCTTATTACGTAAAAACAAACTAATAAGATCAAAAGAACACTAATATTACAGAATAATAAAAACTTGATAGATAAATATGAAATATTTTATTTAAATTATGTATTTCAAGTTGTAATATATTTCAATACATTCCAAATTATATACTTGAGTATTTACTAGTGTCAATTCTGAATTGCTCCAAAAAGGGCTCTTTTCACACTGGACTGAGTTTTTGTTTGTAAATTGTATTTATGTTACTTGAAATATATTCCTTGCACCTTTTTTAATAATTGGGGAATAACATTAGTAAATTTAAAAAAAAAATTGACACAATGTCACTGAAATCTAAAATATTTCCTCTATTTTCTCCTATATAATTTTTTAATAAGTTACTGTAATACATTTACATTAGTTTAAATCTTGTTTTAAATATATCCATAGGTAATGAACATATCGGTAATTAGTTGTAAAGTTTTAGCTGATTAATATTAATTAATTGGTGTTTACTCTTTGATTTATTATATTATTATTGTTACATTGGGATTGTTAACGTATTAAATATATATATATATATATATATATATATATATATGGTATGATAAGAAAAATAAATGCCTGGACGGGATTCGAACCCGGATCTCTGAGTCTGTACCTCAGCGTGATATCCATTACACTACCAGGCGAATCCAATTCAAACACCTATTTTTCTTATATATGTATTATACTCTCCATTATTACTAGATGTCGCGAGAACACTGTCTTCACTGCCATCTAGTAGCTGACTATATCAAGTAAGCAAATTAAAGAGAATATTTATTTTACTTTATAGCAGTGACGCTTTATCGATGTTATAATTAAATCTTTAACATTGAGCAATGCAAGCTTAATATGGTATGATAAGAAAAATAAATGCCTGGACGGGATTTGAACCCGGATCTCTGAGTCTGTACCTCAGCGTGATATCCATTACACTACCAGGCGAATCCAATTCAAACACCTATTTTTCTTATATATGTATTATACTCTCCATTATTACTATATGTCGCGAGAACACTGTCTTCACTGCCATCTAGTAGCTGACTATATCAAGTAAGCAAATTAAAGAGAATATTTATTTTACTTTATAGCAGTGACGCTTTATCGATGTTATAATTAAATCTTTAACATTGAGCAATGCAAGCTTAATATGGTATGATAAGAAAAATAAATGCCTGGACGGGATTTGAACCCGGACCTCTGAATTGGTACTTCAGCGTATTATCCATTACATCACCGGGCAAATCTAATATAAACATTTATTTCTGTTAAATATATATTCTCCATTATTACGAGATGAGTGAGAACTCGGTCTTCACTGCTATGTGGTAGCTTGTTAGGCATAGGCCTACTTGTTATATTAGCTAGCTACCAGGTGGCAGTGAAAACCCAGTTCTCACTTACTTACTTACTTACTTACTCACTGGCACTATCGAACCCGTAGGTTCATGGCCGCACGGACATAAGCTCTCCATACATCCCTATCCTGAGCTAATGCTTTCCAATCATTCCCTGTATAATCTACTTCCCTCAAATCATAGTTAATGTTGTTCTCCCACCTCATTCTTGGTCTACCAACTGGCCGTTTTCCTTCTGGCTTTCCTACAAGAAATTTCCATGCACGTCTTTCATTCCCCATACGCGCAACATGTCCTGCCCATCGCAGTCTACGGGACTTAACTGTTCTTATTATATCTGGCTTCCTATAAAGACCGTGTAGTTCATTGTTATGTAGTCTTCTCCATTCACCTGTCTGTTCATCTCTCTTTGGTCCAAAAATTTTCCTAAGAACTTTATTCTCAAATACTCGTAATCTCCTTTCCTCCCTTAAAGTAAGAGTCCATGTTTCGCACCCATATAATATAACTGGTAGAATAATAGTTTTATATATTTTCAGCTTAACGTTTTTTGAAAGGAGTTGGGACATCAAAAGTCTCTGCAATGCATAATAGCATGCATTTCCAGAATTGAGCCTATGTTTAATTTCTTTGTGCATCTCATTCCTATTTGTGATTATTGTTCCTAGGTATTTGAATTCAGCCAATTCCTCAAAATTTCCCTCATTTGTCATTAGCTGTCCATTTCCATTATATAATGTATTTCTACGTGTGACCATATATTTAGTTTTACTGATATTTACTTCCAGTCCTAATTTCTTAGTGTTACTCAATAGTGTGTGCGTGTTGGCCTTTAGTATCTCCTCGCTATCGGCCAGTAGTACTACATCATCAGCATAAACTAACAGCTTATTAATGCCATTCAGTTGTAAGCCTTCCTCATTCTCTAAATATTTAATGGCATGCTCTAGTACAAAATTAAATAGTAGAGGAGATAGAGCATCTCCTTGCTTCAACCCATTCTGGATTTCAAAAGTGTCTGAAAACTGTTTGCCTACACGCACCCTACTCGTTGAGCCATTTAGACACATTCGTATAAGTCTAACTAACTTTTTAGGAATTCCGAACTCCAGCAGGATACTATATAACTTCTCCCTCTTAATTGAATCATATGCTTTTTGGAAGTCTATGTATAGTTGATGTACAGTACCATTATATTCCCATTTCTTTTCTAAAATCTGTCTTATACTAAAAATCTGATCTGTTGTAGACCTGTTTCTTCTAAATGCACATTGATGATCTCCTAGAATGTCATCAATATAGGGAGTAAGTCTGCTTACTAATATATTTGTTAGAATTTTGTACGAAGTTGAAAGTAATGAGATGCCCCTATAGTTGTTGCAATCAGTTTTATCTCCTTTCTTATAAATTGGTATGATAATTGACTCCTTCCATTCATCTGGAAGAGCTTCTTTTTCCCAAATCATACTAAGCAAACAGCGTATCTTGTCCATCAATTTTTCTCCCCCTGATTTTATCAGTTCTGCTGGGATCTCATCTGAACCTGATGCTTTATACATCTTCAATTTTTCAATTGCCATTTCAACCTCTAATGCACTTGGCTCTGCGACTAGCATTTCTGCTGTCTGTAACTTATCCTCCTCAATGTCCTGTTCTGTATGTACATTTAATAGCTGATTAAAATAACTTTTCCATCTATTTAATATACTCTTGGAATCTGCAATGATATCCCCATTTTCATTCCGAATTATGTTTGTTCTAGCCTGAAACCATTTCTTCTATATACTAATTCCCTGATATAATTCTCTAATGTTCCTATATTTTGCATTCATTTCAAGATCATTAATCTTCTCTCTCAAATATTCCCTCTTTTTACTCTTTAGTAACTTGGTTGTTTCCCGTCTAACACTACCCAATTGCTCTAAATTTACTTCATTTGGCTCGTGTAACCATTTCATTTTTGCTAGCTTTCTTTTCTTTACAATGTCGGCACATTCCTCATCAAACCATTTCTTGTTTTGCCTCTTTTTTAAACAACCAACCCCCAGTTCTCACTACATCTCTTAATAATGGTGAATATATATTTAAGATAAATAAATATTTGTATTAGATTTACCCGGTAGTGTAATGGATAGCACGTTGAAGTACCAATTCAGAGGTCCGGGTTCAAATCCCGTCCAGGCATTTATTTTTCTTATCATGTCATATTAAGCTTGCAATGCTCAATGCCAAAAAATTAATTATAACATTATATGTATATATATATATATATATATATATATATATCCATAATAATTCTGCCCGAGGGCAGTTCTTTCACTGCAATCATAGCATTTTTATGCTATGCTTTGCAGCTTTAATAGGGAATTGTAGGTGTGGTAGCTTCCCGTCGCTTTCCACACCGGTGAAGGATGGTGATGATGATGATGATTATAATGATAAGGATGATGATGATGATGGCCATATGATTTCGGGGACCGTTTGGGCCTTAAAGTTTTCCTGACATTTGTCTTACAGGTGAGGAAAAACCCCGATAAAAACCTCACCCAGAAAAACTGCCCCGACCGGGGATCGAACCCGGGCCCGCTGCGTGACAATGCAGCACGCTACCTCGAGACTACAGCCGTGGATATATATATTTTTACACACACACACACACACACACACACACATACACATATATATATATATATATATATATGTGTGTGTGTGTGTGTGTGTGTGTGTAAAAAAATAAATAAAACATTATTATTTATTTTACATAAAACGGAATCTGTTCAACGCGGAAATGGAAGGATATGTCTACATAATTCATGAAAAAAAATATTATAGCGCGGTATATTTATTAACCATCAGCGGCAGGTGTCAAGATGGCTTTTACAAATAGTGATTCAAACCAAATGGACAAATAAATATCAAAACAATCCCAATTGTCACTGACCCTAAAGTTTATGGTTAAAAGCTGTTGTCGTATTTCACGTGCCGATATGTACTTTGATAAATGCCTCCATCGCCATGATCGGTATATTATTGTTTCAACTTGTTCGTTGCAATAATTTTGATTGTGTAACACGTGTCTCTTTTGCGTTGTTCCCAGTTTATAATGACGAGTAAAAGGAAAGAAAAATAATTAGTACCGAAGAGAAAAAAAATAGTGTTGCCGCTTAAAATAAAAATAGAAATGCTTGACCGTTTATACGCGTTGGCGAGTCGTTTGCGTCTATATCACGCTGTTTCAATGTTAATGAATCAAGAAATTCGAAGACAAAATAAGGAATTATATCGCAGAATTCACAGCCGAATATCAATGTTAATTGAAAAACCTTTTAAAAACGGCAAAACAGGAAAAAAATACAAAGTTTTTTAAGTCCTTGCTTTAACCTGACAGTAATAATTAATAGAAATTGTTCAAAATCTCTCATTAATTTATGTTATTTTGATAGTTTTTATTTTATTCTCTAACATTGGAACGTATCCCCTATATACCCATACAAATTACCATTCCATATTCGCGGTTTCTGTATTCACGGCATATTTGTGGAACATATCCCCTGCGAATAAGGAGCTTTTACTGTATAGATTCGGCCTCATTGCACACCCGTTATGCGAAACACAGATACCTGTCTTGCAAATAACAATGGCGCTGTAAAATCTTAAATTAGTTAAGTTCTGAGACCATTTTCCACAGGTAGCATTCTGAATTTACGGAATGAAGATAGCTGAAATGTATGTATCATTATCATTAAGCGAAAAAGTGAAAGTGATTTAAGATAAATCTCCAAACATTTCCGGACCGATGCTCCAAAGTCAAGCTCTAGCTCTTGTTAAATCCCTAAGGGAATAACGATTTCAAAGAATCTTCTGGTTGGCTGTACAATTTTAAAAGACGACACAATGTAGTATGGAATGAAATTTGCGGAGAATCAAAGAATGTGGACGAAAGTGTAGTTAGTGAGCGAAAACCGAAACTGCATACTTGAATTTCAGGATACGCGTCTAAGAGACATTTTTAACGCTGGTGAAATGGGACTGTTTTTTCGTGCGTTACCGTGGAAGTCGCTCATAAATACTATACTTCACTTTTCAACGGCAGCGGAACTACAATTGGACGACTTTTATATAAAAGGAACCAAGCGTCATTTTTAACATTTTTGAGCTATAGCCATATGTGAACTCTTATAACACACAGAATAGCATATTTAAATACAACCCAGTCATATCTGACTGTACTGGCATCTGTGAATGCCTGAACCAACTACCAAGTAAAATGTTCATCATATGTTTTTATTTATACAGAACCAAGTGACTTTTGGCAGTTGGATCTGGTACAAAAAACAATTGCCCCTACCAAGAATCCCAATTTTTTTAAGAAAAGAGACATATGTGGGTATATAATACAAGGATCCACTCTGGAAAAGAAAAGAAAAGTTCATTTTATGTTGGGTGGAAGGCACTGCAGGACGTGGATTCCTGCTTACGAAAATACATATTTTCTCTTGTTGTAACGAATGTGATAGGTCTACTTTTATGGCCTGAGTCATGTGTAGGACAGAACCGAAACATAAAAAATATACTTATGATGAATATACTATTTGATGTTTTACATGTGTTTAATTCTGTGACGTTAAATTACCTTATTTTAGGACACAGTTATCTCCCAAATGATTCTGATTTTAGACATGTAGAATCTGCCCTCAAAACCCAACAATTACATTCATGTGATAGACGGAAGTCCAAAAAGGGGAAAAAAATATATCGTGACACAAATGTAGAAGGATGACTTTAAAGGGACTAAGGATATTGAAAAAAGTATCACAAATAGGAAGATGGAATCTGAGGGAAATAAAATCAACTTGGGTCACAGTTCGTGCTATTGAACTTGAGACGACCAAACCATTTTTTTCTTGAAATGAAAATTATCCATTCGCAAGAAAATTTTATTCAAGTAGATATTAAGAGCAATCAACGAGGAAGAAAATCAGACAGCTTTCATTCGGCTAAGTTGATTTCCCTATCACCTGAAGGAAAGCCAATAAGCATAGAAATGCTTAAGGATCTCGAATATGTTCGTCAGCTAATATCAAATATGTCTGGCCTTTCTATATCAAACTAAATTCCAGTACTGAGGGTGAAGATGACACAAATGGTTTTGGAACAGTTGCTGGCTTTAAATTGGTGAATGAATAGAATGCGAATAATGTTATTGTTTGAAAAGTTATTTTTATTGGTTCCTCGATGTAACTAATTATGTATATATTTTTTCAAATTTAAATAATAATGTATATGTTAGTTCCCAAAGATTTGTTGTCAAACTTCATTTGGTTCCTTTTAAATAAAATCAATTTGAATTTATTTAAAGAGAACCAACAGTCATTTTTCATGACTGGGATATGAAGAAAGGGAACATTTTAATGGAATGTATAATAGTAAAACAGCTTAATATGTACCTAAGTTATCCTATTACATTTTCCCAAAAAAATTAAGTTCTACATTTTTTTAAATGAGGATAACTTTAAAGAGGCTTTTCTCAGTTTTGAATAAATGGTGGTTGGTTCCTTTTATATAAAAGCCGTACAATTAATCCAAGGTACATAAAAAGACATATACGGTACACTATATTCAATGATTATTAATAAATTTTAGTTTTTTATAATGCGGAATTTTGTCCAATGTGGAAAAAAAATGTTCCCATGCGAATCCGCTTTGAGCAAGTTTTACTGTACATACATATATAAGAGAATAAATAAAACATTATTATTATTATTATTATTATTATTATTATTATTATTATTATTATTATTATTAGGATATTATTATTTTACATTTTTTATAACAAAGTTTATTCTGGTTAAGTGGAAGAGAATGTCACATGGACGAAATTCCACCAACGTAGATGGTTCTGGTATACTTGTCCGAATCGATGGATTTTTAAGAGCGTAAAAATCTGATTGTGGCTTCCTTTGAAGAGAAGTAAAAACTGACTCCCGAATAGTAATTTTTATGGCACACTAGCTAATACCCGGCGTGCGCTGCTACGCCTAAATAAAAGAAAATTAAAGTGTTTGTATGTTTACTTAAATGAGTAGAAGGAAAAATAATTATAAATTTATATATTTTAGATACCCCGTGCTGATTACCCGGCGTTGCCTGGGAATCTACTTATCCCGATCTTCTGGACATAAATGAGCTGAAATACGAAAATTAATGTGTTTTAAGTGTATTAAATACGTAAGAAAGAAAAATTTATATCGTAATTATTTTTAGATACCCTTTGCTGTTTACCCGGCGTTGTCCGGGAATCTAGTCATCCAGATCTTCTTGGCATAAATGAGCTGAAAGACGAGTGAGTTATCCGTAAAAGAATACCCGCCATATGCTGCTATGCTTTGCACAGGTATCTACGTACTTGTCTCGATCTTCTTGGCATCAATGTAAGACAAAAATGGTTATTGTGAGTTATCCGTAAGACATAAACATATGCTGTCGCGGACGTTTTTGAAGAGCTTTTTGAGATATTCAATTCTGTGTACATTAATTTTGTGTATTTGTTATGGTTTAGGCAGCGTAAGCCATTAAAGCGTCCAAAGAGCTACTTTTTTCACGTTTTCCACTACAAAGGGCGATTTTTAAGGGTGTAGGAGTTGAGTATCACAACTTTCTTATAGCCTATGTTCATCCCGGGAATCTCCTCAACATTTTGCAAAAAGCCCCATCACAATCGGATCAACGGTATGGCCGCGCTGAAGTACGAACAAACAAGCAAAGAAACATACAGACAAACAAATATTAATTTTTATATATTAGATAAACATCCTGAAATTCTATAATGTGATAGCCATTCGAATGCTAATGTATAGTTCAGAAAATGGGTACTAAATGTAACTGATTGAAGGAAAGTTGAAACAAATGAAATCAAGTTTCTAGAAGACCTTACATTGCTTTATCAATTAAATAATAATGAATTACTAATCAAATATAACATAAACAAAATATAATTCCAATAAAAACACTCGGCGCGACTATGTAATTAATTATCAGTTATTAATAATTAACTACTCTACAGTTTAAAGGTAATAAGCAGGAAGAACTTCGATTGCAAACGAGAAGGTTAGAACGATGTGGGTCGTCTCAGAACAAGATGGAGATATTAAAAAAAAACTTAAACCTGAAATAAGAGGCCACTGTGCACAATTTATCGGCAATTTCACGCCCATATTTGAAATATTACGCCAACGGTCTGAGGTGTTAACGACTGCCATCAAATATAAAAACACAATACAATTTATATTTTAAATACTTTATTGAGCTTTTGAGCACAGCGTTTGCCCATCTTACAGCTATATTTCTACCTATTCTAATTTCAAAACGTATTATTTGACTATAGTTGGTATAGCTAAAGGGAGTAAAATTATCTATTAATAACAATATCCAATTTTAGAAATAAAGAATAAAATTGAAGATTTTAGGCTATGTATATCTTCGGAGATGTTATTCCTTTTCATTCCTAGTGTAGTTTCTGAAATTAACTTTTACACACAGTATTCGGAAAGTGATATAAATTATAGAGTTCTTCATGTATTTAATCTAATCATATGCAAGCTTCGGTTTTCAATTTGGGGCACTCTACACTAAATTTGTACAAAAAAATCAAAGATCCGCCTGAAATGAGGATATGGTTTATTTCATTTTTGAAATTGCAATAACAATAAGTTAAAATCTAAAAATGCGTACCTGATATTTCAGTCCGCAACTAAATCAAATTTCAATTATTAACTTCTTGAATCATATCATATTGTTGGCCTTCCAGAAAGTGTTCTATAATCAGCATGCAAATGGTAAGTCCTATTAAGATTTTAACATTTTACATGGTAACCTTAACGACGAATTTTAAAAGTATTGAAATGATAACGCAAATTATGTAGCGAGAACTGAAGGGCACATTAAAGAACCAGGTAAGTCACATTTTTTTCCGAAATGGACTTCGAGGTGTCATTAGATTCACCATGGAAAGCACTACCATTTAGAAGTTTGAAACACTAAAAGATACAGTTTGGTCATGAGTTTATTTATCATCAAATTCTGGCATACAGGTATGGAAGTACAGTATGGATGTCTTTCAACTAAAAGTTCGTTTTCTAGGATTCAAGGAAAAGTGACTTACTTGGTTCATTCTCTACCCTTCAAGTTATTATATTCAATTTGATTCTTTTAAACTTGCTAAAGGTAATATTAAATAAAACTGTTTTACCGCTTACATGCCCCTAAAAAGTATGTCATGCGTCACTAGGATTGCTGTCGTAGGAAATGAGAGGTTTTGTTACAAAACATTCTGGTTAATAAAAATCATTTAAACGTCTCCTCCCTTTCAATAAAAATACTAAAACGAAAATCTCAGGTTACAAATTTATGAGGTGGAACCAATCGTAGTTTGAAATTTTTATACTTGGATACACAAGAGCATTAAATAGATTTAATGTTAACGTGGTACCTGCACGTTCACATGATCGAACAAAATACCGTGTATGCACAACTTGACTTCTCCATTCGACCCCACATATTCGCCAAATGAATATTTAATATTAGACGGTAAGCTAATGAATAGAGTTCGATGAACAAGGGATTCCAGTTGTTAGTCACACGATTGTACAAGAAACCGTCCAATGCTTTGGCGAGATTTACACTCTAATAAAATTGTTACTATCATTTCTCGTTGTTTGGGGAATGCTGATAACAAAGAGAAACATTAAAATAATACTTTTTTTTTGTAATTTTACTATTAGACTTACATAAAAAATACGGCACAAGGAAATCTGTATTAAATGGTTCACTGACTGGAGAACAAAATCAGAGAGTACATTACATGAAACCAATTCTAAGTCACATATTTTTACTTACATTTTAAAACACCGAGACAAATAGTAATATTGAGAAAGATATTTGGACATATATTATATTTTTTTGCAGAGAAAATATACTTTATAATGAAAATCCTCTTGAAATTCCAAATATGAATTACAATTGAACACCATATAAAGTACCCTTTAGTGTATGTGTGTGTGTGAATGGTGTATTTCATCTTAATGTTGTGTGTTATCTCGGAGGAGGCCCTAACAGTGAGCTGAACACTCATTCGAGGAGGCCATCCATGTCTTTGTGTAGTCAAAGAAAGTTAGTATGTGATCCATAGTTAAAATCCCTGTTCCGACAGGTCGTTCCACTGTAAGGGCAACTATAAGGTGAGAGGTTTAACTGTGGTAGTGAAATGGAATATAATGCTCAAGTACCGAAATTAAACAATCAACATTTCAGATGATAGGACTATTCACAGAAAATGGTAGTAGCCTGTTTTATTTAATACCTCTCGTTTAATAACTCAGGCCGTTGTAAATCAAAACAACCCTTAAAAGGGCTGATTCATTTTGCACAGAAGCCTCTTATTTCAAAATTGAGGTTGTTTTACATGCTAAGAAATCACAACATGAAAATATATTTATTTTGAAGACACTCATGATATTCACGATGACATTTTTATAAACGACTGTTTTGTTTATGTAAGTTGTAACAATAATAATAATAATAATATTGTTATTATTATTATTAATTTTAATAACTGTAGACTTATGTTAAATAATAAGACAAATTATATTTTTAATGTCAGTTGTTAGGAAGAGACAATACTATTGAAATAAAGTTCATGTATCGACTCTTTTTTTAAATAAATTTACTAAAAATAATTTTATCTTGTAACTGCAAGTAAATTAATTAAAAACTTATTTAAATAATAAAGATACTCTATATAACAAACCGAAGTTGGAGAATTACAATGTCTCTCTGAAATTTAAAAAGTCTATTAAGTAATTTTGTAAATACAAGTACTAATCGTGTAATATTGTTTGTTATATTCAGTTATTATGAAGATTATATATTTACAGATGAGATAATATATATATATATATATATATATATATGCTAAAATGTATACATACATAGAGAGAGACAGAGAGAGAGACAAGTAGACATTGCCCGAAGTAAAAGGCAGAATTTGTCAGTGTATATTTGCTACTTGTAAAAGCAAGGCGTATCCACGAATTAAGGATTACTTGAAAAAAAATCTCTTGAATGTATGACGATCAACTGTTCATATACAGTATATGTATTCCGAAATGTTACTATTACTTAAAACAAGTATTGTCTCTATATTATCTAATGTTCGCAATTTTTTCCATCTCCATTGTCAAGTATACTTTACAATTTTGACGAACCCTGGGTAAATTTGTTAAAAATATTGTTTTACGTCACATTTGAACAAATTTAATCGTGTGTTGTTATGGTGATTATTAAGGTAGAATAAGAGAAATGCACTAGGCGTTATAACAATGAAAAAGAGCTGGCGCGACCACAAATTACATATGAATAAGTAATATATAATGAAATCTGTGTTTCCCTATGGAAATTGACCGCATATACTGTATGATCTATATAGTGTTCGGATACCTTATTAATCTAGGATAGTATTTTTTGTTTGAGAATACGTGCAAAAAATAGACTGTTAACCGTTACATAAAATGCAGTTAACAGTAATTATCTGTAAATCAATTTGATAGGTGTGGAGGAGCTAAATGGTCTGTGTCATCAGTGACAAATTATGTTTAAGAGTATGTTTGAAAAAGTTGTCCTGCTTTCTAGATAGGTGGTCCGGTTCCAAATCCCGGCCAGGTCATGTTTAAAATTTATAGTGTCCATATTAGGTTATAGGTTCTGTTTTTCCTAGGAAGAAGAGTTTATCTTCTGGGATATTGTCATACCAGGAACTGTTTATTTTGTAATTAAAATCTGTATTAGATTGCAGGATATTATATAAAACATTAGAGTCATATACAAGTTTAATAAAATAATACCTAAAGAAAACATGGATTTACACTTAACTTCAGGCGCCTCAAATCACCATTTCTCAACATTGATGTCCTGTCTGAAAATAATCAATCAACTGTATCATTTTACCATACACGCCCCTATATTTGCAAAAAAAAAAGACCAGTACCGTACGTTTACGTGTTCTTGAGCTCTAGGGAAGGAGTGAGGAGTGAATTTTTTTAGTTCTAGATCACATACATTTTTTTAAATCTAGGGACATGGGAAATTTCCCCAGATGTCGGATTAGTTCAACGCCTAAGCCATCTCCGTGACAACAAGAACATTTAAGTCAAGATATGTCATTCACTCGAATGCAATAACATTAAAAGGTAAATATGAAATAGGTGATTATGATCATAAAGTTCCGATGATTATGATAACCTCGTGGTTATCTGGGGATAAATTGCAATTCCAATTTTATTAGAAGCATCTTACCTTTTATAAGATTCATGATATGTACCGTTGAGGTATTATTCAAAATTAAAATATAAAATTATGGAATATTCACCTGAAAGGTCCGTCTCCTCAACTTTATTAGTTATTTAACTGATGATGGAACTAGTCCCGAAAGCGCTACAGTTAAATAACTAATAAAGTTGAGGAGACGGACCTTTCAGGTGAATATTCCATAATTTTATACTTTAACATTTGATCTTGTAGAGAAAAGAAATACAATGGAAAGCATATTATTTCAACGTAGACAAGTATTTTAGAACGATTATTACATTGTCAGATAATATGTTCTAGGTATTACGTAACACGTCACATACTTAAGGTTTTGCAATAATACTGTATCGAATTCTGGAGCCTTTTCATGCATAATAGGATACTTTTACATGTAGGTTGCATAGTATCAGGCTACATTGCCTTCGAATTCGTTTAATTGTACCAGATTTGCATTGTATTTGGACATTTTTTTGACATTGTCTCTCACTTGAGGAAAATCCTCTAAACACACACAGGACACTTGTCCTGGCCGGTGATCCTGCAAGAACCCGTTGTGTCCCAGACTATAGCGATGGACAATTTGATAATGTGTTTTCTTAAATATTGGACTCGATTTGTGGCCATCCAAGTTATGATGTAATTATTAATGGTATAATATTATAAAGATACTATCAGAAGAAATGAATGATGATCGTGGTGGATTTAAACATAAAATATTGTAGGTAAACCCGGATGAACTAGAGAATTTAGGGTGCCATCGATGTTTTATGTGCTGTGTTAGATGTCGGTTTGCTTCAGAGGTTTAGATTAATATAACATAGATAAATGCGAGTAAAAAGTACATAGGAATGCAAAGAAGCGTTAGAACGCGGTCAACGATATCATCAGAGAATGTTTATAATTATAAACAAACCTGCCCAAGCTAGTTAGTATTACGTTGCAGATTTCTAAGCCAACGCACACGCCCCTACATTCCATTATTAATGATCGAAATGAACGCATAAAATCCCCTTTGGTTTATTACTTATTTACTATTACTCTCAAATCTTGTAACCCTTGGAATATTTTTTCTAATATATAAAGATGTTTGTTTGTTTGTATTTTATACCGTTGATCTGATTGTGATGGGGCTTTTTGTAAAATGTTCAGGAGATTCCCGGGATGAACATAGGCTATAAGAGAATGATAACCAACTCCTATACCCTTAAATATAGTCCTTTGTAAAAAAAAAGTAGCTCTTGGACGCTTAAATGGCTTACGCTGCTTAAACCATAATAAATACACAAAATTAATGTACACAGAATTAAATGTCTCAAAAAGCTCTACAAAAAATCCGCGACAGCATATGTTTATCTCTTACGGATAACTCACAATAACCATTTTTGTCTTTCATTGATGCCAAGAAGATCGAGACAAGTACGTAGATCCCTGTGCATGCATGGCGAGTATTCTTTTACGGATAACTGACAATAACGAATTTTGTCTTTTAGCTCATTTATGCCAAGAAGATCGAGATAAGTAGATTCCCGGGCAACACCGGATAATCAGGGAATTATAAAATAGTTATGATATACATTTATAATTATTTTTCAAGTTACTTATTCAACTAATCATAAGAAGTACATTAATTTTTGTCTTTCAGCTCAATTATGCCAAGAAGATCGGGATGAGTAGATTGCCGGACAACGCCGGGTAAACAGCACGGGGTATCTGAAAATAATTACGATATAAATGTTTGCATTCATTTATTTAACTAAACATAAACACATTAATTTTTGTATTTCAGCTCATTTATGTCAAGAAGATCGGGATAAGTAGATTCCGGGCAACACTGGGTAATCAGCACGGGTACATAAAAATATAAATGTGTAATTATTTTACTCCTACTTATTCAACTGAACATAAAAGCACATTGATTCTCATTTATTTAGGCGCAGCAGCGCACGCCGGGTATTAACTAGTTATTAAATAAATATATTTTGTGGAAAATAAACTATTTTACTTTAAAGCAACGTCAGAGTTGTAGGCATATGATATAATAATATTGAGCTAATAATAAGAATAATACTACTAATATATGCATTATTATTATTATTATTATTATTACTATTATTATTACTATTATTATTATTATTGTTGGCACGCCGTAGCGTAGTGGTTAAGGCACTGAGCTACAAGCCGGAGGGTCTAGGGTTCAAGTCCCGTTGGGGTCAGGATTTTTAAACTGACCCAAACCCTCTGGCGGCACTATGGCCCTGGGGTCGACTCAGCCTCTAACTGAAATGAGTACCAGACGCTTGTTCTGTCAGGGCTGACAACCCGGCTGACATAAAGTGCCGATTGTCTAGAAAAAGTGGGAGCATTAACCTCCTACTACCCCAAGGGCCTCCTGAGGCCTGTTGTGGGATCACTTTACTTTACTTTACTTTACTTTATTATTATTGTTATTATTATTATTATTACTATTATTATTATTATTATTAATATTATTATTATTATTATTATTATTATTATTATTATTATAAGTTTGAAAATAAAATATCACTAAGTTGAATCATAACATTTTTATGAATTATCTAACATTTAGATTTAATTTTCCTTCGTTTTCCTATTTCACTCCGAATTATAGGACTTAAAAACTACATCCATTTATAAACCAATTCTCTGTAAGCAGAGAGAAGGAAATTAAAAAACACACACACACACACCAATTAGGTGCATTTTGGTAAGAATCCCTTGATGAGTAGTTGAAACCGCCGTCGCCGTGGCGTAGTCGGTAGAGTCCCTACCTTCGACTCCGGTGACCCGGGTTCGATTCCCTGCGGGGTAGGGGATTTTTAATCTCCACCTTGGGTCTGGGTGTGTGTCTTGTCCTTATGTCTATAAGTGAGAATAACAGAAAGTTAAGAAAAAGGTAAAACAAGAAGGAAGAAACAGTGTAAACGAAAAGAGGTAAAAAAAAACAGGGGACATCTCTCTTGTCCCGGGAATTGAACCAGACTAACGGATTGGAAGGTAGAGATATTATGTTATTGTGGCGAAAAGGTTAATAAACAGATGAATTAAATTTCTGGAACAATGTTAATTTTGATTTTTTCTTCACATTTTGAACTGATGGTTTATCAACTGAAAGGATGATGAACTCCAGACAACGGAATTTGTTAATAACTCTCGTATAAATTAAAGAAGGATATAAAAAGTTGTATTTCAAGGTCAGTGTCTAAATGTAATAAATGGAACATTTCTTCTTTTATACATGTCAAGTCATTGAGTTCATATCAACTTATCAAAACAACTAGAGTTGATGAGAATGGTAGTGAGTGTCTGAGATAATTTGTAGTTTGAAACCGTTCTTAATTCATTAACCCAATTCATTTACGTAAATACGTTTCTTTTTTCCACCTGTAATGAATTAACCGGATATTAATGTGCAGGAAATTTAGAACCTCAAGTGCCTAAATAAAAAAACACAGTTAAACGTAAGAGAGGCTGCTCGGTTTGTTCTTCATTTTATTAAATGCAAGATCCTATGAGAAAATTTCTTTCTTATAGGGACTCGATCCAGCATGTCCCGTAGGGCATGTCTTTGCGCAGAGCTACGGGATATGCGCTGATACGAGTCCCGTGGGGGAAGAAATTTCTCATGGAATTATATATATATATATATATATATACGTCCGTCGTGCTGGTTCAGTTGATAGCACGCCTACTTCCTGATTAGAGGGTCCGGGTTCGATACCCGGCGCGGTTGACAATTTTAATTATAAAATTAATTTAATTAATTTAAAAGTGAAATGCTCAATCTCTAGGGCAGAAGGGATGATTATGTACTATTTTTAATCACTAAATTATACACCACATTCCTGCGTTATATTGCAAATCTTTTCACAGTACGTATGTTGAGAAATCATGTGGTACTGTTGATAGAAATTCGTCGGTCGGATGGAAGTTAAAGTCTGGAGGCCCTCTTGGTGCTTTTAGACAGGAGCAGGCTACATGTAGCGGCACACCAAGTTTCATCTCGTCCCTTCTCTTCGCCATCATCGCTCATACAAAACACTTTACATTACATAATCATGCACATAGCCTACATCTGTAAACACAATACATGAATACGTCATCTACGTGAAGTGGACTGCCAGAGTGGTGCATAGATTAAACATAGACCACTTTAATTAACTACATATATCCGACCAACGCGGAACTCAAAGGACAAAAATGTGGAGTGGGTGGCTCTAAAATACATACAAACACAACACACACACACACACATATATAAAACACTGGCACTAAAGAACCCGGAGGTTCATGGCTGCGAGGACATAAGCTATATGCACATCCCTATCCTGAGCTAATGTTTTCCAGTCATTCCCTATATATTCTACTTCTCTCAAATCATGGTTAATGTTATTCTCCCACCTCATTCTTGGTTTACTAACTGGGCGCCTTCTCTCTGGTTTTCCTACAAGAAGCTTACATGCCCCTCTTTCATTCCCCATTCGTGTCACATGTCCTGCCCATCGCAGACTAAATAAATAAATAAATAAATATTTATTTATGTATTTATAAGCACAATCTGGTTCGTATCCCTGGGTTGAATGAAATTATTACTCTCTAGGGATTGAAATCAACCTGGAGGAACTGGATACTCCAGCATTTGAACAAAGGTTTTCCCCGTACACTAAGCGGAAGTGTAATGTTCATGGCTGATTACTCACGTAGAGTTGTGGGAAGATCTATCACAGTAAAGTGTCCAAGGACTCTCAAGATACAAATACATACCGCCTGACTTTGTCTATATGGAAACTAAATTCTCATAGCATTGTTTTGCAACGGAACTTCTTTCTTTGTCTTGCTTTAATCTCCGTCTCTTTCTCTGACCAGAGCAACAGGTGTTTCAACAAGTTTCTTACCGTTCTGTGTTTATTATAAACGTTACAAGTATTACTCATAATTTTTCAACTTTTTCTTTCTTTATTCACAGGTCTGAAATATAGGTTATAGCATATCCACCCACTGCCTTACGAACAATAGACAATAAGAAGTGAGGATGGTAATAGCACCATCGGACGGTGACGTAGTAAACCTCCAAGACTACGCCCATCACGAGTACATCCAGTACATACTTTACTCCTTGTATTTTACCTTTAAAAACATCTACTTGATGACCTCCCAGATATTTCCGGATTTTTTATGAAAGAAGAATATTAGTAAACTCAATGTATCTTTTTTCAAACATTGTACTGTTTATATCGAGCGAGATGTCTTCTTAGAAGATTGGCGAGATAATTGGTTTAATTCCCGATGTCTGATTTTTTTCTTTTTTCGAGGTTATATTTCAGACGCTAATACGAATACAGGAATATAATGTAAGATACAATAAAGTTGAAAATTAATGGGCGAAGAAGATGCATGTGAGATTCATGTTGCATGTCACAGTTCCAGCATCAACCTCATTGCCAAGTGATTAAAAACTTGGTTTCTCAACGTTATCTTTTGTGATTTAGATGGAATCAGAGAAATTGCGCACCCTGAGGTGTTTAAAGTTTAATTGCATATCTCGAAAACAAGATTGATTGTTCTTAAATATTTATAAAATTGTGTTGGCAGTGAGAATGAAAATTATGTCAAAATTTACGATGTTGGTTGAAAGAAGAAGAAAGATGTACAAGATTCGGAGAGAAACTGCTAAGATAAGTTTTAAAGAATCGTTAGTTTAAAAGGTCTAACGTACAGAAGCTACCAGAACAAGTTTTAGATGAAAATAACGAAAAGAAGAGGCGCGCGGGGCCTTATGTTCAATATAAAATGAAAATTATCTTGAGGTAACTGGGAGGCCTATGTTTTCAAAATGATCTGCAAGAATATAGGAGGATATCGGAATTCACGTCTCCTATATATTTTTTTCAAAATTTGTCCAGTTAATAATTATTGAACAATAAGAACACTGGATTGCATTTGCTTCTTCAAAAGTATATGGATCCATAATACATTTTATAAACTTACCAACTACAACAATGGAGCATTTATAAATTGTGACTCTACAGAATGAAGATTTAAAGTGCCAAAAGAGTTGTCGTTAGAAAAAGTAATATTGTGCCCATGTATTGATTAAAAAACTATAAATAAATGGAGAAAAATATGTGATTCTGAGGAAAGTTGCAAGTATAATGCCCACGCTACGTGCAATCTTAGATACTTTACTTTCTGTCAGTAAACATGTACATTTTCACTGCATTTCATTTTTATTTCTAGAATTGTTGCATTCATCCATAATAGATGTATAAATTCACGGAAACTAATAATTCATTTTATTGTAAATTAACTACTTACCAATTATTTTTATGGCTGCTACTTTCATTTTTAGAATACAAAGCAAGACATATATATATATATATATATATATATATATATATATATATTTATAAATTTAAAAAATATATAAATTATCATGAAATGACAACTCTTACAAAATGACCAGTCTTTAATCTATTATTATGTTTAATAACCTCAGACGGTGTAATATAACTGTATGCATACAAGGTTCATTTAAGACTAGCTAATGCCGACGTGAGCTGCTACGCCTAAATAACTAAAATATTTGTTTTTATTTTTACCGTAAAGAGAAAATAATTTAAAATGTATATAGTAATTATTTTTATATACTCCGTGCGTCTGAAAATTAAATAGATTTATAAGTAGATTTTATTGATATATTAACTTAATGTGAGTGGATAAACAATATTTTTAATTTTTCCATTTCTAGATTCAATTTTCATTTTCTGATTGCACTTCAAATGGTCGGGTTTTGCTGCTTTTAGATAATACATACTTCGGTTTATTTTAATAGCATATACTGAATTTTGTTGTGAAAGATGGATAATTAGCGCTAGAGCGATATTTAAGTTTATGTTTCGGGTGAACATAGGTATAGGAATACCTAATGGTTTTAGAGCATAATAGACACTCGTAACTGAAAATCTGTATGGACAATCTTTTATAAAAATCGGTTGAGGGATTTAGAAGTCTATAAAGGACAACAAAGAAACATATATTCGCAAGAGTCTCTGAAGAAATTAAATTTATGAATGTAAAAAGAAACCAAAAAAGAATATGTCCATTGTTGTTGATCCCCGAAAATTCCAGATCTTTGTGATGAGCAATTCTCGGATCAAAGTGTAGGGAAAACATCCTATAACTGATATTGATGACATTGTCTGTGATATCTCAGTAATATGGAGAGATATGGTAAAGCGGGAATCCACAAGTGGACATTTCACTTGGTGCGGGAGACTATTTCAATATCTGTGCCGTGTGCAGAATCTGTGCCGTGTGAAAGACCGTACACTCATCGCCCATATAACTCAAATAATTATCTTAACTGTGGTTCTTTAAGCAAATTGATATGTTCTCACCCTTACCTGACTTTATAAACTTATTCAGTAATTTAGACTTATTAAATCTAACTCATTTCTGACAAATATGTTTAGGCTATCTCTAGCACAAAATATGCTAAAAAACTCTTTTTGCAGAGTTTGAATTGTTAATAGTTGTTCCATAATGTTCAAAATATTAGCTTCCATTTACAATTATTTTACAATCCCCTAAAATTAAATATTATTTATTCATTACAAATAATGTGCCATCATTTTGTTTTTCTTAAATACAACTTACGTCAATGAAGAAATGATTACTTTCCAGCATGGACGAGCGAAAGAAGCCAGCTGACATTCCAAGACCTTTTGCTCCGGAAATTTTGAAATGGTATGGCGATATTAAAGAGTTGAAATTCTGAATCTTGATATTATTATTGTTGTTGTTTTCATTTTTTATTAGTACAGAATTCTGGGAAAATCATTTTCTTTCTGGGAAAATCACTGAAAACCCAGTCTCGGGATCTTCGCCAAATTTGACACATGTATGTCAGACTGTCAAGAAGGAAAGCGACGCTACTCTTTCATTGATTTCAGGATTACGGTTATGAAATGCAATTTTTTTGACTACACATTACACATGCTATCTTGAGGGTGAGCCGGAATGAGTACTGGTGTATGTTTCATGACTGTAAGTTATTTTGTTGCATTATTTAATGAGGACAATGTGTTTTTATTGTGTTATATTGTAAGAGCAAGTATAATTTCTAAACTGGGCAAAATAAGAAACTGAAATGATAAGATAACATAAAATAAAGAAAAATTAATTCTACATTTTGTAAAATACAGACAATTGCAAAGTTATGGACATATAAAACGAATGGATGATGCAACGTTACCAATAAGAATATTAGATTGGATACCAGCGGGAGGCAGAAGTAAAGGTAGACAAAAAAAAAACACCTGGCTGCAGGACATAAAGAAATGATGATTGGAAAAGTATTGTAAGATCGGGACAGGGAAGATATAGAGATTTAGATGAAAAGGATGACAGTGTAGAACAATGGTTACAAGAAAATGTGATGATGATACGTAGTAAACCTGTTCATAATGATGATAAAATATATCATAACAAAGTAGTTGATGGTCAATAATTTTTGCTGACTTTAAAATCTCTTTCTTTGCCTAATTTAAATTCTTCCTTGTTAGATACATTTACGTAACTGCCCTTCCGGTCCTTACACTATATGAACTTTCGGGAGGTAATTTTAAACTTCGGGTCGTATACAAAACTTTAGGACACGAAATGCCTACATGTCCGAAACAATTAAGGACATTTAAGACACATTCGTACAAAACAAGGCCAATACGAAATGGGTGATTGTAATGACCGATAGCGTTCGGGTATATTTGTGCCTCTTCCTTTTTAATCCGAAAACCGATATCGTTATGACAAATAAAATTTTATATTGTGTTTAATGGTTTTTTGAGCACAATATTAATTTTGAATAAACGTTATTCTTGGATTTCATACTTGTTTATCTTTATAGGAGCACAAAACTGTTTCTAGAGTTTTAATTTTTATTTTTTTTGCATGAGTTATCATATAGTAAAATATTTTACAATTTTATAAAACAAATCGAGGGACAAATTTGATGGGTTTTGAGTGTTAATTATTTATGATACAGTACATTTATTAAGTATTTACCATTTTTATAGTTCTGCCGCTTAATTTTAACGGATAGAAATAAAATTAACGTTTGAGCATAAAGCACGGTTATATTAACATCACAATCACAGTGATCTTGAATTGTTTACAAAGCGAGATAAAATTCTCATGCATTATCATAAGTAATGCCACGAGTGATTTCCAAATTATCGATAAATTCACGACTCACGAAGTGAGGAGTGAATTTATCTAGAGAATTTGGAAATCAAGAGTGGCATTTGTTAGGACTATTTAACGAATAAAATTAAGCTGTTTACTCACAAATCATTATTTAACTATAGTTATTTTAAAATATTTATATATTTAATGTAAACGGCGATGTTTGAAAACAAATGAGAAACGATAGGTACGCTTCTACTGCTTCATTTGTTTATCACTGCAACCAGATCATACTATTTATTGCCAAAGGAACGCAATATTGTAAGAATGCTCTCTAGTGGAGAAAAAATGAAACACATCAATCTGTATATTAATTCATTTTTGATGTCGTATACATTTAAGAAAGTGCAAACAGTGGTTTCTTTTTTTGGTGGTATAATCAATTGCTACAAATGTTGACATGTAAGCACTATTATATACAATCTGGTAGCCGTATTTGTTATAGGCTCAGTCACTGCAAAATAACGGTCAGACCTGTTCAGAATATTAAAAAGGAGGAGCTTTGTTTAATATATGATAATCCTAACACTGATAAATATTTCGTGAAACACGACTCTGATTGGTTGTAAAACAGAAATCATTGAAACGTGATTGGTCATTGACTCCCATTTGGGGCATGAGTTAAATAGTCATCATAAACATTTCAGGTTAGGCCGCCTGGCTTGTTCCGTCTCAACAGTAAACTGAAGTCTAAAATTTGTCATAGCATTGTCGCTTTGGTCGCCCCATATCTCATCGACCTATGGGTCTGCAATTAATACTCTTGGAATTCCGTTTGGTGATATTCTCTACACATGTGTGAGTTACGTCTACAATATTTAGAATCCTGTCTAACAGTGTAAATCCCGCTAGCGGTCTCAATGCCGTATCTTCATTTCTGCTGCTCCCATTCTTCTTTTTTGTTTTTTAATTAAGTTCTATGCCAATATTGCGTCATGTAGGATACAACGATATTGAAGAGGTTAGAGATTTCTAAAATGTGTCATTAGGATTCATGTTAACCGTTGGTCAGTACTGTAAAACTTTGAGAGGAAATTTTAAACTATTTAAGGGTTTGCCTATTTACGGGTTTACACTGTAAATGTGAAAACAAAATATTAGTATTTTTCTGGAGTGGATGGAAAATATTTATTATTGAGAAAACTAGAAGTTTTGTGATATGACCTTGTAAAGTACTGCGCCACCAGATCTCCTTTAACAAGTGGGACGGCACTCGTACTGTTCCTTTCATATCTGCACTGTAAATGACCTTCCTTTTTTGAATTTACTCACGAACGTCTTAACCATGGACCACAAGGACATCTTGGATTTGTGATGGTTCATTTTTGCGCAGTAATACCAATATTCACATACATTTAAATTATTTTCAAATCGCTTTTCACTGACACAGATTAGATATATATTAAAAATAAGTTATTTATAATATTATGCCTTAAATTGTGTTAAAATTATACTTTTTTATTTAATTCACAAATGTGGATATTTGAGATCATATCTTGCTTAGAGTATTTAGTTGCATCGAGTAGATTGTTTATGTTTATGGTTTAATAAGTTGTAAATGAATCCGGATTTGATTTCAATAAAGACGAAATTTCAATTTGCCTTCCTGATTAAGGAAAACTAAAACAACTTAAGTCAGATTGGTTGGCCCGGGGTTGAATCCAGACCTCCCAAATACGGATTTCAAACGCTACCCTATGAGTCACCATGCTCGGTATTCTGGAATCAATATTCGCTTCTCGATGTATTTACGCGATGAAATTCTTGAAAATAACTACGATACAGTAAACTTAACACATGTCTGGAAGCATTCAAATACTTATAAATACATATTTGTTTTCATAAAATTGTATTTAACCATTTATGAATTAAAGTAATACGTTAAATGTAAATGACGCCATTTACTTATAAACTGTGCATTTCCTTATTGCTAGTTACATATAAATATTCAGTATAATAAGGGAGTTAGGACATTCACAAGTGTTTAATTTTTAAGCGTATTATTCCTTCGTTATGGATGTCGTATTTTAGGCATACTTTATAAACTAGTATGCTTTATAAAAATTTGGGTCGAAGCTCTATTTTTCTTCCAATTAAAAAAGTGATTACTTCTAAGATAATGTGCACCAATATTTTGAAATCCACGGCACCCTTTTTTTTAAATATCATCCAAGTATTACAATCACGCAACAAAATGCCATTCGTTTACAAATCACAGGAATTTTTAATAACAAACAGCACAAGAGATAAATTATTTTGGATATCAGTAAATGGGTGCTCTTTCCTTTCCTTAGTGTAACCTCTCCCTTTGATTTAACTCTTTTCCAGTCACAAAAATCTATTACAAATGAATTATGAAAGTTAAGTACCAAGGGACGTTCAAATTCGATTTTCCTGTTTTGTTTATAACTGTGTCCTCACGACATCCCCAACCAATTTAAACGCCATGTTTGTGCATTTATACAATAAGGTCTCTAATTAGGTAAACATTAAATTATATTATTTTTATAATATATTTTTAATACATTTATATCTAATTACGCAACGCATGGGTTTCATCACAAATTTGCCAAAACAAGAGATTCCACCAACCGAATGAAGATTGCGTGTGTGAATCGTGGAACGAACATTGTGAGAGATATCATGCTCGAAACTTAAAAAAAAAAGTTTCAATAATAAAACTACAACTAGAATAGTTAGTCATCAGTATTTTGCACATTGTGCATTTTTCACTATTATTAATACAGGCTACTGTGAATACATTGGGGGTACGCCGTAGCGTAGTGGATTTTTAAACTGATCCAAACCCTCTGGCGGTACCATGGCGCTGGGGTCGACTCAGGCTCTAATCGAAATGAGTACCAGACGCTTGTTCTGGGGGTAAAGGCGGCCGTTACGTAGGGCTGACAATCCGGCTGACATCAAGTACCGATTGTCTAGAAACAGTTGGAGCCTACTACCGTAAGGATATCTATGGTTGCATCACTTTACCTATACTTTTACTATGAATGTATTATATTTATACACAATTAATTTATGTAAATAAAACATTTTTCTACAAGGGTGGAATCGACTGGTACATTGACTCTGCGTATAAACTTCCTTTCATTTGATGAACATCAGTTAAATATTTGTGATGTCGTTTATAAATCAGTTTTAAATTGTAGAGATAATTTAGAAATAATTATTTCTAATATAGACTAGTGGTATAAATTTTAACTTATTTTGAAATTCCTTACGAGATGATTATTGCATTCTCATCATTGTCCTTGAATTGAAGTAATATATCAATTATTTTAACAACAGAAAATTATACGGATTCCACACAAAAACAAACTCCTACGCTTCCAAGCGCTCATTTTATGACTTGTTTTCTAAGAATTATTGCAATGACAGGTTTTGATTTATTGAACAATATTAACTCTTATTAGTTCATTGAGAATTCTTTAAAATGCAGCTGAAGTAATCGAATAGCGGTTTAATACTGAAGTATGTGTCATATTGCATTATTTAATAATTAAATGACGTAATGTTATCCATATATGAAAAACAAACTATTTCCTGATATATGTGAGAACGTTTATAAAACTATACACAAAGAACGTTCATGACTTATTTCTAAGACTGAAATATTTAATAATCCGATAATTAAATTACAAACTTCAAGATATATGACGTCTTTTATATATAAATTGTGAATTTCATCATTTAGAGATTATATAATATATATAATATATATATATATATATATATGCCATTTTATATCCATCCATAGTAATTCTGCCCGAGGGCAGGTCTTTCACTGCAATCATAGCATTTTCATGCTATGTTTTGCAGCTTTACTAGGGAATTATAGGTGTGGTAGCTTCCCGTTGCTTTTCACACCGATGAAGAACGATGATGATGATGGCCATATGATTTCGGGGACCGTTTGGGCCTTAAAGTTTTCCTGACATTTGTCGTCTTAAAAGTGAGGAAAAACCCCGATAAAAACCTCACCTAGAAAAACTGCTCCGACCGGGGATCGAACCCGGGCCCGCTGCGTGACAAGGCAGCACGCTACCTCGAGACCACAGCGGTCCATTTTATATAATAAATAAAAATTAAGAAGCATCTGCAATTAACGATTCTAAATAATTTTCCATATGAGCCATTTTTTCGTAACATTTTATGTGTCTCTTTAACTATTGTGCTTTTTAAAAGTGTGGTTTGAGATTTCAAACTTTTAAAAAAAAATCTAACTTCTTAGATACATGAGCACCAATGTTATGAAATCAAACGTTTATAATATTTTAGGCTAACATTTTTTTAACTTAAATATAATTATAATCGCACACCAGAATGGAATTTGTTAAGAAATTATAGGGAATTTTAGGTGGGTGCTAGTTTATCTGGGAATATTAATCAATTGTTTATATTAATACTGTTTAAGTTCCATGATTATAAGGAAATACTAGGCCTATACATGTGACACATGACGATCATTACGATGGAATGACCCCATATGATTTGACACAGCATGCAATTAAATAAGATGCTAATCATATATGAAATTGTATTACAATATGGATAGAAATTATAATCATTAAATGAATGCGAAACAAAAATATTTGTATCATTTTATAGAGAACCTTGCAGCACAATTGCTGCTGTTTCATTGGAAAATACAATTTATTCATATAACAAGGTTACACCATTTTAAATGTCAAAACACCAACTCATTATTCTACGTACCTTAAATAGGTTGTAGCATTGTGACTGTAAGTGTCTGTAGTCAACTGCAGGGGTTCAGTTCTCGCGACTCGGCTCCGATCTCCGTTTGAATAGGGCCTTTTTAATCGCCACCTTGAATTTGTGTTGTGCTGTCTTCGGCAGTGACCATGTAACATAGATCTAAGAAGGCTCGCAAATATGTGCCGTTCTGGTATGTAGTTCAAATGTCCTATCCTTTTTCTCGAGGAAACCCGTCCAGAACACTAAATACCAGCAGGGGTGCAAGTTATGGAGAAGGAAGGAGCGTAAAATAATTATAATAAATGCCGAAAAGTTATAACAAGAATTATCAAATTATTCTTAATGTTATATTTTCTCATACAGAAAACTATGTTCCATTTCCAGGCGCCCCATCCTGAGAAGAATTACGACAATGCCAGAAGAGAACACCAGAAATGTTCAAATAACAACCTGGATCATTGGATATAAACAAAAGTTTCAATTCAGAATAAAGAAAGAAAGAAAAGAGTAGGAAATAAAGAATCAATAATGATAGCACATACTTTATTAGTAAAAAATATGATATGTAAATAGTTTCAGTAAAAATATTCTTAATTATTCAAATTTACCGTTAATATATCCATTAATTAAGTCCACCACTGTGGTCTCGGGGTTGCGTCGCTCCCTCGTATGCAGAGGACCTGGGTTCGATTCCGGGTCGAAACAAGTTTCCTGGGTGTCTTTTTTTCTGTGATTTTCCCTCACCTGTAAGACAAATATCAAGAAATTTTGCACCCATACATCACCGATCATGATCATCATATCACATTCGCCATGTTTTGTATGTTTCGTCTTAATATTGTGTCTCGGAGGAAGCCCTGACATTGAGCTGATCACTCTATCATGGAGGGGCTTCATTTTTGTGATTAAAAGTATGGGTGTGGTCCATAGTTAAAATCCCTCTCCCGACAGATCGTGCCACTGTAAGGCAAGGGTGGCGTGTATCGCTTAAAAGTGCCTAAAGTCTAGGGTCAGAGATAAACTGCGGCAATGGAAATAAAAGTATATTAATTAAAATACAGTAAAAATCATCTTTACCTTAGTTTAACCTCTCTCTTTATATGAACTTTTACGTTTCTCGCTCCTCCCGGACCTTACAGGGACAAGACCAGTCGAGAGAAAATTTTAAACTCTGGATCACGTACGTACTTTCTTTTTTTGGTACCTCAATGACATAGATGACATCCCCAGCTCAGTGCCTGGATCACATCCGAAATAACATTTCCGTATAAGACAAAGCAAATCATTTCCCCATAAAGTCATACTAAACTAGGAGGAATATTATAGGATGATTACTTACTCACTGCCACTATCGAACCCAAAGGTTCATGGCCGCGCGGACATAAGCTCTCCATACATCCCTATCCTGAGCTAATGCTTTCCAATCATTCCCTGTATAATCTACTTCCCTCAAATCATACTTAATGTTGTTCTCCCACCTCATTCTTGGTCTACCAACTGGGCGTTTTCCTTCTGGCTTTCCTACAAGAAGTTTCCATGCACGTCTTTCATGCTTTTTTAAACAACCAATGCTTTCTGATGCTGACAATTTAATAGTATCTCTTATAGTTTCCCATTCTTTATTTATATCAGTTTCTTCTTCGTTTGCCACATTGTCATCTGAAGATTCCAGTACTTCAAATCTATTAACAATTTTGATTTGGTATTCTTGCCGCATTTCATCATTTTTCAAGTTTTTTAATTCAAACTTTACAGAATCATCTTTAGCGTTTGTTCCTCTCATAAGCGATAGCCGTTGTCTGATTTTCACTCTGATCAGACGATGATCGGAATTGCAGTCTGTCCCTCTAACTGATCTAACATCAATGATGCTATTGTGCCAGCGTTTTTCCACTAATACATGTTCTATCTGGTTCCGAGTTTCTCCATCTGGGGATGTCCAGGTGTATTTATGAATATCCTTATGCTGAAATGTTGTACTCTTAACTATGAGATTCTTTGATGTGGCAAATGTGACTAATCTAACCCCGTTGTCGTTACTCTCTTCATGAAGACTGAATTTGCCTATTGTTGGTTTGAATATATCTTCCCGCCCCACTTTTGCATTAAAATCTCCTAAGACAATTTTCATATGATATCGTGAAAGGCTATCAAATAAGCATTCTAATTCTTCATAGAACTCATCCTTGATCTTGTCATCCTTATCTTCTATGGGGGCATGTACATTTACAATTATAAAATCATGTCGTTTACCCTTTAGAATTATGTATGATATCCTATCACTAACAAACTTAATATCTCGGATAGCGGATAGGATCCTCCTTCTGACTAAAAAACCCGTTCCAAATGTAGGTCTTTCTGCACCCCCATAGTATAATGCTAAGCTTCCTGATTCCTGACTACCTACTCCTGGTCACCTAACTTCCTATAAAGCGACTATATCCAAGGGCGATTTATCTAATTCCCGCGTTAATATCTCTAGTGCCCCGCTATTGTATAAAGTCCTAACATTCCATGTTCCTAGGAACATGTCCCTGTGTTTGAGCCTTTGGCATGGGTTCCCTGAAGTAGTCCCCGCCCGGAGAACCGAATGTGGGACTATTTGACCTTCGGAAAATTTTACCCGAGATGAACCCATGTCCGCATTTCTTGACGGTTGTATTTTTACGGTGAAAGATCGTCACTCTTTCGCCCAAGGTACTTTTTTCGTCTGGATTATCACCTTCGACCAGTCCGGCATGGGTAACCCTATCGGCAGCAATGCTACCGCCGGCATAGCTCTCAGGATCATTTAAGCACGCAAGCCAATCCACCACAACAAGGTAAAGATACCGTGGAGGGTTATAGGATGATTACGAGGTCAAATACTATTCGCGGATTATTTGCGCCTTAATGTTCCCCAATATTTGTTTAACTGGTGAGGAAAAACCCCGAAACGTTCTCATCCAATAAACTTGTCCGGTCCGGAGATCGAATCCGTGCGAAGCAACAACCTTATCACGAGACCATAGGGCTCAACAAAAAAAAATTGTTAGAACAAACACATAAATAAGAATATGTTTTGTTAGTATTTTATTGAACAAGACTCTTTAACAACTAAGGTAATTAATGTTGTAATTTAAATTTGGCGTTAAATGGCCGATTAATCGTTGCCAGAGACCTCTTATTTCAGACTCCAATTGTTTTTACTTTCCTTAAATCTACGACACAGTACTCACGAATAATTTTAAAATGAAAATTTTCAATAAACATAATTTTGAAAATGAACAGTTTGCGAGAAAATAGTGGATTTATAAAGTACAAACCTCTCTTACGGCCATTTTCTCACAATCACCTCTAACAGTTTAACCAAACACTTTTTTAACTTTTTCAAGACCCAACTGGTTTAAGGAAACTGAAAAGTCCTAGTAGAAATATAAAGATTACAGGAAATTCACTAATCGATCTAACACCTAATTTAATTATTCAAGATGAAAACATAAAATTCCAAGATAAATCTACACAAAAATCCAAACCTATCATCTCAGAAGAAGAGAGGAAAAGAAGATCAGAAAGAATGAAGAAATACTGGACACTAAGAAAGGAACAAACACACAGGGAAATCATTGATCCAACGTTCCCCAAAGAGGGTAAAAAAAATAAATAAAAAACGCTCTAGAAAAAAAAATCATTATAAGGAAAGAGTTTAACCCATGTATTCTATTTGATAGTCTAATTTCGCCCAACATGTCAATATGTGTGATTAAGATCCGAGTTGTGTCTAAACTTAGTTTTATTGATTTAAAAATAATAATGCCCTAGATTTATATATTCATTATTCTAAAATGAACTTCCTATAATTTAATATATATATATATATATATATATAATATATATATATAATGTTCTCTTTAATTTGCTTACTTGTTATAGTCAGCTACTACATGGCAGTGAAGACCGAGTTCTCGTGACATCTAGTAATAATGGAGAATATAATACATATATATATATATATATATATATATATATATATATATATATATAAGAAAAATAAATGTTTGCATTGGATTCGCCTGGTGGTGTAATGGATATCACACTGAGGTACAGACTCAGAGATCCGGGTTCGAATCCCGTCCAGGCATTTATTTTTCTTATCATACCATATATATATATATATATATATATATATATATATATATATACACACACACAATATGATTCATTGTTTTGGTAAATGAAATTGAAGTATATGTGGTTAATCATGCGAACAAATCTGAACATTTCTGATAATGACCAAATCCGATTCGCCAAGCGAAAATTATTCTTTCGTGACAATTCCTAACGTGAGCGATGCGACTCTACGCATCGATTGCTATGCTTTGGAAAGGTTCTACTTAAACACTTTAAAAAGTTCCGCATCGGGACAAAACACAACGGTTAATAAATTTGAGTGATTCTAGGTCCATGAAGAAACTAATAAAGCGTATGAAGATAGTAAATAAATTCACGCCCATGATTGTTAAGCCTGAAAACTTTCTGTTTATAAAAGAAAAAAGTTCTAGATATCTTTAACTTCTTATTTAAATAACAGCAAGAATTTTAACTTTTTTACTGAAGACTTCTAGACGTGAACAATGCCGCTCAGTCAACACACATAGATGTATGTAGACAGGTAGGTAAGTAGGCAGGTAGAGAGTTAAATAGACACTCCGTACAGGTTCAGTAGGTGCGTTTTTAATATACCGCACTACAATTTTCATGCTCTGGGTTCTGCACTCGGCAGCTGGACACTATTAATGTGATTTATTTTGAATATATATGTCCAGTGGTCTGGAATTTAGGTTAAGTTTAATTTTAAGAATAGTGTTTCATTATCATTTGTCACCCATCATTACATGGGGTAATGGAACTCCACCTGCTAGATGCCCCAGCCTCAGAAGTGGGTTACAATTCCTCCAATGCAAGGTGAGAATACCAGAAACGTCATAAGACAACCTGCTGGCATTAAGCTATATATATTAGCTTTTGTATAGTGTGTATTTTGTGAGAGATAGTGTTAAAGAAAAGCAAAATGAACCTTCAGGTCTCCATCCGACAGATGAATTGTTATCACAGTACCACATGCCTTCTCAACTTACAGTTAGTGCAGAAAGTATTGATACACTTAAAAATAACAGACTGAAATAAATAATTTAATTATTTCTTCACTATATACAAAACAAAAATGTACACCTTTAAATTGAACTCTATGAAATTAAATACACGCAGTTTCCTCTGTTTTAACATGACAATTAACGAGTAAAAAATAATTTGTACACGAAGAACAAAAATAAACAAACAAAAAGTATTGATACAGTACTAAGATTTGGTCAACAGAATTTTCACATGAAGTCGAAAATCTTTCGAAAATAGCCACAGATCAGGACGTCCTAGAAAACTGTATGTTAATGTTGAAAAGGCACCAATGAGAAAAGTAAAGCAAAAACTTAAAAGTAGTGCCCCTAAATTAGCAGATAGTATCAAAGGTTACTTTAATATTAGTATTTCTGCTAGAAATGTTCGTAACTGTCTATGGGCTAACGAACTGCATGGGAAAGCAGCCCGTATAAAATGCTGATTAAGTGAAGGAAACTGAAAGAAAAATTTGAACTTCGCTAAAACACACATAAACAGCCCAAAGAATTTTGTAAAAAGTAATTTATACTGACGAGCCTAAAATTAAAATTTACTGTTCAGATGAAAGACGAAAAGTCTGGAGGAATTAAATTACAGAGCTACAAAAGTAAAATCTCCAATCCACTGTGAAACATAGTGGTGGTTCTTTATTAGTATGGGGATACATGAGTACCTCGTGATTTGGGAGCTTTGCATTTTATCGATGGTGTGATGGATCACAAACAGTATATGAACATATCGAAGACCAATCTTCATACCATTGCAGAGGAAATGGGGATTAAACAATATTTTGTATTTATGTAAGATAATGATCTCAAGCACACATCGGTTTCAATACGCGTTTATGGATTTTGTACAAGGCACCAAAGTACATGGAAACGCCTCCGCAGTCTCCGAACATAAACTCAATTAAGAATTTATGGGAACATCTGAAAAGGAGAATTCGTTCAAGGAAGGTTTCCAACAAGCAAGACCTGAGAAACGCTTTGGAAAAAGAATGGAGAAATATACCTTCTTCAGTAACTTCAAATTTAGTCGGGTCAATGCTACGTAATCCACAAGCAATTTTTGAATCAAAAAGGCTCCCAACCAAGTATTGAACTCAAAAGGTAAAGACTCAAAACAGCCATAATATAAGACTGTATTGATACTTTCTATGTGTTAATTTTTGTTGTTCGTGTATAAATTATTTTTTTACTCGTTAATTGTTAAGTTAAAATAGAGAAAACTGGGTTTACTTAACTTTATAGAGTGCAATGTAAAGATATATAATTTTGATTTTGTATCTAGTGAAGAAATAGTTAAATTATTTATTTCTCTCTGCAATATTTTTAAGTGTATCAATACTTTCTGCACTAACTGTATGTATCTCTGAGATTTTGAAATTTAACCTGGTGCATTTCCCAATTATTTATCATCCCGTTTCCAGTATCTATCCTCAAACCATAACTTAAACACAAGATCACAACATAGTCTCTTACTTAATATACCGCAACATAGGACATCACATCACTCCATGTCATATACCATCTCCACTTCTCGCAACTGCAATTCCCTACCACAAGAAATAAGAGGCTGCCGGACATTGGCATCTTTTAAAAGAAATCTAAATTTATATTTGCTCTAAAATCGACTTCATTATTATCCAGTGTAATATATATATATATATATATATATATATTAATTGGTGTTTCCCGTATAATGTATCATATTTATATTATTATTATTATTATTGTTATTATTATTATTATTATTATTATTATTATTATTATTATTATTATTATTATTATTATTATTATTATTATTATTATTATTATTATTATTATTATCGTATCATTATTGTTATTACCCTATAAAATGTTGTTTGTACATGACATTTACATTGTTACATTTATTGTATCTTTAAGTGTTTATAATTAGTATAGTGTATATCTATATTTGTCGAATATTTATTTGTATTTGTACTGGTTGAGTGGAAGAGAGGGCCTTATGGCCTTAACTCTGCCAGAATAAATAAAGTATTATTATTATTATTATTATTATTATTATTATTATTATTATTATTATTATTATTATTATTATATAGCCACTGGATTGTGCAATGTGTATTCTACACAACCACCCCTCAAGTAACATGTTATTCATTTAACATGCATATAGAGCACGTGTTCTATAATACTCAGCTGATACCAATGATACAGTTTTGGAAGATTTGTCCGAACTTACGGATGAGATTTATTTAATAGTTGGTAAGCCTAGTTGACTGTGAGTCGATAAATTAGTAGTTCATGGTTCTGTGAGAGTGCTGATTCATGCAGGATGTATTTATGTTAGTACTTGGTGGTAATGAAAGAGCGCAGGTGTTATAAAAGTAGGTATAAAGATTTTATCTTAATGTCATCCCACCAGTCTTCTTCCCAGAATATCCATGAGAGTGGTTCGTGAGAGACCGAACATAATTATTCATTCACTCACAGGAGCAGTATCATCACTAAGTGTGGAATAATTGCACACATTGTTGATTATCTCTGAAGATTAATTTGAAGATTGTGCTCACATGGAAATTTTCAATAAAGCTTCCGCTTTTAAGTTGAATAAACCTTGTGTGCAATAAAAAAACAATTATAGTCTTCTTACTAATTCAGAACATATTGTCATAAAAAATAACACCTAAACAATTTGAATTTTTGGAAGACACAAAATTCAACTTTGTTTTGAAACTCAATGTGGATGCACAGATTATAAACTTGAAAACTTATTAATGTTTGCGGTTGAATATAACGTAGAGAGAAATATCTATTTTTACCTTAGTTTAATAGCTCTCTCTGTGTGTCAGACTACTTTCTACCATGTATCTTTGATTTCGACGTTCGAGGTTCGAGCTTCACCGGGACCATGGATTTTGAAAGAGGAAAAAATCCTGAACATTCCTTCTTCGTAAGAGAAATAAAGTTGTGGTCCGGGTCGTATGTAAAATGACTTCAAGTCTTAGCCTCTCGCTCTACATTTCATCAAGTCTCATTTTAGGAACTTCTATGTGCCTCGTGTTACTCAGATTATTTCTAACTCAGGTTCACGTAGATACTTTTGTGACGACAAAAGAACATGAAGGTCCGCTCCGGATGAGTCAGTGCTAAAAAAACACAAAAATGTAATAAAGAATGCACACATCAATACTAAATAAGGATGATTATGACACATAGACGATGTTCGGGGATATTTGTGCCTTCATTTTTTTTTATTTCTCTAAAACCTCCCAAAAAACGTATCCCAAGCGGATTACTTCCGAGCTAAATACTCTACCCTTAGACCATAGCGGCGGAAATAAGGAAACTATAACATAATGTATTAACTATGAAAAACTAAAATACATTATTAACAATTTATATTACGATCTTCAATAGAGACGCCTAATTCAGTTATACCCTAAAGCTTATAAAATGGATTTCAAGGGAAAGAATATTTAAAAATGTTAATTTTAACACAGTTCTCACTTATGAATTATTTCCATGGTATAACTTTTATTTTACGTCGAGGAAAGTAAGATAAGAGAATAACTATCAATATTAGATAGTAAGAAATATCGGAGTAACTTAGTTTCTTGTATAATATTCCTATCCATTTAGAACAAACTACAGGTATGAACGTTTAAGCATTACGAGCTAGATCTCAAATAAACCAACATTTTATTTAGGCCTTCATGTTTTCGAAACTACTTTATAAATTTCTAAGAATATATAATTCTTCAACCGTGATTAACTATTCGATGAAAAATGCACACTTTTATATCAGATTATTTACTTCATATTTTGCTTCTTTATTTATAAACATTTCACAAAATTTACTATAACAGTAATAATAATAAAATAATAATACTAATATTAATAATAATAATAATAATAATAATAATAATAATAATAATAATAATAATAATAATAATAATAATAATGTCGGCCGCGGTGGACAAGTGGTTATGCTACTTGCCTCTGGTCCCGAGGATCGCGGGTTCAAATCCGGCCGGGATCGATGGATTTTTTAGGATGGAAAAATCCAAGGAGCAAGTCCTCCGGGAGGGACTTTAAGCGGTAGGTCCCGAGTCTGAAGATTTTCAGGCTCGTAAAAAACCCTTAAGCCTGAGAAAAGGCCTCTAGGCAAAATTTACAGAATTTTCCCGTCCTAGTACTATCTTGGTTACCTAGATGTCAGTGTGAGGCGGAACGCTGACCATGGACCACTCTAAATGACATCTATACGAAAACAAGTGTAACTAAATTAGTATGGTTCAAATTCTTCCCTGTAGGGGGAGAGCGCCTAAATCTCTGTAAAGGGAAAACATGGGCTTACGATATAATAGTAATAATAATAATAATAATAATAATAATAATAATAATAATAATAATAATAATAATAATAACAACATTATAACAAACCGTGTGATTGAAATTAAAAGTAAACCTTGAGGGACTTGAACACATAGTTTCATGATTCATTGCCAAGAGTACAAAAATTAAGTATATGTATATAATCATACTCTAGGACCGTCTTAATATGAAGAAAGAACACGATACTCGTTTCACAGGATGTTAATTGGGGCCCTGGTTTATTCGGAAACAAAATAATGAAAAATATATCCATTTCTCTACCAGAATCGAACCCGAACTTCCCGCTTCACAATCAGATGTCTTGAACTACTGGTACATAGCACACTTAAATTGAAGAAATGCATAATGATAATGTTGATAGCGCTATTAGCCTATATCTTTACAGCAGACTATAACATGAAAATAAAGTTAGTATATAAGATTTTGACAGCCAGACTATGAACCTCGAAAAGGTGACAGTTCAAATGCCTTAAGAATGTCTATATGGAAGTCTTTGGAGAAACATCCACTATGCATAGGTGGTAGGATCATATTAGTATGAATGGATTTTAGGGAACTTTATATCAAAGATATGAACTCGATTTAGTTACTTGAGGATAGGGACCTTAACGATTGCGGCATTGAACCTATGGGTTTCATAAGCCATAGAGTGTGTATGAAAATGTGAAAAATATATTAAATACTATGTAGGTGTATGTTGACATATACCTGATGTCTTTGATACTTGCATAATTGCGAATTCAGGAATTCCCAGTGTTTTGCAGACATCCTAGAAGAAGTATGACATTTGAAATAAAACAGTACAGTATTTGAGTAATAGAAAGTTGAATAAGTGTTTCACGTGATACACTTTTTGCATACAAAGTATACATCTTTTTGCCAATAATATCTGTAATGAATACCTGAAAGTTGCAGTTATGAAAGTATGTCAACAATTTTTATATTAAACTTGAGCTTGGAGGTATTTGAAGAGAAACTCATCTGGGATATACAAACAAATAAAGCACCGATTTAATCTCGAAGAAATACACATAATCCGGTATCTGTATTTTTATACAACAGCAGAATTTCTAATATCGCCTAGAGAGAAATAAAGAGTACATGCAAATGTATCCACAGTCAGTTTTCATGCAAAGAATACAGTTTCATTCTTTATACGATATCCAGGCAATTCCAAAATAATCAACACAATATCTCTTGATGGTTATCTGTGTAACAGGGGTATAAAAAATATTTTGATTTATGCATAAGATTCTCATGCATAGTGGAGCCTAGATAAATTCCCTGGAGAGTAATTTTCCGAATTTTCCTCCTCTATTAGTCAAATACAAGTAAACGTTTAAGATATACATAGTTCCCGAATATCAGCTGCCTTCTTTAACACTCATACGACATTCGCCTTGTACGGAATAAATATGTGATTAATTGAATTGAATATCTTATCTTAAATGTTGATGTTCTCTCGAAGGTGGCTCCGGATATTGAGCTCATCACTAATTTGGGGAATCCCTACGTGATGAGACAAAAACATAAATATATGTGACCTAGAGTTAACAATCCTCTTTCGACAGGTTGTGTTCCTTTGTGAGGTTCGGGAGGCGTAGGACACATAAAAGTACCTAAAATGAAGTTAATTTAAATCAAAACGAAGACAGAGACACTTTGCTGATTGTTTTGCTTATAAATTAAGAACACTTGTCGGAGATCCTTCTATATAAATATATATATATCATCATCATCATCATGAACAAATTCGTTTTAGGCCATGTGGCCTGTACGGTAAACCTAGCGAAGATGGTCTTGATCTTTCCACCGATGTTTTGGTCTTCCTTGGTCCCTATGTCCAGTTGGGGTATATTGGAATGCCAATTTTGGAAGTCTATTTCTTGCCATTCTTCTCAGATGATTTTTCCATTCTTGTTGGTATCTTTGGATATCTTCATTTAAACTTGCTACTCCAAGTTTTCCTTTGATAGTAGTGTTCCTTTGGTGATCCAGTCTATTAACTCCTAACAATGATCGTAAGAAGCGCATTTGGCTTAAAGTTTATGAGAGTTTCTTTTATTTAAAATCCAAATTTCACTTCCGTATTTTAGAGCAGCTTTTGATGTGACGTTATGTAATCTTAGTTTTGTCTCTGTCCTCATCTGTTTACCAAAATGTCTTCGTATTACCCCATTCATTTTATTATATTTTTGTAATTTTGAATCAATGTCACTCTTATACTCTGCAAATACACTTCCTAAGTAAGAGAAATCTGACACTTGTTCTATAATTTTTCCATCAATCTCAATTTTCACCCGTTGTATGTTTTTTCCACACATTGCCATTGTTTTGGATTTTGATGTGGAAATTTTCATATTATATTTTCTGGCAATTTTGAATAATTGATATGCTGCTATATATATATATTTGTGTGTATATATATATATATATATATATATACACACACACACACACAAATACACACAAGGTGTTCGGAGGGCTTGTACAGGGGATTGGGTAGATAACATTTTGAATAGGAACCCATATACGGAAATGTGCTTTTTTTCGTTCTGCAAATATAAGATCTGTCCCGCGCCGTAGCCGAGCGGTTAAGGTAGGAAGCCTTGACGCAGAGCTACGGGACTTGCGCTGGTTCGAGTCTCCATGGGGGAAGACATTTTCTCATGGTATTTCGGCCAGTATGGGACCGGTGCCCACCCAGCATCGTGAGGCAATTGGGTAGCTACAATAAGTAGCGGCTCCAGGTTGAGGAACCAGCTATAACGGCTGGGGGACTCGACATGCTAACCACATGTCACCCCTACACTGGCTGTTGATCATCTACCTCTGTGATTGACACATGTGGATGTGAAGGGCCAGCAGCCGGCTGGTAAAAGGGCAACCGCTGAAAAGTGGAAAGACCCTCCAACGGAAATATAAGATCTTATGAAATTTTTAAATCTCCCGTTTCTGCTGAGTGTAAATAGCTTACCTGTTCTGTATGCAGTCAGGTTGACAAGATTGACGGTGATTAGCTTACGTCATTTTCCGCACGATGATTACGCGATACCTATCTGCCTCTCACAATACATCTTCGAAACTGAGCCGCAGTCATTTGTGTAACATGTTTAAATACACAAATACAGAATACAATATGGTTTTAGTATACAGCAGATCTGCAGATAATGGGAGAGCTGCTTAACGGCTTTATGAAGAGTGTTATCCACATCATGTAACTATATCGCATATCCTATTCAACGGTTCCGGGGAATAGATACCTTCACCATCAGCAGGGTTGATTTTGTTGCTCCAAAGATGTGTCGCACTCCCAACTTTGAAGAGGATATAGTGCATCGCGTTGAAGAGACCCCGTCAACGAGTACTGTCAACCGTTTCGCATGAAATGGGTGTGCCTCATACCATCATATGGGAGGTTCTCCATGAGCAATAACTACACCCTTTACATCTCCACTGGATACATGCAATGGGTCGCGCCGATTTTCCCCTGCGTGATAATTTATGTATGTGATTCCTACTCCATTCTATAGACGAGTTTTAATTTCAACAACCGATCCTCTCTTCGCCGATTAATATAGGATCACTAGGGATGCGGTTTTAAATTCGAGATGACAAAAATCTCTGTGTCACGAATTTCTATGGATTTCAACACAGTTTCAAACAAGGCAGGTACTCTAAACTGTCATTTGATTGGGCCTTACCTTCTTCCGTCCCGCCTAACGAGTTGTACTAATTTTCCTGAAAGAAATACTGGTGCATTTTTGCAAGATGTATCATTGGACATCCGTCATCGTGCCTGGTTTCAACATGATGGTGCCCATGCCATTTAGCACGTGTTGTTCGTAAAAATCTTAACCGATGTTTTGTTCACAGATGGACAGACCCAGGAAGCCCGATTGCATGGCCTCCACGATCGCCGGTTTTAACTTCACTAGACTTTTTTTTCTCTGGAGACACATAAAGTCTCTGATGTATCACACCCCTGTGGACAATGTAGAAGATCTACGTGCACCAGTTCTGGCCGCTGCACAACAGACACCAGTTGTGATGGCATTATTCTTACAATGGGAAACTGAAATTTATTTATTTTTCTCCTGGTATTCGATATTGCCACGTAATTGGGTTGTTAAACACAATTGAGTCATAAATATATCAATTTATTCCCGGAAGTCGCGGGAGATTTAAACGTTTAAATGCTTATTTATGCCTGAAGCACGATAAACGGCATGTTTCCGGACCAACTTTCTATTCAAAACGTTAATCAACTCAATCCCTCTACAAGTCATAAAATTTTGTAAAGGGGATTTTCGAACACCCTATATATATATATATATATATATATATATATATATATATTGTAATCTTCAGATGTGATTTCTTATCCCGTAAAATTAAATTGAATTGTTAAATAATCTTTCAGAATCGATTGATTAGAACGTGCCATAGTAAACAAAAATGAGGAAGTTAACATATTAACTAAATTTCAAAATAACAATTTTTACAACTGGAAAAAAAAATCTCTGATTGCCTTCTGTTATCCTGAAGTTTTATTTTTAATTTTATTTTGCGTGTAGTCGGTCGCGGTGATCTAGTGGTGTTTTCCTTGACTTTAGAGCCGATGGTCGCAGGTTCAAACTCAGCCGAGATCGATGGATTTTTAAGATGGAAAAATTCAATAGACAAGTCCTTCGAGAGGAACTATAAGCCATGGGTCCCGAGTTTGAAGATTTTCAGGTTGGTAAAAGAACCGCAAGCCTGAATAAAAATACCTCTGTGTAAAATTTAATCGATCTTTATCCATCCTTAGTTGTCTACTAGCTATTTCATTGAGGTGATGTGGTAACCACATGTCACTCGTTGACATCTGTAGGTAAATTAGCTTCGTTAAGAAACTCACGCTAGGGAGTACCCTTCTCACTACGCGGGACGTATGGAGTACACAATACGCGCATAAGAACACTTCTCGTTTAGGTGTTCATACATCCAAATCTTGTTGGACTGTCAAGATTTTAGAGAAAACTCCTTAAATCTAATACAGAAAACAATTAGATATGCACGATCGAATTTGAATCCGAGATTTTTCAACACATGTCTCAAATTTTACAATTGTAATTAACTCTTAATTAATTTTCATCTCAAGGTCATTCAGTAGAGGATTTCTAGGCTGTACAGGTATTTAACCTTTTAAACTGCATAAATGACCCACTTGTTCTAAATGCAATTTAAGCAATCTATTATATCTTCGTTTAAATGCTTCCGCATTCGCCGCATCTTGACTACTACTTTGTACAAGTTGATGGAGCGTTCTAGTAGACTGATAAAAACCGGTCTTTTTGGAGCATACTAGATTTTTGGTTTTATCTTTATTGCTGGCATAGAAAAATAATATAGGCTACATATACAATTGTCAGGGGAAGAATTTTAACTTTCGATTACGTACATAGATTTTCAGACCACACAAGGACACGGAGAACCTCCTGGATAGTGATCCACACAATGCCGGGACCATTCTCAAGACAACACGACCATTCATGACAAGACACGCCAATTCACTCTTACATTCATACTAAACAAACCGAACATTTTATTCATGATTTCAAAGGCCAAATGGGTTTGGAGAGAGTATTTTAGCCTTAAAGTTCTTGATATGTGTCTTACAGGTGAAAAGCAATCCCGAAAAAATATATCTAGGAAACTTATTCCGACCGGAGATGGAAAGCAGACATGGTGTATCCGAGACAACACCATCTTAGACTATAGCGGTAGACATTATTATGGCATTATTATTATTATTATTATTATTATTATTATTATGGCATTATTATTTTATTTTATTTATATACAGAATTTTAATGTTTACACATCTTTCTGTGCCTAAATTTTTATTTTTTTCTGCACTCTTATTATTATTATTATTATTATTATTATTATTATTATTATTATTATTATTATTATTATTAATTGGAATAAAGTCAAGAACAATACAAGAAGAACAGTTATGCAGTTTGAAAGGAACATATTACAAGAAATTGAAGAAACGCGTTTGAGGTGGTGTGGATACCTCATACGAATGGAAGAGGGTAGAATAGCACAAAGAAGATTCTTAATGGGAGGCTAGTTGAAGGAAGGGACGAAGTAGACCTAGAGAACGTTGGGTTGATGGAGTAAGAAGAAGTATGGAAGCAAGGAAGAAGATGCTAGAGAGAGATAAATCTCTGGTGACGTATCACTTTGGGTTGAAGGATAACCACTTTAGTGTGGAATATTCTCAATAAAACGTATTGTTAATATTATTAGTATTTACCCTACGTACTGAAACCTTATTCTACTATTTTATACATAATAATAATATTATTTTCACAGATGTATGATAAAGGTAGCTACAGTACATATTACACAATGTAATTTTATCTAGGAAATGATAAATTAAATAAATGAAAATATATAATTTTAAATATATATTTTTAATGTCAGCCGTGCTGGCTCAGGTGATAGCATGTTTGCTTCTTGACTATCGGACCCGGGTTCGATACTCGGAGGGGTTGATTATATTATTTGTTAAATTAATTTAATTATAATGTTTTCAATGTAGCGACCAGGAGAGGTCGGTGTACAACTTTTAATCACTGGATTGTGCAACAAATTCCTGCATTAAATTGTAAATCTCTCCGCAGTTGATATAATGTGAAAGCATTTATGGTACTGTTGATAGTGATTCTTCCATCGGATGGGGACGTTAAGGCTGTGCTTTTGATAGTAGTAGGCTACTTTCCGGCACCGGGTTTCATCTTCTTTCTTGTCTTCATCATCATCCCTCAAACGAAACACTTGACATTACACAAACACACGCTCATCCTACACACCTCTCTGTATACAATACAATCATCTACATAAAATGGTCTGCCGAAGTGGTGCGTAAATTGAAAATATATCCATTAACGCCATCTATCCGCCCAGCGTGGAACCCAAAGCAATTAAATTGCGGTAGGTGGCATTAGATCACATAGACCTACACTTTTTGTTTCCTTATTTGGAATCTTTCAAGCAGTTATAAATGTAAAAAAAGAAATACAATGGAAAAGTTTCGTAGATTGTAATTTGCTAACATAGCGTTTCATTTTACTTAATACGATATAGGCCTACAAATCGAATTTTGAATATATATTAGGCTGTCAATCTTAATTAAAGAATTATATTACTCAATGTTGGACATTAATATTTACGTTTCCTTTGTCAGTCTCCGTGGACTAATGTGACCACGGCCGTTTATGGTTCCGAGATTCAAAAATTAAAACCTGATCAGAATGGATTTTTGAGGGCTTAAATCTCGTTACTATGATTTCCTTCGGAAGGGAGGTATAGCCGTGCGTCCTATGTCATGGATTTACGACGAGTAAGAAAACTCCAAGCCTGAAATAAGTGGTCTATGAGAAAAAAAAACTATTGTTATTTTCATGCTCTGCTTTGAATTGCATTGCTATTGACCATAGTTATTAAAGAGCGTCGTTAAATAAGATACTGCCTTTCTTGATACGTTACTTCTTTGGAGACTAAATTCTTCCTTTTTTAAAATTTGAAATCAAAATATATTCCTTATTTATTTATTTAATCCGAATTGGTGAACATACGCTATTAGACCTATTAATTTTAGAGTCCTCCACAGTTCTTAGACACTTATTAAATTGAAAACTAAGATATGTAAGAAATGTTATATATAAATGTTAATATATATATATATATATATTAAATTTATTAGAAATGTTATATTAAGCTATTGAATATTTAATATGATATTGTTTATTGTACTATAAACTTCACAATAAAATTAAAATAGTTTAAAAAATAATCGGAATTTAAAGCAAACATCTACAGTTTATAGTGCCAACCATCTAGTTACTGAAACACAAAACTTGGGCCAGAATCAAATGTTTCTTTATTTAATCACCGAGTCATCAATATTCCCATTATGCTTTAATCGAAATTCCATAATAATGGCATTATGCAGTGAAGATCACCGCTAATACTTGTGAACACAAATTCCATAGTTTTCAGGATCTCGAGGATTAAAGAGAGAAGAATTCAGATGATAGAAATTAAATAAATTATTCACAAATGAGATTCATACGATACCTGTCACACTGAGGGACCACATTTGAAGTGATGACCCGAGGAATCAATGGAACGCACAAGGAATTACAGATCGCATTCCTAAATACACTGGAGACAGCATGTTAGACGGATGCCAACCAATGGTTTACCTTTTAAAATCCTCAACTACAATCCACGTGGACACAGAGGTTTAGGAAGATATCTCCGCAGATGGACGAACATGTTCCAAATGCAGTCGCAAAGAAGGGATTCAACTACAAATTTCAATCGGAAAGAATATGAATAAGAAGAAAAATATTTTAAATATGGTCCGACAGATGTGCTGCTGTAAGTGAATGATAGAACACCACCGCCTGATGCTAGGAATCTGCGGTTGAGATGACATCTCTTCTTCTTCTTCTTCTTCCTTTCCAGGATTAGGTCAATGCGACCTGTTCCGGTGTCAAGTCTATCGTTTCCTTAGCCGTCCCAAATATATTTTTCCATGTGGTTTGTAGGCGTTGATCTTTTTGGGTAATCTTGTATTGTCCATTCTGTCTAAATGTTCTTTCCATTGGTATTTGAGCTCGTCTAGTTTATCGAGTATTGAAAACATGTCCAGTTCATTTCTTATTGATTCATTGTGTAATCTATCCATGCGTGTACATCCTTTTACGGATCTTAAAAATTTCATTTCAGTGGCTTGAATGTCTGAGATATTTTTTTTTGTAAGTACCCAAGATTCAGATCCATATAAAAGAACAGGAACATCCATAATTTTATAAAACCTGAGCTGAGTTTCTCTTCGAGTCTTTCGGAGGGAAATATTTACCTCTTATGGTATTATCTACAGCCAACAGGCCCTAAGTAGTAATTATAGTTTTGTAATCAACATATTTAACTTGTTTGTTATAAGTTTGAGTCGAACATTTATTGCAAGTTTACGTTATTTTTTGTATAAAACACGTTGCATCAGTGTTGTAATTGTACTTACCTTTATTGATAAATCCACGGATCATCCGTTAATATCTGTAAAAGAAAGAAATTAAATTATTTCTTAATTCGTTATAACAGCGTACATTAACAAGAATTGCAGTACAGTCTCAATAATAGTTCCGCACAATACGTATAACTGATTCTGCTTTGTTCTTTCAAACCTTCAGTTAAATTTAAACTCTTAATTAATTTAGCTTATTACAAAGATATGCATATAGTTGATGCAGGCTTTCGCATTAAGTCCTAGGTTCTCATAACAGTTCTCCGTTATTATACTGACCTTCACAACATGTCATAATGTTTCTAATTTAATTTACACAATAAACGTAATAAGTATTACCTTTACCGTACAACTCGACTTCAAAGTAAGAAAAAATGTTCATATACAAAATTATTTGATTTATTCTCGATATGAAAATTACTATTTTCGGAAGGGGAAAGCTACACAATCATTAAGCCGAATGTAAGAAGAAAACTTTCATTCCTCCTACCTCAATGTAACTGTCGACTTTCGGAGCATTTGTGTTGTCTTTTAGACGTGATGTTGGGTCTCCATGTCATTGTGATGAGGCTAAACAGTTATGGTCCATATATTATTTTGTTGCTTTACCTATTGGGTTATAACTCCCCATAAAGGAACGATGCGAAACTGATGAAAATATATGTATGTAGGAATATAGCATGTGATTATTTCTATTGTATTCTTTATGTGACTTACATTCATGAAATTCTAAACTTTTCACGTATAAAATACAAACTATTCATCAATTTCATACATTCATCTTATGGCATTACCAAGGAAGGTATTTGTTACAAGCGCTGAATGTTTCACGTAAAGTTTACATTGCCAAATTTAGTAAGTCCATTATAGGTATGTTGTCACAACAGCTTTTATGTTTTACCGTGACAAAAGGAAAATTGTCACATCACGTTACTGTACTCATGTCGATCTCAAAACTTGCAATTTGTCGCCATTTACATTATTTTCTTAGCGTTTTGTCATACAATAATTTAACGCTAAACTCTCAAGTGAAAGCTGCGGACATATTTTTCTTGTAAAGTACGTATGTTTTATGATTCATATAATATTGCGTTAAATTTACTAGGCTTAATACGACTGTACGTACTTCAATAAAAATACAATGCGACATTTCTACACAATATTATCGTGTTATTTCTTTTTATACTTCCTTAAGCGAACATATGTTCCAAGCGAAACTAACTTACTGAAAAATTGATGAAGTACATTCTCCGAAGATTTTTCATGAACCTTGCGTTACATGTATAAACCAGCACGTGGAACGTTCTATTAGCCTCTTACGTTTACAGCTTAAATCATACCAAGGATGGAGAAGGGAGGAAATGCGTTTTACACAATTCTATAGGCCTGATTCATAAAATTTATAGAAGTAACGCAAATCATCAAATGCAACTTCTAAATGTGGAGAAGATATTCAAAACAGTCAAACATGTTTTGTTTAATTGTGCAATGTTGTGGTTTTAAGGTTACAAACTTGAATCATATTTGAATTTTAATGAAAAAAAAAACATTATTCCAATCCTCTTTATCGTATTCTTAACAACCAAAAATATTACAATTACTTCATTTCTTTTGTAAATAATATTTAATCACAATTATAATTTAATTTTACTCTGTTCATCTTTGTTCTAATATTGTTATGTAATATTGTATGTTGTTCTACTGTTTTATGTTTATTTACTTCATAATGTTAAGGAATTATAACCCTTACTTACCGTAAGGTAAAAAAAGGGTTTTCATTTATTGGAAATAAAAAATAACGCAAAATGTAGCATACCTTTGATTTTAAACAGCCATCGTGAGATCGTTCACCGCATGATATCTTGATATTTGATAATCTTATTAAACATTTAAAACTGTAAATAAGTAACTAGTCTTGACCTGTATCAGAAAAAATATATTTAGAAGAATAATATATTTTGTTAAATAATGTTCCTGGGTTTCAAATGGAAGGAAAAAGAAGAGGGAGACCTAAGAAGACATGGATAGAGGAAATTGCGAATTTGATTAAGGACAACGAACTGGAGGATAGTGATTGGAAGGATACAAATAAATGGAGGAATAGAATCAACACTTAACATTGGCCCCTGGAAGATGATGTATAGCCTACATTTAAAACCTGTTGAATAAATGTTTTTTTCTTGAAATTAGCAAAATGTATTTTGAAAAGATACCGAAGATTTTCTACCTAAGCAATTATTGATCACCATCATCATGGCAATGGAAAACAATTTTCTCTTATTCCAGCTACACTTTTGAGTAGGCTATAATAAATAAATTAAAACCTGAAGTCGTATTAAGTACATTTAGTTGAGCGAAGTGTATATTTCAGTGATTGCTTATTTTATAGCTCTGAACAATAATAAAATCCTCAAATGTTCAAATATATTGCAATTTTGAGTATATCTCATAAAATGAGGATAAGAGTCCCTGTATAATAAAACATCTAAATTTGATAAACAGAGGAAAAAAGACGAAAATTGTCTTTGTAGCTGAAGAAAAAACTAGTTATTTATTTCAACATTTAATATACTAATATATGACTTGCTATCCCTAATATCAAACGAAGATAACTTTGAATCAAAATGCTAAATTTTCTGACATTTAGTGAGTTTTTTGTTTGCCATTCAGAAATTTCCATTTTTGGATTTCTTGGATGTTTAAGAAAATGTTTGATATGATATTTTTCATTATTATTGTTATTATTATTATTATTATTATTATTATTATCGTTATCGGTATTATTAATTATTATTATTATTATTGTTATTATTATTATTATTATTATTTCTTTAGTATGTGCTTCCAAAACTTCTTCATTCAAGATTAAAATTTAGCCATGTTTAATGGAGACTTCCTAGATTTCTCTTTTAGAGAGTTATTTATCTTTAATTTCTTATCTCCAGTCAACATGTGATCTTAGTTATACAGCCCCAAATAGCTTCACTCCACTCTAAAAAAATGGTTGTTCCTGATATGAGTGATAAGCTCTAATGTTGTTTTTATTTAATTCTGAGAGCGAATTACTTCCAGTAGTTTCAACAATTTAACTTGTTCTCATTGTATGAAATCTTGACTTATCTGCATAACTTATTACCGGTATCAATCTTATAACAGATTTATAATTATTTTCTGTATTTATTTTTTTTTACAAATCGTTCTTTTTAAGCACTTATCTCAGGGGAAGTGAAAGGGCATCGTATAGGGAAAAGAATCAGAAATGAAGAAATAAGAAGACGAATATATGGGGATGGGATGGGGTTAGAACGGATTGAGAAAAAAAATAGTTCTTACGTTTAATCAGAATATCATAACAACGTTGACCCAAAATATTTGTACAATGGTCACCACCAGGAAGAGGAATAGGTGGAAGATCAAGAAAAGTATAAATGAAAAGCCCCAGGGAAACTATACAGGGTAAGGGTATTCAAGAGGAGAATGCCTTCGAACGAGAGAGGTGGTGTTTAGGAACGGACAGGCAACAACAACTTTATTCCGATTGAGGGTCTTTCCACTTTTTACCAGCCGGCTGCTGGCTCTTCACATCCACATGTGTCAATCACAGAGGTAGATGATCAACAGCCAGTGTAGGGGTGACATGTGGTTAGCATGTCGCGTCCCCCAGCCGTTATAGCTGGTTCCTCAACCTGGAGCCGCTACTTATTGTAGCTAACCAATTGCCTCACGATGCTGGGTGAGCACCGGTCCCATACTGGCCGAAATACCATGAGAAAATGTCTTCCCCCATGGAGACTCGAACCAGCGCAAGTCCCGTAGCTCTGCGTCAAGGCTTCCTACCTTAACCGCTCGGCTACGGCGCGGGACACACAACAACTTTAACAATCCGAATATTACTACTACTTCTTCTTCTACTACTACTTCCAATGTATTGTAAGCATTCAGAACATTTTAAAGCTTTACGGGCTTGAAGAGTGTCATTATGATATGAGATTGACAAACAGTGATATAACGAGGAGTCCAGATTTTATAATAAATTAATTGGAAGTAAATATGTTGAGAGTTAATTTATCTTGTGAGAATCTGAACCATGTATTGTATGTTTTATTCTGTTTACTGGATAAAATTATACAATCAAACAATGAATTAATTTCAATGAGCTTATAAAACATTTGCAGTTATGAATGCCAAGTACATAATTATAATTTTCGCTGACAGCAATCGAATGGATGAAGTCTGAAATAAAAACGGTATTTTTTCTGGCAAAATGAATTCTTATATTATTTAATAAACTATTGGTAACAAAATGAAGACAATGGGCTCCATTATTTACACCAAAGTGCTTCAATCGTAAAGATATTTCACTGCATTCTTCTAATGAATTTAAAAAAACATATGACATAAGCCCTATATATTAGCGGTAGCATGGGTACATGAAACATTGGTAGATATCGGGGTTTGATTTTTTTTTACTGCTTCATTAGTTGAATAGTCAGTGAAATTCACTATGAAACTTCTATGATGGTAGGAATATAGATACTTATTTTGAAATTAATGAACACTAATTAAACGAGGCAGAGATACAGGAAATTAATGTAATGGAGAGAATTCCAAAAATTCCTATCGTGTATATCAGTCCCCCAGCACCGTGTTTTATATCAGTCTTGAAAACTTAATGTGGTACGTAACACCGTGCTACCTGCTATGAGAGAGAGAGAGAGAGAGAGAGAGAGAGAGAGAGAGAGAGAGAGAGAGAGAGAGAGAGAAAGAAGAGAGAGAGAGAGAGAGAGAGAAAGAAAGAGAGAGAGGGAGAGAAAGAGAATGAGAGGAGCAGAAGTGACAGCTAGAATAAAATGGCATGCGGCCATTGCAATAGAAAGACCTGCTGTATTGTAGAAGCCAAAAGTGTAAGGCTGTTGATGTTATAGAGCGATGTAACATGCAGATATTTGACATTGTACATAAATTCGACTTAGTCCTTGTTTCATGCGGACATTTATAAATGTCTCTCTTTGTCACTTTATTGACGTTGGGACATTGATTGAGAGATGCTGACCATTCATTTGGCGGCATCGGCTAGAAGAAAAGAAATGTTCGGGGCTGGGAGGTCATCCTTGACGTCCAAGTCGCTGATGTGTATTTTGACGAAGAGAAAGTTGTGCTTAATGCTTGGGCTCTCCTCTTAATTCCGAAGTGGAAGGGAGCCCATCAAGACATGGCTGTCAAGCTGGCCACCTGCTGATTGTGTTAAAAAAATACATCGTAGGAAAAACTTGACCACTCGTTTCACCATATTCATTGACCACAAGATGTTTCAAGGTTTATGTTATTGATGTAAAAGATATTTTAGATTGAAATTAGAGGATGTTATAGAAGTTTAATTCTTCCGCATAACGATTTACACGTCCCGTACAGTATGAAAAATTGAAAAAAGTTTTCCTAAGAAAAAGTTAAACATTTTTATAGCATTTCTACACTCTATTAAACACATTTTGCTTTAGTAGAAAATTGAATACAGGAGAACAGTATATTATCATTATTATCATCATTATTATCATCTTTATCTTATGAATAACTGCAGTTTGTTTGTATATTTAGTAAACTTTAGAGAAATTAACTAAAATTACAACACCTCAAATGGAAACAAAAAAAGTGTAATGATATATGTTCCAATGCCACCAACCACACATTTCTTGATTAGGATAGATGACATGAATGTGATCTACTTTCAATTTACGCTTCACTTCGGCAGACCACTTTACATAAATTATATGTAATTGTATTAATAATAACATATGCAGTAGTTTAAGAATCTCCTTAAGATTAGAGAAATATAAGTTAATATATTATTTTAAAGAGTAAGTCAATACAGGATTTAAATGGGACAGGTAGCTCAGACCATTACACCTGACTACGAACTGAAAAATCCTGGTCCAATCCGGGCAGCAGAGAGGTGAAAATATTTTTCATATGACACCGAGCCCACTCTGATTTCTAAATAACGAATACTGTGAAATTTCTTGAGAGTTTGGTCGGTCGGAACGTAGAGCTGCCATCTTACCTCCTTCTCGTACCGTTAACTAAGAATCACAGATCTTTGCATCCTCGACCCATGGACTTTGATGACCTCTTTACAATGCATATTTTCGTTTTTTAATTATGTAGGACTTAAATTTAATTGTTACACTGCAAACGAAAGTAAATTAAAAAATCATTTAAAATTTAATATTGAAGAAAGATATTGAGGTGGACACTGAGGAAGCCCCTACATGACCTTGTGTGGTCAATAGTTTAAAATCCCTCTCCAGACATGTAGTGCCATTGTAAGGCCCGTGTGGTGTGGTCGGTAAAAAGTATCTAGAAGGTGAGAGGTTAAACTAAGTTAATGGAAAAGAAGAATAGGATATTCTAGAAAAATAATTTTACTTACCAGTACATATTTTTGCTTTCAACAATTGTTATATTATTTTATCATTTTAACGAATTAGGATTGGATAATTCTTAATTTACTTGATTTTTTACATATTTTTATTTTTAAAGTTTTATATGACTTGTATTTAAATGAGTAATGCATGTACTATAAGTCCTTCTTGCATTGAAGTTCTTATGGAATAATCTAAAACCTGCATCATCAAAAATATCGCAAGTCATTCTTACATGCCTTTTGTCTTAACATAGTTTGGCGGCAAATAATTAAATAAATACTTTTACATTGGTTCGCGCTCAATTTTTGTCCGCGAAACTAAGTTCTATTGCATGTAGAAGCTAGGAGCTTCTGGAAACTTTGGTCTGAATGCTTATAATGTCTTGCATCAGTCTCAAGCCCTATTTGTGCCCAAAGTTTTGTGCAAGTTACACGCACTCTCCATCTCCGTAGTAATGCGTGAAGTTACAAAAAGTGTAATAAGTTTAGTTTCAAGCATTTAATGTGTTTAATGTGTTCTTTAAAGTACAATAAACATTACTAAAGTTATATTCTTTAAATGAATGAATAGTAGTTCTACAGTCCATTTGCTCGTGGCCTTTGAAAGAAGTTTGTGAACTCAAACTTTGCCACACGAAACAAGGATATTTAAAATAGGTTTTGAAATTGATAGACTGAAAAATAAAATATGTATCAAATTTCATATTATAAAATAAAATTTTAATAATTTATTGTTAATAAGTCCCTAATATTAAATACTGCATGATACATAAATCACTTTTACTTTAGCTTAAAAGCAACACAGACCCCCTTAATTTTCTTGAGCATTTCCAGACTCTTCCAGAATATAATGAATATCGTATAATACTGTAACATACTTGATTAACTTGTTCACATCCGAAATGGATGCTAAATGTTGAGTTCAGTAGACACAAAGCTACTGTAGTATAGTAATGAATTCAGTGGTATCTAAACAATGCAGATTTTTATATGGAAATTCGCAACTCTGCTGAAATGTAACTTAATCCATTTTTATACAGCATAATAGGTACACATGTGAAAAGCAAATTTATATAATTTTCAGAAGTGCCCTTGATTCTAATATGGAGTTACTAACGAAGTTTTATTGGAAGGCAAACTCCTGATTACATCTATTCGTTTTAATGGAGACCCAAGATTTCCTAGAAAAACGAAAACCTCTGATAATAAAAATAAATTACTCTATCTCTTATGAAACCCGCCCTAGGTCAATGCCGCAGTCATTAATGTATACTCGGACCAAGGAATCTGTGCCCCTATAGCGCTGACATCGTTCTTAGAAAAGTACACGTCTACACTCACACCATTTCACCGCAATCCCCTCCCACTACGATAAACAACAGCAACTGTAACTTATTGAGTAGAGATGTTGCCAAATTTCCTTCAGTGTCATGGCTCCTGAATATTGAATAATGTAAGGTTGAAGTTGAGTTGATAACACTGGAGTGCAAGTGCAAGAGAGAGAGAGAAAGGAATTGCAGGGAGGGAAATGATTTTCCGAGGCAGAAAAGGAAGTAGGCTTCAGTTCGCATAACTTACGGGGGCACAGATCCGTTGGACAGACAATACTTATACTCACAAACTGATTTCGGCTCATAACTAATTCCTTAAAATCCATTTGCTTAGTATCTTCACATCTACGTCTAGACCATTCTAATAGAATATTCCTCAAGGCTTTCCCAATGTTAGGTGAAAATATGGAGGATAACTGCGAATGCATTGAATAAGCAGTCGTGGTCAGACGATAAGAACCGACTCTCTTGCTCCAGGGCGTTAGGGTTTGGGTTACCGTGAAAAAAATTGGCCTAATTTTCTTCAGAATCATTTAGAAAGGGTAAAAATACGTAGATAACTTTATTTAAAATGTATGCCTTTTTAGAGACTTGAAATTCGATCAAGATTCGATTCCAATAATTCGATAGAATTATTGTGGCAAAGAAATTTTGAGAACATAGTTTTTTTGGAGTTAAAATATCAGAGACATATACGGAAAGTTACACATTTTTCTTGATCACGTAAAGCTCAGCAAACCAACATTCTTAGAGGTAAGAGATCACCTCTTGGCATCACGGTGAGTTTTGTGGGAGAAATAGCGACGTTTAACTCACTATAGAAAATAGTTGAAGGTATGAATTCGAGAAGGAAAACAAAGTTTAGGGGGATCTGGAATGCCCTATATTGCTAATGTTAGAAAACTTCATATAAAGATGGAGTTTTCTCATAATCTATTCATAATAGGTAGATAACACATTTATGTTTTCTTATTAAAGCTTTGGATTTAATTTAACTCAGTGATTTAGTTTTGCTTCGTTAATATATGATTAATTAGATTTTGTATAAGGCATTTTAGTAGAATTTTTAATTTACCTGTAATGTTATTATGTAAATCCAATAATAATTACTTCAAAGTGAAATCGCTGCATTAAATTGTGCACAAGGATTTCTTAAATATCCATGAGTATTTGACAAAAATATATTCAATAAATCGCTAGAATACAGACACTTTGTAAGCAGTTATTTTAATATTTGCCTCATAAGAGGATTCAAAATCCTCTTAATTATCGGTATTAATTCATTTTCACAAAAAATAATCCGTAAATAGGACAATGCAAGAGCGAATATCGGAAGATTAATTAACGTTCCAAGACTGTGCAGAGTGGATTAACGTGTCCTGTATTGGCGTCAACTGTAGTCGCGCCTTGGACTAATTCGATATAAAAGTAGAGTAACAAGTTTAACATATGTTTAAACATAAACAATAAAATCATGTTGTTCGAGATTTAGAACTATTAAATCCAGCGTTTTCATAGTTTTAAGAATATAAATCACTCTCTAGTAAACTTGCGGCTTGGAGGTGCATATGATAGTCATACAAGGGAAATTACCAGCTTCCTTAATAACTGTCAATACGGCACCTCTTTACACATCAAGTATGAGAAAATATGTCCGAGCGAAGTAGCTGAGTCATTTGTCACCAATAACACCGGCTTAGGATCGTAATTCTGATCCTGTCGTTTCTATGGATACTTCATCACTACCTTAAAGCCTCTATTTATCTAAACATATAATGTTGACTTCTTTCGACTCCATAATTTAATTCAACGTAAGAGAGCGCTGCTATCACATAGGTTATTTTATACTTAATTTTTTAAGCGTACCTCATCATTATATTGCAATATGACTGACAAGTCAGTAATTATTTCATACTACTTTATCCTAGTACAGGCCTCGGTGGTCTATTGTTTAAGTTCCTTATCTCTGATCCCGAGAGACGCGGGTTCAAACCAAATACTGGGACAGATGGATCTTTTAGGAAGCAAAAATCCAAGGGAATAAATCCTCCAGAAGGTCCTCTTAGCTGTGGGTGCCAAATCTGAAGATTTTTGAGCTCGTAAAAGAGTCTCAAGCATGTGAGCAAAAGTTAATTGGCCTTTCTAATCCAAGTAATTCCTTGTTTCCTACTATAGGTATCTCTTTGAGGAGATAAGCTAATCACTTGTCGCTCGTTGGGATCTGAAGGGAAATAATCTTGGATAAATAACTCCGACAAGGGAGCACTCTTGCCCATATGGATGTATATTGGTATATGCAGACTTTAGTGGAGTAAAAGAAAAAATTAAAATCGAAATGAAACTCCAATGGACTGAATAAAGTGTCAAGAGTTTATTTCTTTTAATCCTTAATTATTTTATCATAAGTAATGCCACAAGTGATTTCCAAATTATCGATAAATTCACGACTCATGAAGTGAGGAGTGAATTTATGTAGAGAATTTGGAAATCGAGAGTGACATTTGTTAGGAATATTTAACGAATAAAATGATGTTGTTTACTCACAAATCATTATTTTAATATAGTTATTTTAAAATATTTATATATTTAATGTAAACGGCGATGTTTTAAAACAAATGAGAAACGTTATGTTTCGTTTGTTCATCACTGCAACTAGATCATATTTATTGCCAAATAGAATTGCAATATCGAAAGAATGCACCCTAGTGGAGAATAAATGAAACACATCATTACAGGTTACTAATTAATTTCTGATGCCCTATGATGTAAATATGTCAATTATATTTTTCTGCAACGTTAATTCCTGGGAATTAATACTTTTAAGAAAGTGCAAACAGTGGTTTCTTTTTTTCTTTTTTGTGATATAATCGATTGATACGAATGTTTATCTATTATATCTCGCAAGCAGAATCTGGTTACATTCGTGCACTATATATACAATCTGGAAGCCACTTGATAATATGAAAGTGATAAAATCAAGGTGAAAAACGACTGTAATTGGTTGTAAATCAAAATTCATTGAAATGTGATTGGTCATTGACTGCCATTTGGGGCATGAGTTAAATAGTCATAAATAAATAAATAAATAAATAAATCAAATTCTTAGCTAGACTTATACGAATGTGTCTAAATGGCTCAAAGAGTAGGGTGCGTGTAGGCAAACAGTTTTCAGACACTTTCTGTAATCCAGAATAGGTTGAAGCAAGAAGATGCACTATCTCCTCTACTATTTAATTTTGTACTAGAGCATGCCATTAAATCTTTAGAGAATGAGGAAGGCTTACAACTGAATGGTATCAATAAGTTGTTAGTTTATGCTGATGATGTAATACTACTGGCCGATAGCGAGGAGATACTAAAGGCCAACACGCACACACTATTGAGTAACATTAAGAAATTATGACTGGAAGTAAATATCAGTAAAACTAAATATGTGGTCACACGTAGAAATTCAGTAGGCCTATATAATGGAAATGGACAGCTAATGACAAATGAGGGAAATTTTGAGGAAGTGGCTGAATTCAAATACCTAGGAACAATAATCACAAATAGGAATGAGACGCACAAAGAAATTAAACATAGGCTCAATTCTGGAAATGCATGCTATTATGCATTGCAGAGACTTTTGATGTCCCAACTCCTTTCAAAAAACGTTAAGCTGAAAATATATAAAACTATTATTCTACCAGTTATATTATATGGGTGCGAAACATGGACTCTTACTTTAAGGGAGGAAATGATATTACGAGTATTTGAGAATAAAGTACTTAGGAAAATTTTTGGACCAAAGAGAGATGAACAGACAGGTGAATGGAGAAGACTACATAACAATGAACTACATGGTCTTTATAGGAAGCCAGATATAATAAGAACAATTAAGTCTCGTAGACTGCGATGGGCAGGACATGTTGCACGTATGGGGAATGAAAGACGTGCATGGAGGCTTCTTGTAGGAAAGCCAGAGGGAAAACGCCCAGTTGGTAGACCAAGAATGAGGTGGGAGAACAACATTAAGTATGCTTTGAGGGAAGTAGATTATACAGGGAATGATTGGAAAGCATTAGCTCAGGATAGGGATTTATGGAGAGCTTATGTCCACGTGGCCATGAACCTACGGGTTCGATAGTGCCAGTGAGTAAGTAAGTAAGTATAAAATTCTTAGCACGGCAGCTGGAAAGAACCATGGCTTACTGGATTGTTTGCCGTCATTTAGAAACAGAAGAAAATACATGGAATCACATGATTATTGTGACACGAGGCTTTACAGATTTTATATATGAAGAACATATTTTATGCTGTAGCCGAAAATCAAACCGGTGACATACTAACATTACACTATAGGGGCGATCATTTTACTATGTAAAATAGGTAAATTGATCCACTATAGGCCTTAGGAACCCCTTGAGTTCGTAGGAAATTAAGTTAGACAATCGGAACGAGATATCATCCGGATGTGACCCTTGCTTTATGGCCGCCTTAACCTCTAGAACACTCATTTGCATTAGAGGCTGAGTCAATTTCAGGACCACGATGCCGCTTGGAGGTTAGGATTTGAACCCGCGATATTTTGGGTTATAATATACTGTTTTAACCAACTTCCCTACAGCGCGGCTCGAGACTCTTTCTACTATTATGCATGATTAAAATATAATTGTGAAATATATAAAGGAGCTAATTTCCTTGCTCGAGCAAAGTTCATCAAACGGCATTCCATTCAATTCGGTTTTTTTTTTTTATTCTAGTATTATATGGGACTTGGTAATATTCCTATTAATACACAAGACGCATTGAATTTTAAATACAATATTTATATAATAAAAATTGTCTCCTTTCCTTAAAAAAAAACATTTAGCTGATATGTTGTACTTTGTATGTCTAATGTTGTTGGATTATTAATTTGAGCGGTAAACTGAACATTTTGTTCCGAGAATAAGGACTATGCCCGAAGTTAGAGGAGGGCATTATATGAATTAATTCTAGTTTCATGTTGCTAATGTATCTTACCAAACCAGTGCTCGTGTAATGGTAATGAATGTACAAGTAATGTTTAAATACACATCAAAATTCAATTATTATAAATCAAACTATAATATAAACAAAAAGCAGCTGTCCCATGAATTGAAATTGATCATATGAGTTATAGCATTCCATTGATATTTAGGTTAATTTGTGTTCCTTAAATGATCTGAATTCAAGAATGTAGAGAATGGCTTTTTGCTCGAAGCAAAATGATGTTCTAAGCATCCCCATCTGTCGAAAACAAATTAACTAGCGATTAAGTGATACGTCTCTACATTCTTCTATTTTTATCTAACTTGTTTAGTGGGGACAAGATTAAATTTGATAAAAGCTTTTGTAAAGCTTTAAAGTCACAACTTTAAAAGTTGTAAATCAGTTTCAAAATTTATTATTGAAAAAAAGTAATTCACTTTAAAACAAATACTAGAGAAGCGAAGAGAATTCAACTTAGAGACGCACATCCTCTTTATAGATTGTAAGAAGGCCTTTGATAAAGTGTCTAGACCAAAATTATGGAACATATTAAGTGAAAAAGGAATTCCACTACACTTGATAGCAGTAATTAAGAAAATGTATGAGAAAACAAAAATAAAAATAAATCAAAGGGAACCAATACAAATAACAGGAGGAGTTAGACAAGGTTGTCCACTATCAACCACTCTTTTTAACATTTATTTCGACGACTTGATAAGATCATGGAAGCAAATGACGACTGGGGGAATTAACTTAGGAAATATAGTAATAAAAACAGTAGCCTTTGCAGATGACCAGATTTTAATAGCAAAAACAGAGGACGAACTACAAAGAATGCTATATAAACTAAATGAAATATCAAAAAAATACAACATGGAAATATCCTCACAAAAATAAAAAACAATGGCCTTCAAGGGCGCTCATCCAGTTCGGACAAAGATAATATTAGAAAATAAACCAATAGAACAAGTGGTAAGATATAACTTCCTAGGTTGCGAAATATCATACACAGCGGAAACAGATATAAATAACAAACTAAATAAGTTTAATTATATAACAGGAACACTAAAAAGAACTTTGAAAAATAAAGTCAGGAAAGACTCTATAATGAAATTATACAAGACAATGGCAGTGCCTATTATTACTTATGGATCCGAAACATGGACAGTGACAACACAACAATCTGCCAGAATACAAGCTGCTGAAATGAGATTCCTCAGACCAATAGCAGGATATCAAAGAACAGACAAAAAACAAAACACAGAAATAAGACAACAACTAAAAGTAGAGGAATTAAACACAACAATAGAGAAATACAGAACAAACTGGAAAGAACACTTGGCAAGGATGACTGGGAATAGAATACCAAAAGCAGCATACAACTATTCACCACAGGAAGAAGAAGTTTGGGAAGACCAAAGAAAAGATGGAAAAAGCAGCAATTTGGAGCCGAAACAGGCTAGTAAATAAGCCTAAACCGTGAAGAAGAAGAAGGAGGAGAAGAAAAAAAAGTATTAAAGTGCACTATGGAAACCAATTTTTTTCTGAATTATAATATTTAATTCTGTCTCTCATTTTTAATTTTTTGTGTTTCGTTTGTTTGACATGGCCCTAATGGATTTAAAGTACATAAATTAATAATAAGCTTATAAATAATTTCTGAATGTTTATAACCCTCAACTGGTAGGGTGGGGTCAGAATGACCCAGGCTATTATTTGGAAACGCTCCTTCTCATATACCTAAAACATTTTCTACCTGAAACTCTGTGTACTCTATCCTCAGTCTGTTCTCGAACCTTGGACGAAGTGGAAGCTTCATTGTGTTTTTGCATTTTTGTGTTATTTCAGTTTTTTTTAACGTCTTGCGCTTCTCGGGTCACTTTGACCCCAGCCTACCTTAAACGTAACTATTTTTTCATTTAGCAGAAGAATGATTTTTTCATTATTATTTCAGGGTACACTTGTATTCATTTCTGAATTTATTTTTTATAGTGAACGATGTATAAAAACCTAACTAGTGAAGAGTTAACTAGCATTTTGAATGAATCAGATGATGAATATGAGAATGACGTTGATGAAAATGTTGTTATTGAGAGTGAACACGACACTGATAGTGAACAAAGTGGCAATTCTGATGACGATGATGTAGATGGTAATCCTGATGTTGACGATACAGCTTTCATGTAAGGTAAAGATACATACAAGTGGAGTCATGATCTCGTTTTATGAGGACGCACCGCTAAACCCAATATCATTACACATCTTCCTGGAATTCGCGGAGATAGTAAGGAATCCCCCACTTTAGAACCAGAACTCTCTTGGAGTTTTCTTCTTACAGATGACATTCTAGATATTATTGTAAGACAAAACAAATGATGAAATAGAGAGGAAAAGAAGCAATTATTCCAACCTCGGAAAAGAGGTAGATACATTACGGGGGACTTGGTTTTCGTCTATAGACGTGGCTGATGAATTGAAGAATAGAGGATTGACCTTTGTGGGAACGGTTAGGAAAAATAAGAGACAAATTCCTCCAGAATTTCTTCCACAGAAGAAGAGAACTGTAGGTTCATCTGTATGTTCCAAAAAAGAACAAAGCTGTCATTCTGAATTCCACTATACATCACACCAAATGTATCGATAGCGATACACAAAAGCCGAAAATAATACAATTCCATAACATCACCAAAAGGTAGAGTTGATTCCTTGGATCAGAAAGTTTCAACCTATTCTACTGCTCGAAGGACGTGACGATGGCCAATGGTGATATTTTTTTGCCATAATGGATATCGCTACAGTAAATGGTCATATATGATGTTGAGTGATTCCGGGTTCTGTGGCCGTGGTCCATAGTTGGTGTTGATACCAGACGTTTCGCCCTCAACTGCGGAGGGCATCTTCAGTGGCGAGTGCTTCTAGGCGTGTTTCCTGGTCGGAAGCTCTACTTAGAGTGAACGCTGCGGGTGTTGTATTGATACTAGTGGTGGGAGCAGGGTGAGCGGGCGTGGCTCTTGCTGATTGGCTAATGGTCGTCTCCTTGTTGTCCCTAGTGTTGATGCATTTATTTTCTAGTGTACGGTACCAGGCCTTAGACAGTTTAATACCTTCCTCTTTTCTGTTAATATTTAGGTATTAAACTGTCTAAGGCCTGGTACCGTACACTAGAAAATAAATGCATCAACACTAGGGACAACAAGGAGACGACCATTAGCCAATCAGCAAGAGCCACGCCCGCTCACCCTGCTCCCACCACTAGTATCAATACAACACCCGCAGCGTTCACTCTAAGTAGAGCTTCCGACCAGGAAACACGCCTAGAAGCACTCGCCACTGAAGATGCCCTCCGCAGTTGAGGGCGAAACGTCTGGTATCAACACCAACTATGGACCACGGCCACAGAACCCGGAATCACTCAACATCATGATTACCGGCCGTGAAAGCCTGCATTCAAATGGTCATATACTTATGACAAGCAGAAAAGAGGCAAAATCCATTACCAGGCGTCAATTCATTATTGCTCTCGGAAAATCACTTGTTATCCTGAACGTGTTCGCAGAAGTAGCATCAAGGAATTACCTCGTGGACTTCGGCAGATGATTGAGAAAGTTGGTGGTATATCCGGCCCAAGCACAGAAAAGGAAGCAAGGCCTACCGTGACTCCAGGAAAAATGAAAATATGTTCTACCTGTCCTCGTGGTCGGGATGGGAAAGCTGGAACAAATTGTGAAATGTGTATGAAACTGCTATGTGCAGGATGTACTAAAAAATCTGTCCTGTCTGTTTTTGAATAATATTGTCAATTTAGGTATATGATGAATGGAGTTACTACTCAGTTGGAATTATGATCTGTCTCCTGATTAGAGTGATAGGATAATTTATTACAATTATTTTTTTATAGTCCTAGAGTGATTATTGAGATTTACCAAGTTTCAAATTCCAGTTCTGTGTTCTTCTGTTTTGTTACTAAATGATAATATTTAATTAGATTTAATATTGTTATTCTTGTGTAATTGATCTTAGTTTACTATATTAGTGTAATTCCTACATGCTGTTTTTTTATATAGTCAATGTATATGTCTGAATGTACAATCTGTGTCTAAAATATATTTTTTAATGCACTCCAAGAAAATAAATTAAATTCTGTTATTTAGACGTGATGTACTTAGTTAAAATTAGGTGTGAAGAGGTAATTTATTAGGTTAATAATTATGTCAGATATAGTCAAATAATAAAGTCCAAATGTATGCATTTCCTTTATTATATTATCAGGGTCATAATGACCCCACCCTACCAGTTATGTAACAGAAATTTCACCCTACTAGTTGAGGGATAATAATAGACGCAAATAAACACTACAATTGAGCTCTATAAAATAATAATAGTGCTGGCTATTACATATGGCAACGAGTCCTGGACTAGAAAACCGTATTCAGGTGTCAGATATGAGAATTTTTTTAGATAATTATTGGGACATAGAAAATTAGATAAAATAAATCAAGAATTCAAAAATAAATTAAATACATGTGCAATGAATAAAAAATTAATATAGACGTAAAAGGAAATAATATTTGGAAAGAATGAACGATAGGATAATATCGAAAATAATTCTGCAATATAAACCAAGAGGGATAAGGCCGTAACAAGTCATTCGGCCTATATCATGAAAGAAATAAATAAAGAAGAAGAAGAATTTCAATAAGCACGAGAAAAAATTGATTAAGAATCCTAAGAGATTATAATTCTATTTTTTGAAGTAACATACGAGAGCTGTTCAACAAATGATGATCATTATTTTTTGGGAAACATACGTTACTCATCCACAGAATTTTTATGGTACTTCTCATAAGTAATGCCACGAGTGATTTCCAAATTATCGATAAATTCACGACTCACGAAGTGAGGAGTGAATATATCTAGAGAATTTGGAAATCAAGAGTGGCATTTGTTAGGACCATTTAATGAATAAAATTAAGCTGTTTACTCACAAATCATTATTTAACTATAGTTATTTTAAAATATTTATATATTTAATGTAAACGGCTATGTTTGAAAACAAATGAGAAATGATAGGTACGCTTCATCTGCTTCTTTTGTTTGTCACTGCAACCAGATCATACTATGTATTGCCAAAGGAACACAATATTGTAATAATGTTCTCTAGTGGAGAAAAAATGAAACACATCAAACTGTATATTAATTCATTTCTGATGTCGTATGATGTAAATATGACAATTATATTTTTCTGGATTATTACGTGGGAAAAAATACATTTAAGAAAGTGCAAACAGTGGTTTCTTTTTTTGGTGGTATAATAAATTGCTACAAATGTTGACATGTATGCACTATATATACAATCTGGTAGCCGTATTTCTTATAGGCTCAGTCACTGCAAAATAACGGTCAGACCTGTTCAGAATATTAAAAAGGCGGAGCTTTCTTTAATATGGTAATTATAACACTGATAAATATTTCGTGAAACACGACTCTGATTGGTTGTAAAACAGAAATCATTGAAACGTGATTGGTCATTTACTTCCATTTGGGGCATGAGTTAAATAGTCAAAGTAATCTCCTTTTCCCAGCATTTCTTCCAATCTGTAAAGGCTGCTGCAAACCATTTTTTGACAGATCTTTCAAAACTGCTTCCGCAGACTTCACTACTGCTTCTGAAGATGAAAAATGCTTCCCTTGAAGACATTTCTTAATGTTAAGGAATTGAAAGAAGTTACACGAGGCTAAATCGGGTCTATATGAAGGGTAACGGACGCACTTCACTTTTGTTTTTTAAGATATTCAGCAACAGAATTGAGATATGCTGCCTCACTTTATCATGGTGCAGCACCCCAGCTAGATTCCTGTTGGCAACGTTTGGGTGGCACCCAGTGAAATTTTCAAGATTTCAGAAATTAATTTTAAGTTTATTCTTTGATCCTTTCTCACAATGACAGCAGTTTTGTTGATGTTTTCTTCTGTAAGAGCAGCAATTGGAGATGATGATGTTCGGGGACCGTTTGGGCCTTAAAGTTTTCTGACAGTTGTCGTATAGATGACGAAAAAACCCCAAAAAAAATATTACCCAGGAAACTTGTCTCGACCGGGGATCGAACCCGGGACCGCTGCGTGGCAAGGCAGCACACTCTACCTTGAGACCACAACGGTGAACCCTTTAAATAAAATAAAAATATTATTTTTGTTGATTATGCAAGTTCATTCTTCAAATATACCCTCAATCTGTGTAAAGCCAAGTGGTGTAAATTACTTAAGTGCTTATAAAGTGGGGATAAGGGAAAAAAAAATAACATACATGAGCTAAAATAATCAATTTTGAACATATTTGGTGGGGAAATTATTGTTTGGTAGTATTCTCGAATTTTTAAACTACTATTCTACTAAAAGTCTTCATATTCAAAACAATGTTAAATGGAGTTACATCACTTTGGCTTTAAAATGCTCATATGTTTATGCTCTCAAAACTCGAAAAATTGTCGGTCAACTGACTTGAAATTTTGACACAATGTTGCATTCGAATAGGCGCGTGCTTATATTGTAAAATGGAGTTTTGAAAATGAAACTGTTAGGTTTAGAAGCTCAACTGAAAACGAATATGTACAATTCGCTCTTGCGGTCGCAATTTTCGATGTTTCACAACAAAACTCAGTTTATGTTATTAAAATAAACCGAGCAAGTTATTCTGAAATCAACTAAATCCGATCATTATAAGTAGAGGTTTACTTGAAACTCGAAATTAGAAATTAATACTAGCGATCGCCACGTTTAGTTCGTTGCAATACATACCATACAATATAATTATCCTTTTAGGTGTAGCAGTGCATGTCGGATATTATCTAGTTATTCTTCACTTCACTTCACGGGCTTGGAAAATTGTCTATTCCGCCTCACAGTTGTTCTGACCATCATTTCATTGGCATTCCTACATTCCTTGTATCTCTTGGCTTGTAGTTAAATGCTGCTTTTGGTAATCTTGTTATTTTCATTCTTTAAACATGTCTAAACCACTTATCTCTATATTCCGTGATTTTATAATTTAGTGGATATATATCTAACTTTGTTCTTATATCTTCATTCTTTATCCGATCCAATCTTGTGCAGGCTTTTGTTCTTCTAAGGAAGAAGTATGATATAGAATATTATGATGAACAGATGGTATTAGGAAATTATATGTGCCTTGTTTTTAGAGGTGAGGAAAAACTCCGAAAATCCCCCGCCCACCTATGAAGCATACCCCATGCTGTCCTGCTGTATCTGGGGTAATAAGTTGCATCTAGACTTATGGAAAGTTGGAGATATTTTATCCCATTTTAATCAATCTTTGCAATATGGATTTACTGAAGTTTCAGCAGTATAGTATCCAATTATCTTTGGTGAATGACTTGGAAGGGAATCAGATGTTTTCGCAATAAATCTTCCGACATTGATCTGAGTGAGAAAATCAGATCCAATAAAGAAGATTCTTCTTGGTTTTCAATACATTTAACTATTTAGAGATCATTAATCCTCAGATTCCTCTTCTTTGGCGAAGTTTACTAACTTTTAATTGTTCCTGTAGATCGCTTTTTAATTCACTCTTTTGATTAGAAAAATTGAGAGGAAAAGTTTTTTATTCGTCGCATCAAACTTTTCCTCTTGTCAAAAGCAGGACAAATGTTTTTAAAATTAATATAATTTAAAGGTTATAATATTTGTTATTTATTTCTCCGTTTCAAGTAACTTGCATTTTTTACCAATTAAGGAACTGTTTCTTAAACTAACAGAGTTATTGTAATCAAATTGCAAACATTTTATACTACTTTTAAATAATCTAAACTTATTTTTATAACTTTTTTTGACTGCATATGCAGACGACCTTATATTATAGCCTACAATATTTAGGGGACAAACTTCAAAAATAAGTTTTTGCACGATAGTGCGTTTTGATGTAGTTACAGCTATGGCGTCATGATTAAAAGTTCGACTTCCTACATTTAGGGATTGCCAACCTAAATAACTATACTGTAATAAAATAGCTATACTGTAAAAGATAAAAAATTATGTACCTTTTGGCAGGTGCCGTCGTCCTCAAATGTGTTAAAATAACAGTTGAGGACGACGGCACCTGCCAAAGGATACGTATTTTATCTTATGACTATTCACCTAAACGAAACTTGATACGAATTTTATGAGTATTGAAACTTACATATTACATATTACAAACCCACGAATGGGAAGTAAAACCACTGCCCTCTATGTACACTACATACAATGTATATACAAAAAAATATGTACAAAGGTAGTGTTAATGTACATTATGAGAAACAAATCACTGCATTTTAAATGAACTGAACTTTATTTGAAGCAATATAAAACAATAAATACGTACTTGCCGCCACTTTATAACTAATTTGTGCATCGGCCTCCTGTAATTTCAACTAATAAACATTATGTTAACGTTATTCAATTGTTTATAATGAACGCAAATATCTCCAACAAACATGTTATTATTTCACTATTATTTATTGTATTAAAAACACCATCGCGCAAAAAATAATGTACAACGTACGTTTGTGAAGTGTTTTACAGAATCTCGGAAATCAAAAACCTCGCTATCGCTCGGTTTTTAAACATTTTACTTCTAAACAAATTACATATAGCGGTACTACTTAAAATTAAATAACAAATATGCTATATCTTTCATATAAAGCTTTTCCATTAAAATTTTCGTGACATTCAGCTCATAGATAACTCTGAAATAAATTAAATATTATTAAGTTATATCTACCTACTAAAAAAAATAAAAGATAAAAAAATCAATGCCAGGACATAAAACAGTTTTACACCCTCTCCGGATAGCTATCAATGGAACTTCGATTTGACACGTTTCATTTTTTATTACCATTTTTTGTTTCTAGGTTACAATATTACAAACCACATGAAAATAAATATTGTATTCTCATCCCAATAGGAATTGTTAATTTTATGCGAATCTTATTGTAAAACAGTTGCTATGAAACTGCGCTCTTGAATAATTAGTTATAAATACTTACTAAATTCTGTGTAAATGTATGAAATCAGAAGAAATGGAATGGACAAATTCTACACCCTTAAGTTAAAATTTATTTATTGCGATAACTGAGTATAGAGTTGCTAATGTGTATTTAATCTATGAATTGAATACATTACTGCAAGTGAAGTGGAATTTATGGACACCGAAAAAAATTCAAATTCTTGTAAGCCGTGTAAAGTGAGTATGACCAACAAGGAAAATGTGTTTCGGTAAACTTAAAAAAAAAAGAGCTACAATTTAATAAACCAGAGTCCAATATTTGACCGAAAGCGAAGTTGTAATACATGAAAAATACAAAGATTGTAGAAGATATCTGGAGAATCTGTTCAAATGCAAGTTTAATTAATCCAGAAAAATATAAATCCTGAGTAAAATTAAACATATATTCAGTTAACGTCGTTCTGACTCCTGAGGAAGCAATTAGTTGAGGAGGAAGATGCGAAAATGTCACACAAAATGATAACCAATTCTTAGGGAGAACCATATCAAGATCATCGAACGGAAGAAACACATTCCACAAATAACACCGCAACACGCAAGAGACAACTTGAATATCGGGACCCTCCAATGGCAGAAGAGGCGGAAACGTCCCACACAGCATACTCCCCGACTCCCGAGGGAGCACCTTTAAGAGTATCGGGACCCTCCAGTGGGAGAAAGAGGGAAGAGCAAAAACATCCCACACAACATACTCCCCGACTCCCGAGGGAGGAGAATATCGGGATCCTCCAGTGGGAGAAGAGGCGAGAAAACATCCCACACAACATACTCCCCGATTCCCGAGGGAGCAACTTAAGAGTATCGGGACCCTCCAGTGGGAGAAGAGGCGAAAACATCCCACACAGCATACTCCCCGACTCCCGAGGGAGCAATTTTAAGAGTATCGGGACCCTCCAGTGGGAGAAGAGGCGAAAACATCCCACACAGCATAATCCCCGACTCCCGAGGGAGCAACTTGAAGAGTATCGGGACCCTCCAGTGGGAGAAGAGGCGAAAACATCCCACACAGCATACTCCCCGACTCCCGAGGGAGAAAATATCGGGATCCTCCAGTGGGAGAAGAGGCGAAAACATCCCACACAGCATACTCCCCGACTCCCGAGGGAGAAAATATCGGGATCCTCCAGTGGGAGAAGAGGCGAAAACATCCCACACAACATACTCCCCGATTCCCGAGGGAGCAACTTTAAGAGTATCGGGACCCTCCAGTGGGAGAAGAGGCGAAAACATCCCACACAGCATACTCCCCGACTCCCGAGGGAGCAATTTTAAGAGTATCGGGACCCTCCAGTGGGAGAAGAGGCGAAAACATCCCACACAGCATACTCCCCGACTCCCGAGGGAGCAACTTTAAGAGTATCGGGACCCTCCAGTGGGAGAAGAGGCGAAAACATCCCACACAGCATACTCCCCGACTCCCGAGGGAGAAAATATCGGGATCCTCCAGTGGGAGAAGAGGCGAAAACATCCCACACAACATACTCCCCGATTCTCGAGGGAGCAACTTTAAGAGTATCGGGACCCTCCAGTGGGAGAAGAGGCAAAACATCCCACAAAACATACTCCCCGATTCCCGAGGGAGCAACTTTAAGAGTATCGGGACCCTCCAGTGGGAGAAGAGGCGATAACATCCCACACAGCATACTCCCCGACTCCCGAGGGAGAAAATATCGGGATCCTCCAGTGGGAGAAGAGGCGAAAACATCCCACACAACATACTCCCCGATTCCCGAGGGAGCAACTTTAAGAGTATCGGGACCCTCCAGTGGGAGAAGAGGCGAAAACATCCCACACAACATACTCCCCGATTCCCGAGGGAGCAACTTTAAGAGTATCGGGACCCTCCAGTGGGAGAAGAGGCAAAACATCCCACAAAACATACTCCCCGATTCCCGAGGGAGCAACTTTAAGAGTATCGGGACCCTCCAGTGGGAGAAGAGGCGATAACATCCCACACAGCATACTCCCCGACTCCCGAGGGAGAAAATATCGGGATCCTCCAGTGGGAGAAGAGGCGAAAACATCCTACACAACATACTCCCCGATTCCCGAGGGAGCAACTTTAAGAGTATCGGGACCCTCCAGTGGGAGAAGAGGCTAAAACATCCCACACAACGTTCTCCCCGACTACCGAGGGAGCAACTTTAAGAGTATCGGGACCCAATTTCAATACTCATAATTTTAAGTAATACCTTCAAATAATGTAAATATGTTATCTGTGCTGAACTGTTAGTTCTGTTTCCATTTGAATTTAATGCTAATAATTTTAAACAATGTAAATATATGTTAACATAGTAGGTAGTAAGGTTTAATTGTATAACTTTATCATAATTAATCTAATTCTGTAGAAAGTGGATTATTTAGCATTATAGGATTATCCATTACTTTTAATTTTAATCTACAACTTAAAATAGTGTAAATATATTTTCTGTGGTGAACTGTCAGTCCTGTTTGTACTACAAATTAATGCTAATAATTTTAAATTATAATTCCAACTCATGTAAATATATTTTAAGATATTGTGTAGCTAGGTTTAATTGTATAACTTAGTTGTAGTTAATGTAATTCTGAAGAAAGTGGCTACTTTGGCATTTATGTTACCTTTGATTGTATAATATATGAATGCTATAAAATCAATTTGTGTTTCCTTTATAAAATATTTCCATTTATTCCTGATGTTTATAATTTTCCAATACCAACACAGATATTACAGTTCATAAACCTAGCTAATCTTTGATCAAGCACAATTGTCCATTTGCTAAAATGGAGAGTGAAAGAGATGTTTAGGTGATGGTGGATAAGTGTTTTAATATATTAAATTGATGATCTACACTATGAAACAATGTGTTCTTCATGTGTTAGACTTGTACCATATTGAGACGGATGACGGTAACATTGACAACAGATAAAATTTATTCAAATCAACTACACAAATGTTTACATAAAATTTCCATTTTCCCCCAGTACTCGATCTATGGAAAATATTTTTTAAAAAATTGAACTGATGATTGGGTATTTGTACGAAAGGTATTAAATATAACCTATCAAAATGCATACTATACGTAGACCTACATGAAGAATACAAACGTTAATAATTAAAATCAATAATTAGTTATAAAATACGGAAATTCTGAGGATTGCCACCCGCTAAGGTCAAAGGTTACATTAGTTAGCTTGATTTCGTTTATATTACACAAATACGTTGTGTTTTATGTGTTTAATATTTATTTGTGATATGTATTATATATTAATCCCTAATTCAGTGTTTTTCAATGCAATTGTGAATATTTAATGTAATTGTTTTAACATCATTCGCTATTTTTGTTTTATATTTATTCGTATTTGATTATTTTTTTATTTGTCCGACGATCCTTGTTATAATACAGTGCATATCGCTGTCGAGTCACTCCGCTGCACGGCGGCCGGCGATAGCAATCGGTGAGAGCCTAGTTCCCGGCAAATCGAAAGCAAAACATCCGCTGCATGCGCCCGTCAAATACGCTTTAACTCGTCTTGCGTAATAAAATAAATTATTTAATAATAAAACCATCTGAAAATCAACTCATTTAATTGGTGAACTTTTTAATGCCAAGCACAATAACACTTGTAGCACTATAGCACTAATATAGAAATAACATTTCATACGAAACAATTCAAAGCTCGGCCAGGCTGAAACAAAACCGCCGTGAGACCGACTTAGTGACTCCCATACTCCTACGAAAGGGATTCAAATCGACCGCAGTGTCTGGAGCTCGGTTATCATTGCTTGCTATCGCGGCCGTCATGCAATAGGACAGTGAAGGCGCCGTAGTTTTCAATCATTTTTTAATTTAGTAAAATAATAGTAATATATTTAAGCATCTACATTTTTGAATGCGATCTATTTATAGGTTACCAAATTTCACTCGCATTTTCGCTTTTATCCATATTTTAATTAAATATATCAAGAAATCGACTTTATTTTTAATTATGCAGAAACTTTATAAAACATTCCTTAAAAAATTCAGCAATTTATATAATAACTTAAATGGGGATGATACTATGTTCTTAATGTACAGCATTGTTAAACAATAATGGAAATTCATTTATTTTTTCTTTAATTTTTTTCAATACCCCATGTTTTCTCTTTACTTAATTTAATAAAAATTCAATTAGTATTTTTATTCAATGACGCTCTATAACAACTTAGGTTATTAGCTCGAAATTCAAATCTAGATGTGAATGGATCAATACATTTTTCCCAGAGGCTTCTTCTTTTAGGCTAGGAAGTTTTTTAATGAGTCACAATCTATGTTCCTGCGCACATGCATGCAAAGATACAACTGCATTAGTGTTTATTAATTTAATTTTTTTATGCGAAATGAAATACTCAATTTAAAAATTGCAAATTAAAATTATTAATACAATACGATAAATACAATTAATTTCAATATTTTTTGTCCATTGTGATCAGGTTGTCTTTAATAACATTTCTGACTTTCTCCTCTGGTGTTGGCAGAATTGTAATCCATTTCTTAGCTCGGAGCACCTGGAAGGCGGAGTTACGTTACCCCGATGATATGATGGGTGGTACATGATAATGAAGCGTCAGGAGAGTTCTTAACCTAAATTCCAGAACTTGGCAACCAAAGGAATAGACCTAATTCCCTTTAAAGAAAAATTCATATGGTCTTATCGGGAATCGAACCCGAGACTTGAAGAACTGTAGTCACAACTATAGCCAATGAGGTTGGTCGACTACAAAAATATTAACCTCAGTCGCCAAAATGTACGGAGACATATTTAAAGTAAATAAAAAAATGGCAATTTATAAAAAACAAAATTTAAAACGCCAATCAAAAAATTAAATGAAACCGAAACAGTTTTGTTTTCAATGTTGTTATTTTTAGTACTGCTAAAATAATATAATTATTGTATGTATTTTTTAATACTTTTCTTAAATACAAATAAATATTCAGTCTTCTCAATTTATAAATGTTCACATTTTAGAGATACAAATTTCATTTAAATTGGACATTTTAAATAAAGGGCATTTATGGATTACAACAAATATATTTTTTGGTTAAATATATTTTTATTGCTAGTATAGACTAATTAATTTCTTAACCTATAGTAGTAGTCTGTACCCGTACATCCCCACATGGGGACAAAGGTGCTCCCTTGCGGAAGTTCTTATCCAAACTAAATTAGTTACGCTTATTTCCCAAAATATGTCAACAAGTGACATGTGGTGAGCATATCGTCTCAAAGTAGGCAATGAAGTCATTACTTAAACGGGAAAGGCGGATTAAATTTTGTGTGAGGCTTAAGGTTCTTCTACGAGAACGAAAATCTTCAGTTTCGGGATCCAGGGCTTAAAGTCCTTCCCGGATGACTTATCCCTTGGATATTTTCCATCCGAAAAATCCATCGATTTCGGCCTTGATTGAACCCGGGACCAGAGGAAAGGAATTGAATCCCTACACCAACGAGACAGATTAACCATGTAGACATTCTATTATAAATGCATTGTCTTGAACATATTGATTAATACCCGTAAAAGGGAAATCTGTAACAATTTGGGGGGGAAAAAAGTTAATCTGTATTTCCGGTGACAGTGCAACACATCAACTGTGAACGCCAGTTTCACATGCGTATCCGTTATTTTCTCAAATGCAGTTTGTAGACCGGAAGTTTCATATGAGAATATCTGCAGGAAATGAAATATAAGCAGATCAAAGCTGTAACTGATAATAATTACAGAGCGAATAGATCAAGGTGAAAACCATACGTACGGGATTGATAGACAGTCCATGTTGTACGATTATTTTCTAGTCAGATCCTGAAGGTAGATTAATAAACTCTTCATCCTTTAACACAAGTTGATGATTTTTAGAAGTGTCGCCTTAAACAGACGTATACTTTGTTTTCACTTCCATATCACTAGTCCTTGAAGCGAATATTTGCTAAGATCAATTAAAGATCATCAAAACGATCATGATTAATTTATGTCATTATGTTAATTATGCTACTATAATAATAATAATAATAATAATAATAATAATAATAATAATAATAATAATAATAATAATAATAATAATAATAATAATGATAATAATGATAATAATAATAATAATGATAATAATAACAACAACAACAACAATAATAATAATAATAATAGGCGTAATAGTAATCGATTTAATAAGATGAAATCCGATTGTCAACTGTTATAATTCGATGTAGTATGGTTCACTCTTTGTTATACTGAATGGTAAAAATAACTCACGATTTAATTCGGTTCCCACAGCGAAGGTTGATGGTTTGTTTAGATAAGAAAAGTTCTAATCAGAGTTTATGTCGGAAGAGTAAGAGATCGTCCTGCAGTGTTTTCCGTCTTCTGTTTGTCGAGTATCTACAGTATTTGCTAAAGATAAGGCAGCTCTCTTTAACAACTTCAAATTTTCTTTACCATATTTTTCCTTATTATCCTACTTGCACTTGACTTTTCACATCCGATGTAATTAAAAATAAACTTGCAGGTTTCTCTTTGGACATAAATATTATCTCCTCTACTTCTTTCTCAAGAATTATTATTATTATTATTTTCATCATCACCACAGTCACAATTTCTACATGTTTATTCAGACGTACACGTTATATAATTTTTTTGTAAGTTTCAAGTTTTATTTTTCGCCAGCTATTCTTTACCTCTAACACTTATTTACTCAGTTTTTTATTGTGGTTTTAAAAGTAATCTAATTAATTAACTCAACTGGTACTAACGAAACTGTAGGATCATGGCTGCGTCGGACAAAACTCTCCATATATCCCTATCACGAGCTGTTTCCATGTCTCTCTTTCATTCCTCAAGCGCTCCATACATCCATATCCTGAGCTAAAGTTTCCATGCCTCTCTTCCATTCCCCATTCGTGCAACAAGTCCTGCCCAACGCAGTCTACGAGACTTAAGTGCCCTTATTATATCTGGTTTCCTATAAAGATCATATAGTTCACTATTATGTAGTCTTCTCCATTTACACTGTTCATTTCTCATTGGTCCAAAACTTTTCCTAAGAACTTTATTCCGAAATACTCGTAAACTTATCTTCTCCCTTAAAGTAAGAGTCCATGTTTCGCATCCATAGCCTATGATATAACTGGCCGAATACAGTTTTATATATTTTCAGTTTAACTTTTTTTAGAGAGAGAGAGAGAGAGAGAGAGAGAGAGAGAGAGAGAGAGAGAGAGAGAGAGAGAGAGAGAGAGAGAGAGAGAGAGAGAGAGAGAGAGAGAGGAGAGAGAGAGAGAGAGGAGGAGAGAGAGAGAGAGAGAGAGAGAGAGAGAGTGAGAAGGGGGGGGGAAGTTTTTGGCGACAACAATCCCTATATAACAGCATGCATTTCCAGATTTGAGTTCAACGAGTACAAATTAAATTTACCATGATTTTTATGTAAGACATTTTGCAAAAAATTAAATACATGTGTTGAATACTCATAAAATTAAATTCAGAAAATAAGTTGTTTGAGTTACAATCACCAATAGATTTAAGGCAAAACTCCAATAATTAGGAAGTATTAAAATGGCATTCCCATCGTCTAACTTGGATTGCATTAGAGCAAAGTAAACCATGGGTAGTAGGTCTTCGTCAAATATGTTGCCAATATAACAAAATAATAAATATTGTAAATTGAAGAAATATAACTGCTGGTCAGTTATTATTCCCAGGTACTTAACATGTGGAGATTCTGACCAAATGTCACATTAAGGCAATTGCATTTATTAAAAAAAGTGTAAATTTTTACATATGAAGAAGTTAAAATTTTAAGAAATGTAAAACAGTCCCTGAGATCTCAGTCGTCCTCAGGTAGTTTTACATTTCTTACAACTTTAACACAGTTTCGTAATGTATTTTACGACTATATGAAGAAGTAGCGGGAGATTTAGATTAAAGAAATAATAGTGAAGGAAGAATGCCCATATTTTCAGTCCATTTTAAAACAAGAACACTGACGTCAAATCAATTTTTAATTAATTGATACCATTATTTGCACTAAGGTAGATATCATTCCAAAAATTACCTCCGAAATGTAAAAGTGTATCATCTGTCTATGAATACATTTTACCATTATATTCTTCTAAAGTGATTTAAGAAATCATTAACAGAGTGCAGGGAAATAGTGTTTACATGCCAGTCACAAGTACTGTGCAACTTAACTGTAGACTGAAACAGAAGAAGTACGTCACGACTATAGTATGGACAGTCAACGTAACGGGGTTTATTTATTTCAGTGTTGAATAACAGATGAATTAATATGCACAGAACAATAGCCATTATTAGCTTGTCGTCTGTCTTGACATTGCCTGAGCCAGTCACTCGCACTTGATGAATAAATTAAGTTTGTTTGTTGGAAACTTCCACATCAGTACTATTTCCCCGCAGTCTGGCACATTATTATAAAGGCTGTGAAGAAAAACTAACCCAAGAACCATAACTTCAGGAATCATCAAGGTTGTTTTAAGTACTTCTAAATTCAACTGAGCTTCTAAAGGAAATGAGTACCAGACTCTTGTTCTGGTGGTAAAGGCGGCCATCACGCAGGGGTATCCGGCTGGTATCAAGTGCCGATTATATAGAAAAGTAGGAGCCTTAACCTCATACTAATCCAAGGTCCTTCTAAGGCCTGTAGTAGGATCGTTAACGTATTTTTACTTGGCTATATAATTTTATTATTATTATAATCATTATTTTGTTATCATCATTATTATTAAAAGGTTGAGATTATCTTAAATATATACATAATTTTATAGCCTATGTTTAGAGAGAGAAGCGACATTTGAATTTGAATGGTATCCATCTGTTCTTTATTATTATTATTATTATTATTATTATTATTATTATTATTATTATTATTATTTTAGAAACGACGTCTTACAAAATTCGTCCACCGCTCTGATCTGGGGGTAGCGTCACTGCCTCGTACGCAGCGGACCCGGATTCGATCCCCGGTTTCCTGGGTGATTGTTTTTCTCGGGACTTTTCCTCACCTGTAAGACAAATGTCGGGAATCGTTAAGACCCAAATGTTTTCGAACATCATGTGGCCATCATAATCATCAATATCATATTCGTCATGTTTAGTATGAATGCGTGCGTGTGTGAAAAGAGTGTTTCGTCTCCATGTTGTGATGACTTATTGGATACTCTGACATTGAGCTGATCACTTATTCAGGGAGTCCCTTTATGTCCTTCTGTCGTCAAAAACGTGCGTGATCCATAGCTTAAAATTCCTCTCCCAACAGTTTGTGCCACTGTAAGGTCTGGATGCCATGTTGCATGTAAAAGGTACTTATAAAGTGTGAGGTTAAATTAAGTTAGTGGAATGAAACTTCTTATAAAGTATTCATTTTTATAGGGTACAAAATATACAATGTGTTGTCTTATTTTTACAAAGCACTGTAATAAAAAATTGTACTTTTCTGATATATTGATCACTTAAGAAAATAGATAAACTTTTAACTGTTCAAACATGCTATATTGATTTCAACGAAAGTTTAAGATAAAAGATTATAATATTGTCAGAAGATAAAACATTAAGAAAGTGTGTATACACTATATAAGGTATAATTACACTCGTGTTCGATTGTTTCCTTATTTAGGAGAAAACTGGTGCATAATTTAATTGCGTACCGTTAAAACTATGTTGTACACAAGCGGCCTACATCCACAGTTTTATCAAGATTAATTTGGTATCTCATCGGTACATGGAAGATGTCAGGTTCCAGTAATTGGAGGAACTTTTGTTATTAGCAGTAATTACATGATCACGCTCTTAAAGTGTATTGGCCTCTAGAAATTGGAAGCAGCCATCTTTATAAGAAACGTATCCTCTGATTGGCACTAGGAATGTCTATTGTATTATTTTATTAGGTATACATTCATTTATTCTTCAGGCTTTTCAGGTTATTAATTTTATTTGAGCGAGTGACAAATGAACTGTTCTAATAGTTTGCGTGTCCTCTTTTCTGGTTTGAGGATAAATAATGTTTATATTTTTTATTGAGGCATGTTAAATGAAACATAAACATTAGTGACTTCGATGATACAATTGGCGAGAAATTGGCACAATATACTCGTATTCTTTATTACCATACGTAAACGAAATGGCTGACGACCATAGAGCACTCTATATCACAAACATCACTAACATCCAAGTAAAGAAAAATTATCAAGCATCAAATTAAAGAAAACGAGTAAAATCCAGAATAAATATTTATCCCTGTTGAATATAAGAAAATAAACAAGAAGTATAAACCGCTCTAATAAAAGATAAAAAATAAAACTAAACTCCATGGCGCGACAGACCTAAAAGGCCCTTGGCCTACCGGCCAGCTGGTGGCTTTACATCCACATGTCTTCATCACAGAGGTAGACGATCATCTAGCCAGTGTAGGGGTGACAAATGGTCAGCAAGTCGGGTCCCCAACTGTTATAGCTGGTTTTCTCAACCTGGAGCTGCTACTTATTGTAGCTGCCCAAATGTCTCGCGATGCTGGCGGGTGGACATCGGTCCCATACTGGTAGAAATTCCATGAAATAAAGTCTTCCCCCATGAAGACTCGATACCAGCGCAATTCCCATAGCTCTGCGCCAAGGCATCCTGCATTAACCACTCGGTTACGGCGCGCAACAAGGATAAAAATAGCATTTGTTATTTTAATATAAAATTATATTATATTTAATCAATTAATTTCATTTATAAATAATTATAGATCAGAGTTTTGGTATAAACAGATTTTAGAAAATAAATGGAAATAGAATGACAGTATCCATCAATTACGAACATGTACACTTCTAAAAAGCATACGATCCAATTAAGAGACAGTATTATATAGTATCCTGCTGGAGTTCGGAATTCCTAAAAAGTTAGTTACACTTATATGAATGGGTAAATGGCGCAAATAGCAGGCTGCGGGTAGGCAAACAGTTTTCAGATACTTTAGAAATTCACACAAAGTGTTAAAGCAATGCGCTATCTCTACTATTTAATTTTGTACTAGAGCATGCCATCAAATCTTTAGAGAATGAAGAAGACGTACAACTCAATTATTTTTAATAAGCTGTTAGTTTATGCTGATGATGTAGTATTATTGGGCGATAGCGAGGAGATACTAAGGGTCAATATGCACACTCTGTTTAGAAATTGAGGCTGGAAGTAAACATCAATAAAACAAAATATATCGTCATATTGAAATATATTATTTAATGGAAATGGACAGTTAATGGCATATCAGGAAAATTTTCATTAAGTGGCTGAATTCAAATACCTAGCAACAATATTTACAAACTGGAATGATGCGCATAAAGAATTAAACATAGGCTGAATTTTGGTAATTTTGGTTATTCTCCCTGTTACATGGATGCGTAACATGCACTCTCTCTTTAAGGTAAGATAAACGATTACGAGAGTGTTTGAGAATAAAGTTCTTAGGACAAATTTGTACCAAGCAGAGATGAACAGACATGTGAATGGAGAATAATACAAAACTGTGAGCTAGGCCTAGATGATCTTATGGGAAACCAGAAGTAATGAGAACAGTTAAGTCCGTCGCTGTGGCGTAGTCGGTAGAGTCCCTACCTTCCACTCCGGCGACCCGGGTTCGATTCCCGGCGGGGCAAGGGGTTTTTAAAATCGCAACCATGGGACTGGGTGTGTGTAGTGTCCAAATTGTACCCATTGGGTTTATTTCCTAAAAAAATGAGAACAGTCCCTTAGACTGCGATGTGCAGGACGAATGGGAAATAAAAAAAGTGGATATGGAAACATCTTCTAGGAAAAGCAGAGCAAAAATGCCTAGTAGTTAGACCTAGAATGAGGTGGGGGAATAACACTGACCATTATTTAAAGAGGATGATTGGAAAATGCTGGCTCAGAACAGGGATGTATGGGAAGCTTATGTCCGCGCGGCCACGGACCTACGAGTTTGATAGTGCCAATGAGTTAATTGATTAATTTAATTTATAAATTAATTGGAGCGTGCAAACTCACCATATATCTGACATGGACATAAAGCACGATTCCCAAATGTCAGGCTAACATAAACGCATTCAGTTATTATATAGGCCTCTCCAATGGGATGATAGATCTAATATGTTAATATATGCTTCCTTCAACAAGGGGTTGAGACTTAGAAAAAACTATTGGCGCACAAACAAGTTCCAGAAGAATTGTTCTGCGCAAGATTAGAGAACAGCTACCTGGTTCACAAGTGCATCTATAGTAAATGTAATAAAATTATTTTTTTTATTTTGCCATGCAAGGAAAATAATTTAGCGTGAAAGTTGTGGGGTAAATGTTGTAAATGAAACAAAATAAAGTATATCAAACTATTCTATTCTAGAGTGTTCTGCCCTAGATCAGGTCTTTCACTGCAATCATAGCATTTTCATTGGTAGTTCCCCGTTGCTTTCCACACCGTGGATGATGATGATGGCCAGCTGATGTTCGGGGACCTTTTGGACTTCAAAGCTACACGACATTTGTCTTACAGGTGAGCAAAAACCCCGAAAAAAGAAAACTCAGCGAGGAAGCATGTCCCTACCGGGATCGAATCCGGGCCCACTTCTAGACAGCACGCTAACTCGAGACCACAGCGGCAGACATTAAACCATTAATATAAGAAAAAACGTAAATGTATGGATGGTAGAGGGATAGAACAAGCGATTGCTTGCACAGGAAGGAGAAGTTCCCTTCGCTGGACAACATCAGTCTGAATCGTTGTGTTTAAAGCAATGCAGGACTTAACTTACATCATGAGATTATAAATTAACTTGACTCAGCTTAAATTATTCAGACGCGTTTTGCATTAGTTATATAAATAAACCATGTTGATACGCCCTTTACTTTTATAAAAGAAGTAGTGACATGGTACAATCGTTATTCATTTACTGAATGTAAGACATCTCCTTTAATTCATTTATACTCGTATTTAACCGTCATAAATGAATGAAGAAAACTACTTAAAAGTAAGCTACAGTATATGATTTATGTGGAAAACCGATATAATGAGAACGTAGACTGTAGTGGGAAATACATGTGACACTAGGGGAATGAAAGAGGGGCGAGAGCCAGAGGGAAGCCACCCGGTAGGTAGGCCAAGAATGAGTTGGGAGAATAACTTTAACCATGATTTAAGGGATTTGAATTACACAGGGAATGATTGAAAAAAATAACTCCAGATAGCGATGTATGGAGAGCTTTATATCTGCACGGCCATCAACTTTCGGGTTGGACAATGGCAGTGAGATAGTTTACTCAGTCACCATACTATTCAATTACTTATTTTAGTCTTCAACGTCCATCCACAGGCGTTAAAATATACGTTTTTCCACTTTCTAAAAAAACAAAGATAGACAACGTGTAGGCTCTACGAATATTTAACAAATCCTATCCAACCAGAATGGAAACTGTCCGTGAGATCGCACGCCAACATCTTACTGACTACTTCACTGAAGCGAGCAATATGGATACTCTATGAAGAAAGGCTTATCCCTACGCCTCTGTCCGATTTAAACTGGAAGCTGACAGCACATATAACAAATTACTGTTGTGTATCGCGCTTCTAAACCATAACTTGCAATCAATCAACAGTTGTACCATCATGTTTTTTTTCAAAAGCTGTACATTGCTCGGAACTGAATTTAGGACTATTTTTCTTATCGATATCTAGGGTTTGTTATGCACCTCTTTTTAAACATAATCCAGAATTTACGCACAGTTCCTTATACTATATCATGACTTGTCATAGTGCGTGAGTCAGTGAATGAGTAATTTCATGACTGAATGACTTGTACCGAAGCTAATCTCTATATTGTTGCAAAGTAATAGACACATAAAAAAACAGAAAAGAATAGCTCGTTTCCAAACGGTAATAAACTAGAAGTTCTAGGGTTGAAATCTTAGTATCCGTAATATAGAGGGCTCCAAACATTTTACCTCATATTTCACATTCCTAGTATTTAACAAACAAGATATAGATATTATCGCCTCACAATGATGGTTGTCCGTTTATATAAAGGCGGTGCCGCGCGACAATGATTAACATGTGGAATTATTATAGTGGCGGTTATCGGTATCTTTGTATTTAACTATATATACGTAACAGCTACAGGGAAACAAAACGAGCCGCTGGACAACCATCATAGTGAGGCGATGCTACTACTAGATAAAGCTACTGTCGATATAAGCCAGAATTAAAGTAAAGATGAAGCATAGGTTATATTCATGAACCGTTCCTTTACGAACTTATAGTAAAGTGCTTTATTCCAAATCTGGACAAATGTATTTAACAAATGCAATTTGGAATCAGACAAAGAGTGCTATAACCTTTTAGGAAAGTGTTATAATATATTTCTTGGTACTCTGTGCTAAACATAAATATAGAGCTATGGAGAGTGAATCTTTTTAAGAATAGAACACAACCAATTTGAAGAATATTTTTGGCATTATTTAAAAATTTAATAATAGGCCTACTATTATTCCACACCTATTGCCTTCAGGTCTGTTCTATAACTACTGATCCGTTCTTTCTCGAGAAAAGATCAGGTTCGAAACTAGCCTAAAGCAAAAATCAGTGTTTTCTTCAATTTATTTTATTCTGACATTAGTGAAGAAATAACAAATTCATTAAACATTCGGAAGTAAATTCTATGAAAATACATTAATTCCATACTACATTGGAAAAAATAATGACATATAGCAAATAGGCCTATTGCTGTTAGGCTATTGCACATGGATAGGAGAATCATCATTTATCTATCTGTCTCGCTCTCTATATATATGATCTATTATATATCAATGTAAGATTTCAATTGCAAAATTAATGCATGTAAATAACATAAATTTATGAAGGAAAAGTAACAAGTTTCTTCCGATGATTAATCTGTTTCGTACAGTTTTTTAATCGACCAATTACAAGAATATAATACTTTACAGATTACATTCTATTAACTCAGTTTACTCTCTCACCTTATAGGTACTTTTTACATGTCATACGTCACCTGGACTTTACAGTGGCGCGACCTTTCGAGAGATGGATTTCAAACTATGGATCACATACATAATTTTTTAACCACACAAGGACATGTAAGACCTCCCCGAAAGAGTGATAAATTCAATGTTCTCCTTGTAGGTATTTGTTTTATAATTTTACTTTTAAAATCATATTTGCTTATTGCAACTGCTACCTCAAAGGAATTTCATTATGTACTTTAATAATATGTATACTATAGTTATTCATATTAGCTTATTTGATAGGATTGTATTTATTGCTTAGTTCATGGTTGCTTAAGGAAACTAATTTTATTGGAGACGTAAGAAAACCATAACTTGATTCAATATATTTAATTCATAGGCCTAAATTAAATCCGGAAGATTAATTTTGGAATGAAGTGGTACTTTTTTGCATTATACAATTTACAGCGAGTAAGTTCTCTTTAAGGATGTATCGACTACATTTACGAATTTAAATAAGTAACCGTACTTGATATTTGTTCTTATTTCCTCTACTTACATGGAATGCGGTGTTGAGTTAAAAGAGGACGAGATACTTGTAGCTGAGATTGTTGCTAAACATCTGTTGTCAAATGTGAATATCAAGGAAATACTTCTCACTGCCAGAGGAATGTTGTTTCGTATCGCTAAATGCATTTTTGTTGATGATGTGCTTGCATCTAACACACGCATTGTGTTCCAAACCATTAATTACGGAATTTTTGCTACTTAAATGGCGGGTAACGCCAATGATGATTATAGACTGTTATGTTTATGTTGAATTGAGTGAACATAGGTCACTGGGGCACTGCTAACAATGTAACGAGCAGCATTAATGCTTCGGTCGTGAGTAGGTGTGATTACTTCTACCATCATCTTGGCACTATAGTAATTGTGGAAAACAGTACCTATTTTAGAGCATAAATAGTATATGTTCTGCTTATTGATACTTTTAATAATAATAATAATAATAATAATAATAATAATAATAATAATAATAATAACAATAATAATAATAGACAGCCGCGGTGATCTAGTTGTTATGCTCCTTTGCCTCTATTCCCGGGGGTCGCGACTTCAAACTCGGCCGGGGTCGATGGATTTTTAGGGTGGAAAAATCCAAGGGTCAAGTCCTCCGGGAGGGATTTTTAGCCGTGGGTCCCGAGTCTGAAGATTTTTAGGCTCGTAAAAGAACCGCAAGCCTGGATAAAAATGCCTTTGTGCAAAATTTAACCGATCTTCATCCATCCATGTAATACCTTAGTTGCCTACTGATGTCTTATTGAGGTGATGTGCTTGACCACATGTCACTCGTTGGCATCAGCAGGTAAACGAGCGAACTAAATTAGCCTGATTAATAAACTACCAATAGGGAGCACCCTAATTCCCATGCGGGGAAGTATTGGGTATACAGATACAATAATAATAATAAAATTATTATTATTATAATTATTATTTATTCAGAGTTTAGGCAATAAAGCATTTTTTAATATTTAACATACACAAATATAAAAAAAAACTGATTATAGTCCAATGGTAAATACACGTTCTAATATATATATATACAAAACATGAAAATCTTGTACAATATATACAGTAGGCTCAATTTAGCCATTACTTTTTTATTTTAAAATTAGTAGACCTGTACTTATTACACGAGTTTAACATACTGTACAATAATATAATTAGCCTAATAACAGCAACAATAATAATAATAATACGGTAATAATAATATGCTTACTACTATTTTTAGAGGAATTAAACCCAATGGGTAGAACTACGACACGACACACACCCAGTCCCAAGGTTGAGATTTTAAGAATATTTTACACCGCCTGGAATCGAATCCGGATCACCGGACTGGAAGGCAGGGAATCCACCGACCACGCCACAGCGACGGACTGGCTTACTACTAATAATAGTTAATAAAACATAGTCTGGGGTGCTTGATGTTTTCTGTGTGATCAAATTATTATTATTATTATTATTATTATTATTATTATTATTATTATTATTATTATTATTATTATTATTATTATTATTATTATTGTATAGATAAGGTAATTTAAACAAAGTTTAAATAATCATTAATTTATTTTAAATGATTATAACGTTCGGCGTTGTATGGTTTCATTTCAATAATTGTTGGGTAAAATAATTATTACTGATAATGATAAATTATCATCATCATCATCCGGTATCATGGCGGCTGCCGCCGTCTTCCGGAAACCAAACGCTATTCCTCTCTGTCCATCTTCCTCCAATCCTCTGATATTCATAGCTGCTTGTACCCCTTCTATCCAAGTTTTCTTCGGTGTTCCTCCTTTCCATTGGGATCCATTCCATAACAATTTTAGGCAATCTTTGCTCTGGCATTCTTTTGACATGGCCATATCACTGTAATCTTTCTTTTCTATAATGTCTATGATGTCCGGCTCCTCTTGTACACCCAAAATTTCCCTTATTTCTTTATTTCGTATTCTATCCATTCTATATTTTCCAGCTGATAAATAAATTTCTAGTTCGGGAAAATCTGAAGCTGCTATAAAACTTATTCAACTATTCATAAAAGACAATGCTTGAGACGAAGAATTTTAATAGGCCTATTTGTAGCAATTTTATATTTGTACACTTATTTGTTTTTCAAACTTATAAAATACTAGCTAATATCCGGCATGCGCTGCTACGCCTAAACAAATGAAATGTGCTGAAAGACAAAAATGGTTATTGAGACTTATCCATAAAAGAAAACACCGTGCGCTGTTATGATTCCCGGGAGTATAGTCATCCCGAACTTCTTGGCACCAATGAGCTGAAATATAAAAATGGTTATTATGAGTATCCGTAAAAGAGAGACATATGCTGTCGCGGATATTCTTGTAGATTTTTTGAGATATTCAATTCAATGTACACTAATTTGGTGTATATTTTATGGTTTAGGCAGCGTAAGTCATTTAAGCGTCCAAAAAGTTCCGAAAACACTTTTTTCACTACAAAGAGTGATTTTTAAGGGTGGAAAGGTTGAGTATTACAACTCTCTTACATCCTAAAACCATCCCGGGAAACTCTTGAACATTTTGCAAAGAGCCCAATCACAATCGAATGAATGGTGTAGTAATGCTTAAAGGACAAACAGGCATACATTCGTTATATATATATTATAATTCGAAATTACCTAAACGAGTTTAATGCCTTATTAACATAATACTTCAGAAAATATTTCTATTATTTATTAGTTTTTATAATTAATTTTTGTCCCAAAATAAACTTAAAGTTTTCATCACCGTGGTCTCGGTGTAACGTTGTTGCCTCATACGAAGCAGGCTAGGGTTCGATGATGCATCGGGACAAGTTTTCTGGCTCAGGTATTTGTGGTTTTTCCTCACACGTAAGACAAATATCGGGAATCTATAAACCCCAAATAGTCCTCGAACCAATCTGGTCATCATAATCATCCTATCGTATTCGGCTTCTTCAGCATGAATGTGTGAGTGAATGGTGTGTCTTGTCTTAAATGTCCGTGCTGTCTCGGAAGTGGCCCCAGATTGAGCGAATCCCTCATTCGGAGAGGACCTCCATGTCCCTAAGTGGTCAAAAAAGTATGTGTCTACAGTTTAAATATCGGGGTGGAATGGGGAACGTAAAAATACCTAAAATGAAGAATTTAATTAAAAACTAGAAACAAAGCAAGTAAGAATTAGACCTAAATTTACTATAACTAATTAACTGCAATGGCTTACAGAAATGAGTAGATCAATGCAGAATCCATTAAGGTTTTCAAATGATACTAATCTTCGGTTAGATGTTTCTATATGAATTTTTAACAAGAGTTTCCCATCAATATTATGAAAGAATATCTACCCGCATTACTTGACCATCTCAGTGAAATATATAATTTTGAGGGGATATGGAATGGAGAATATATCGGTAATAACGTAACTATTGCACGTTTTATACTTGTATATTGAAACGATTTGTTCAACATTTCAGGTGTTATTTAAGAAACCCTTGTGCACATTTCAGGCAAGAATGTTTCTTGGAAGTGCCTATCATTGGATTAACATATAAAATTGTATTTAAAATGCTGCAGAAATGTATCTTTTTAGGAAATAATCATATTGACATATTAAACTAAATCACTTGAACTATAAAACTCGAATACATAATGTCTCCATACATCCCTATTCTGAGTTAGTATTTTTCAATAATCCTCTGTTTACTTCCCTTACATTATGGTCAATATTCATTTTTGGCCTACCCATTCGGCGCTTTTTCCTCTGGTTTTCCTACAATTATTTTCCATACACCTCTTTCATTCCTCATTCGTGCCACATATCCTGTCCGTCGCAATCTACGAGACTTAAGTTTTCTTATTACATCTGGTTTCCCATAAAAGTTAACTTTTACCACCACCACCACCACCACTACTACTACTATTACTACTACTACTACTACTACTACTACTACTACTACTACTACTAACAATAATAATAATAATAATAACAACGATGTTAATAATAAGAATAGCTTAATTTAGCTGTCGGCATTAAGGTCTTAAATCATTGTTTACCACTAAACCAGGTTATATACTGTAGAGCTGAACAACCCGCTGTAGGGGTAATGTTTTTGCAGTGACATCAGGGGTTGAGTGAGAGTATTCAGACAGAAGCGTTGTCAAAACATATTACTTACATTTTTCAAAACAGTAAGACTTGAGATGGCGGCTTGAAATTCAACATTTCTGGATTAATGTATACTATTTCTTCCCTGCAGTTGTACTAGCTCTCCCAACTTGTTTGTTTTCGTTCGTTCCACCCCCTATGGCGAGTTGTTCAGCTCATCACATAACGGTACATTTACAATAATTTGTCTTATAACTAAGTACCAATAAAAGTGTTACGCAAAAACCAGGAAGGAGCCTAGTTGTGGTGATCGACTTCGGATTTATGACGGAATACGTTACTGTCTGAGCCAAGTGCTTGTTGGATCAATTATTTTATTGCAGTTATGAATGGTTTACTTGTTATTGAACACTGTGGCTTTGGAAACAAATGCATACAACTTACTGGAGTAAGAATAATAAAGTCAACAATAGCCATATGCAGTTTATAGCCTCTGTTAAATCTCACAATTTGAAATAGAAAATTGTTTTAGGTTTCATTCTAGAATAAGTTTGTGAACACATGTACTATACCTCTTCCGTGCTAAGTTCCAATTGTAAAGTAAACTAAGTAAAGTAAACTGCATTTCCATTGGTCGAATAACGATTTTACCTTTGATCGTGTAAGAAAATGTAGTTCCCTCTCTAACACTCGAAATACAGAAAATATATAAACATATGTACCACATGTCTATAATAAGTTATATAGGAGGTTCTCAATATAACTGATATAATTACAATTATATAGATTAAATAATAATTGTTTTACTATTTCGCATGCACATATGTACCACATGTCTATAATAAGTTATATAGGAGGTTCTCAATATAATGATATAATTACAATTATATAGATTAAATAATAATTGTTTTACTATTTCGCATGCACAATGTACAATACTTTGGAATTTCAGTTGTTTCAAACTGACCACTTCTTTATAATTATAAGGCATTGTAAAGGAAAGTATTTGAAAAGTGGATAGAAATAAATTATTCTGCATGTTTTCAAAAAGTTTAGTGAAAAATATCCTACATTAGCTATTCAGGATATGGTGAAAATAGTGGCAGAGTTAGGTGAGTCAGCGTGGAGCTTAAATTCAACTCGTAATGAAATTGTAAAGAAATGATATATATCGACATCATGGGAAAAGTGTAAACGTCTGAATAGGATGCCCATATATATATAATTTTTGGTCATAAATAAATAAGAATTGGAAGTTCCTAATTATTGGCACCATCTTATCTTGTATTCATTTTTCCCCCGCAAAATACGATGTTTCCGAAGAACAATATTTCTGTCAATGACAGTTCCATACACACTTCAGTCATATTGCGGGTAAAAGTAGCACCACAGCGGAGTAATACCTTATGCAAGTTTGTTTACAGTACAACTGGAACTTAGCTCTGAATTGGTAGGCTACAACGTAACTGTTGTGTGTACAAGTCTTTCACTTAAACATCAAATGTAAGTATTGCAAATTGCTTATTGATGACTCATCAATCGCTAGTTATTTATTTATTTCAAATATTTGCATTTTGTGTTCATATAACTTGTGTTATACAATTAATGTTTTTATTGGCTTTAAAATTATATTTAGTTTTTTGTATTTATACTGCGAGTGCACTATAAATAAATGTATAGAGTACCTTTTATAGCATTGTCCGTTAGACTTAAATAATTTGTTTACCATATTATGAATACGCTATAACGACTTTATGTAGTAGCCTTAAGTCAGTTATCCTCGGTCAGTCATTCATTAGTCTCCCTCGAGTCATTCTCGGAATAGTCGATCTCCTTGCCTGTTGGTAGAGTCAATCGGTATCCTAGTCATCCAGTTGAAAGAAGAAATTAATTGGTAGCTGACTGTGGTAGTCGTAATCTTAGTCTAGATGCATTACTGGTTATCCACTCAAAGCTCCCTTCAAAGCTGCATATTAATCGTCATTTCCTAGCACTATTTATTCTACGCTGATCATATATGGTACAAAATATGACAGAAATCTTACCATTGCTTTCATGGGAGCTAAACGTCCAGTCAAACTACCTACACCAAGAGAATTGTACTTCAATCTTCGGCCCAAAAGATTGGGATGGTTTGGGTAAGGGAAAAAGGGACTGAAAATCTCAAGAATGTGTGGAGAAAAATAAGGAGGAGGTATTTAGATATAAACCGACAAAATATTTTGGCCGAATGTGCGGGAAAACGCTCACTGTTTTTTACAAAGAGACCTAAAACAAGTTTGGGGAAAATAATCTTACATACTCAATCTAGGATTTAAAGAGAGATCAGGGATTGCTTGGTTCAGCTTAGGGGCATGGAATTTTTTAAAAAATTAGCGACGATCACGATATGCGAATATGTCCAATATGCGGGAGCTTTGAAGACGAGATACATATGTTAGGAAAATGTAACGATTTGGAATATTGGAGGCGTCAGTTATTACCGGAAAGATTACTAAATTCAAATCGTGAAAGATTGGCATGCTACGAGTTATTGGTAAGCCCAGAAAATTGGATAAACTTGGGTCGATTTCTGGACAAAACGTGGAAAATAAGAACAACACTCATTCAGGAATAAATAAATATGTTAACAAATTGCAATGCCATTAATTCTTAATAATTCTACATAACTAAGTTAATGTATAATTTAATTGTATTGTTATCTAATTGTAATATTATTGTGTTTTCTTTTTTTGTTTTAAGTATATTATTACCAAACATCAACTTATTGTAACGGACTGTCAACAGCACGACGGCTTACTGCCCGTTATTTGTAAATAGCATTGTATGTATCTTACTTTTAGTCTAATAAAGTCCTTCAGTCTCTTAGTCTCATTCTTCGGTGTTTACTGCGCTACGGTGAATTTAACAAGACGCTGTTGTTCCACGAGTAGTACGTGGAGTATTTTGCTCATCGACGTAGTTCCCAATTCGAGGGCAGAGTTTCTACGCCGTTCAGTTGTGGCAACGCCACGATCAGCTAGGATTTTCTTCTACTTCATAAGGGTCCAATCACCAGTAAAAAAGTACATAATTCGTATTACCTCAATATATGGTTTCATTATTTTCTTTTGATTTATTACAGATCACTATCATTTTGAAACCAATAATCTTATTGAATGAAGCGTATACTATAATTTTATATTATATGGCAATCAAATCTTTAGGTACATGTTAAGCATCAAACGTTGTTGTTACTCATTTATTGTCATAGTTAATGTTAATCAAACAATTACTGTAATTGTGTATGGGCTTAAAATGCAAGTAATCATCGTATTTTGTTGGTTAACTGCAATATTGTATTTATAAATTATATATTTACTTTTGATTGGTCTTTAACCACTGGGATAACGGATACGTTTTCCCGCTCGATGTTTGGAAACTGCCGTTAAGCGCCTTCTTATTTGCAATTCATATGTTTTATTATCATTAGTTTTTCCTCGTAACCGTAATATACTTAAGCTACGAAAATCAACACTTTTGCAAAATTAATCTATTGAACTTAAATATTACCTGGTTACTTTTAGTGTTCTCTGTAGTTCTACATCTCTCATATTTAAGATTTTTTCCTTTAGTTTGAGTTAAATTAAATTGAATGGCGGTCTGATGTGCGTGTGGAATTCGCTTATTCCTTTTATCATGTCTAAGCCGGGATTTAATCAGCAGCTTCCTGCGAATTTCTACATTCCTAAAAAGACTGTTCCGGTCCACTACACTTTTCAAGCCATCTCCTCCTTTGATATCATGCCTCTAAGTAGGTATTATAGGGTTAAACTAGGGATTCTATACCTTGACATACGCTTCACTTGCTGATACGAATTATCTTACTAAATATATATATATATCATAATGCACTGCAGGGAGTTGGGTGAATTGTAGCATTCCAGACTCGTATTCGTGAGGTCCCAGGTTCAAATCTGGGTGCCGACAGGTTTGTCTGATTCTCCCCAGCCGTTTAGGCTACTTTGGGTTGAAATTTCGTAACCCAGATCATTTCATCCTATTCTCCTTTTCATATTACCATTATAAATAAATTAGTGAATTTCAATAAGTACACACAACTTACTGGTTATAACTAAATGCATTCAAGACGTGATTTACCATTAGATATTAAGCGTCTATTATAAACATGAAATAAAAAATAACAAAATGTGACTCTTACAGTCGTAGTAGATTAGAATGTAACTTATTCCATTTTTAAATATGCCTGTATTGGTAAACAATAGAGTGTCTCATCCCGTTGCACTCTGACACTCCTTATCGCAAGACAAATCTGATAATTGGAATAATTGAGGGAGTTTTAAGTAGATCAGTAACAGTTTTCAAATTATCTGTTTACCCAGCAACGTGACAATATAATTTAGGATAACTTAGTTTTCTAGAGCACAAAAATGTAATTTATTTATAATAATAAATCATTATTATTATTATTTTTATTATTATTAAAAATTAGTTGGTCTAGTGGTCATGTACTTGCCTCCAGTCCACAATGTCGTGGGCTCAAACCCAGCCGAGGTGGATGGATATTTAGGATGGAAGAATGCAAGGGACAAGTCCTTCTGGATAGGCTGTAAGTCATGGTCCCGAGTCTGAAGATTTTCGGGCTCGTGAAAGAATCTCAAGTCTGGATAAAAAAGGCCTTTGATTAAAATGTAACCGACCTTCATCCATCCAAGTAATATTTTAATTTCCTACTATGTATATCCTGGAGGAAACGTACTTACCATACGTCCCTCGCTGACATCTGTAGGAAAATAAGCGTAACTAAATTAGTCCTGTCAATAAATATCCCACTAGGGAAGCACCGCAGCGGGACGAACGAGGGTCAATCATCATTTTAAATTTTACTAATAAATTAAATGTTACAAGGTTATGTTTAGTAGTAAATTATATTGAGTAAAATTTATACCAATATTCCATTTATATTGCGATTAATTTTTATGTTGTTTGCGGAAATAATTATTGAAAATGATGCGTATGTGATATAATTATAAGTTAGGCTTGTAGCAAAATTTAATTTAATTTTATTACAATAGAGGAAATCAGGGTTCTGGACATTACAATCAATTAATGTAATACATATTTATATTGAATATTAGAAATACAAAATTAAACACCCTATTGTTTGCAGATGACCAAATAATAATTGCAAATTTAGAAGAGAGTCTGCAGAAAGGTCTGTATGAACTTAACCAAATTACTGAAGAATATGGATTGAATATATCAACAGAGAAAACAAAAATTATGGCATTTCAAGGTGTAGATCCTGTCAGAAGTAAAATTGTACTTGACAATAACATTTGAAGCAGGTGAATAATTTTACATATCTAGGATGCAATACCTCATATGAAAGGAAATGGATGTAAATGCAAAAATATCAACATTTTTAAGAATTATAGGGTTAATAAATTCTATCTTCAAGCCACAGTTAGTCCAAAAACATTCAAGATTAAAAGTGTATAAAACACTGGCTCTTCCAACTCTTTTGTATGGTAGCCAAGTATGGACGTTGAAACAGAAGGACATACAGAGACTTAGACCGGCTAAAATGAGATACCTTCGAATAACTGCAGGATACACACTACTAGATCACAAAAACAAATGAAGACATCTTAGAAGAATTACACATGGAACCTTTAGAAAACAACATTTCTGATTATAAGCCAAGATGGATGCAACATGTTCATCGAATGGAAGATCACAAAATACCCAAACAAATGTTAAGATATCAACCTGCAGGAAGAAGAAGACTAGGCCGTCCACTCAGAAGACTTCTCGATGGTGTTTCTCTTGAGGCCGAAACAGGTCAACAAATGACCTAAATTCGTGAATGTACTATTATGATGATGACATTTATATTGCATCAGCTTTGATTTAGATTTTTTCTTGCCGCTTATTTTGATAAATTGTGCATGTACTAATTGGTTGTACCTATTTAATGAAAGTATTATTACTGTTAATATAATGTTGTTAGTAGTACTATATAGAGTGTATTTAAAAAAGAATTCTTCATATAGGCCTATTTTATTATATCTTAATTTGTTCACGTTCTATAATTCGATGTAACTTACATATATATCATCATCATGGACAAATTCGTTTTAGGCCATGTGGCCTGTACGCTAAACCTAGCGAAGATGGTCTTGATCTTTCCACCGTTGTTTTGGTCTTCCTTGGTCCCTATGTCCAGTTGGGGTATATGGGAATGCCAATTTTGGAAGTCTATTTCATGCCATTCTCCTCAGATGATTTTTCCATTCTTGTTGGCATCTTTGTATATGTTCATTTAAACTTGTTACTCCAAGTTTTTCCTCTGATAATAGTGTTCCTTTGGTGATCCAGTCTATTAACTCCTAACAATGATCGTAAGAAGCGCATTTGGCTTACTTGAAGTTTATGAGAGTTTATTTTATTTAAAATCCAAATTTTACTTCCGTATTTTAGAGCAGCTTTTGATGTGATGTTATGTAATCTTAGTTTTGTCTCTGTTCTCATCTGTTTACCAAAATGTCTTCGTATTGCCCCATTCATTTTATTATATTTTTGTAATTTTGAATCAATGTCACTCTTATACTCTGCAAATACACTTCCTAAGTAAGAGAAATGTGACACTTGTTCTAGGTCTATAATCCAACGGTATATCACTTTAATCTATATTTAGTATATTTGTCTTCGTTGTGTGAAATAGAAGGTCTTACTGATATTCTTGTTTCTAAATCTCCCAAAAACATACTTCAACATAATTTTTAAAAATGGCTAGGTTTGGTGTTCTACATATAACACAACCTGGTTTTAACATAACAATTATGTTTTATTGATTTCTTATTGTAGGTAATTTAAAATATTTCTTGGAAATCTTTAAATGTTTCAAAATACTTAGGCCCTATATATCTCATTTTAAAATGTATTAGGCCTCAAAATATAAAAAGTAGGAATTGTCATGTACATATAGGCATACAAATAAAAAAATATATTACGCAAAATAACATTTCTTTAAAATTTATATTTATTTCATAAAATCAGAAGTCCCATTCTGTTTAAATAATTCTATCACATTAATTTGGTTACAGTTTAAAATAAATTAATTATTTTTGTTACCATAGAGTTGTCCACCGTTGTGGTTTCGAGGTAGCGAGCTGCCTTGTCACCGCAGTAGGCCCTGGGTGAGGTTTATTCGGGGTTTTCCTCCCCTGTAAGACAAATGTCAGAAAGCTTTGAGGCCTAAAAGGTTCCCGAAAATCATCTGGCCATCTTCATCATTATCATCCCACGATGCGGAAAGCAACGGGAAATTACCACACCTATAATTCCCTAGTAAAGCCGCAAAGCATAGCATGAAAATGCTATGGCTGCAGTGGAGGACCTGCCCTAGGGCAGAACTCTATAGAATAGAACCATAGAGTCCATCGGTAAATTATATCTGAATTTTCGGAAGTAGTTTAATAAATACAGTGACTTAGAACATAGTTTCATTCTTTAACACGCTAGATAAACCTATTCATTCGTGTGAATAATGTCTAAATGTTTACAGTTGATTGTATTTTATAACATACAGAGTCTATTAAATGCTTTGGATTATTCACTAGTACATTGAAGATTCATAAAACTGAATGATTATGAACATTTAAGATGCAATAGGAATTCCAAAGATGTCATTAATGAAGAAGGAAAGGACTAGCAAAATAGAGAATTGCACAATTCATTAACTTTGTATGTAAGATTCCCTTCAAGAACCTAATTTACGACTTATACCTGTAAATAAATTTGCTTTTCCATCCTCATCAAATTAATTTGTACGTCCAGATGTAGGTCTACTGATCACATTTATCGAATGTCAACTTACGACACATGTTGAATGAACTGTTTTTGACGTCTACCTATCTTTATCTCATATTATATAAAAATATAAAATACAGTCGTAAATATGTTAGTGCATTAGCTTGCCTTAATAACAAGACGCCAAATTTTAGGTTTACATCTATTTGTTGCTGGAGGAATAAATATAAATAAATTCTGCTAAAAAAATATTTTATCTATTAGGTATTTTTAGTGTAATATGACCTTTGTTTATTAAATTTACATAGCCAACCATTCGACGTTCACACGTTTCTGGAAATTTCAGATTTTTGGAAATTTTAGCAGAGAATGGAAGTAATGTAACATAGCTTTTTCTTTGTGGTGAATACATACATTTACTATAGTTAATTACTTTAATTTTTTAGTTACATAATTTTTGCATCCATTTTTAGAATCTACTTGATAGTTTTTAAGCCTATTTTTGATGTGAAAGCTACATACTTTTTTCTTTCCGCACGCATCATTATTTGAGATATGATTATTTGAAAAATAGGCCTACTGATAATTACAGCTGATTTTTAGTTTTATTTTATTAGAGTGGTTTCTAGTAATTCGATAATAAATTATTGTATAATAATATAATCAAAAGAGATGTAACATAAATGTTTTGTACAATATATGTTACAAAAATGATAATAAATTAAACACATAAAATTCTTTACAAACACATTTACTCATTCGTTTAATTCTGTTGGTAATTGGCTATAAACGATTAATGTCACATACATTTAAAACTAATAGTTAACATGATTTTGAATGTTTGTATACGATTGTGCAGTTTATTAATAGTGGAATAACAAAAAGTCCACCGCAGTCCGTGGTCTCAGGATAACGTCATTTCCTAATATGCAGCGTTCCCGGTTTTGATCCCCGTCAAGACAAGTTTCGTGAGTGAGGTATATTTCGAGGTTTTTCCTTGCCTGTACGACGAATGTTGGGAAACTTTAAGAGCCAAATAGTCCCCCAACATCTTATGTCCATCATAATCATCCATAGGCCTATTATATTCATCATTTTTAGTGTGAATGAATGACTGGATGATGTCTTGTCTTGAGCTGATCACTCATCCAGGGAGTTCTTATGTGGTCTAAAAAGTACGTGTGTGACCAAGAGTTAAAATTCCTCTCCTGACATGTCGTGTGGGCCGTGTGGCGTGAGGAATGTACACGTACATAAACAGGAGAAAATAAACCATTATAAAGATAGGGAGAGGAATAATTGTAAGAAATAGATTTTTAAAATTTGTAAAGGCGATAAGAACAGCAATTAATTGAATATGCACTACGACTATTATTATGATAATTAATTTTGCATATGGATTATACACCAACTGTGAAGGTCATTTACCAAATATTAATTGCTTATGTAGAGATTGACTTATCAAATTATTGAATCGAAATTGGAAATATTGAAACTTCCACAGCTGAAGGGATATAAAATGTGAACATATAACCTTTAAATTAAGATCACAGTGCCATTAGGATCCTTCCTAATTGTTTTACATCAATCACTCACATGATTGAGTCTTGGAAAGTAATGATTAAGATTTCTATTTGACTGCTTAATTGAAGATAAATATTGATAATTTGTAAGATGAATATACTTGTTGATGTGAATGACGTTAAGTAATGATAATAATAGTCTACTCTGATTTAAAGCTCTAATACAAAGTTTTGTGCCACATTTTGAGAACTTTTCGCTATATATCAAATACATATATATTTTTTTTTAATTTAATGCCACCACGTTGTCATTTCGACATTCTGGTATTCTCTCCTGGCATGGCGTTATTGTAACCCACTTCTGAGGTTGGGATGCCTTGAAGGCGGAGTTATGCTGCTCCGATGATATATATATATAGATTATGATGGCAATAATGCGCCAGGAGAGGCCTTAATCTTAATTTAATGAATATTTAAATGATCATAATGATGGCCAGATGATGTTCGGGGACCGTCTGAGCCTTAAAGTTTCCTGACATTTGTTTTACAGGTGTGAAAAAAAACCGAACCCCCCCCGGGAAACTTGTCCCGACCGGGGATCAAACCTGGGTCCGCTGCGTGACAAGGCTGCAATGCTACCTCGAGACCACAGCGCTGGACTATATAAAAAATATAGAGTGCCATAATTTTGTAAAGATCTTAATTCTGTATTAAGGAAATATTTTAAATTATATAATCCAATAGCGTGCTGCCTTGTCACGCAACGGGCCCGGGTTCCAATCCCGGTCGGGACAGGCTCCTGGATGAGGTTTTTTCGGGTTTTTTCCTCACCTGTAAGACAAATATCAGGAAGCTTAGGACCCAACGGTCCTCGAAAATCATCCGGTGATCATCATCATTCTTATCATTATCATCATCCTTCATCGGTGTGGAAAGGAACGGGAAGCTACCACAGCTATAATTCCCTAGTAAAACTGCAAAGCAAAGCATGAAAATGTTATGGTTGCAGTGAAAGACCTGCTCTCGGGCAGAATTACTAAGGAAGGATGTATTCCAAGTTATGCCTAATATTAGTTAAATACTATAATACTGTCCTTTCTAATAATAGTTTTACAATTATTAATATTTAACAAATAGCAGACATTTAGACTGGAATCTAACATATTAACGTAAATCGCAGAGAAGAATAGGAAAACTAAACTGATAATCCAACATTTTCTAAAAAACCTAATAAAAATGCCTTGAAATTTCTTCGTACAGCTGCAGTACCGATATCTGGGAGAGATAGATTTCTGATTGACATAAAACGAACTATAAAAATTATACAAATAATAAAATGTTGTGAGTTTCAGCAATTTCAGCAATATATATATATATATATATATATATATATATATATATATATACACTACAAAGGAAAAACAATCGAAGTCCAATTTTCACAAAAATTGAGTGATGGGTATATTAACATTCCTGGTATAGAGTACTACTATTTTAAATGCCAATAAATGGAAATATCATTCGTAGTCCACGTAAAATTGGCTTCAAAATAAAGTGTGCAATGGAAGATCAATCAAAGTCCCACAGTCGTATGTTAAATCAATCAGTCTACCCAGTTATAAACAAGAAATCTTAGAGTTTTTTTTATTCAATGTCCCAGGTTGTCATTTCGACGTTCTGGTTTTCTTTCCTGGCATTGTATTAATTGTAACCCACCTCTACAATTGGGGCGCCTAGAAGGCGGAGTTACGTTATCCCGATGATATGATGGGTGATAAATGATAATGAATCTCCATGAGAGTTCTTAATCTAAACTTAACCTAAATTCCAGACCATGGGCAACCACAGGAAGAAACCTTTAAGGAAGAATTCCTATGGTTTGACCGGGAATCGAACCATAGGATTTTTTACTTAAAGGGAATCATTCGTGTGGTTGCTCATGGTCAGGAATTTAGGTTAACTTTAGGTTAAGAACTCTCGTGACGATTCATTATCATTTATCACCCATCATATCATCGGGATAACGTAACTCCGCCTTCTAGGCGCCCCAATTGTAGAGGTGGGTTACAATTAAGCCAATACCAGGAGAGGACACCAGAATGTCGAAATGACAATCTGGGGCATTGATTAAAAAAACTCTCTAAGATTTCTTGTTTATAACTTGGTGGACTGATTGATTTAACATACGACTGTGGTACTTTGATTGATCTTCCATTGCACACATTATTTTGAAGCCAATTTTATGTGGACTACGAATGATATTTCCATTTATTGGCATTTAAAATAGTAGTACTCTATACCAGGAATGTTAATATACCCATCACCAATTTTTGTGAAAATTGGACTTTGATTGTTTTCCTTTTGTTGTATGTATATATTGCTGAAATTGTTGAAATTCATGAAATTTTAATATTTGTATCATTTTTATAGTTCGTTTTAAGTCAATCAGAAATCTTTCTCGCCCAGATTATATAACTGATTTTTGTTATAAATGTTTGTAGACCTGAATTGTAATTATTGAAGAGGGACAACAATATGTTAATTTGTGAGGTAATCCAGTATTGTGTACATGAATAGTGACGTAGTGACCAAAATACTAACGTTGTGAATAATGACAGATAAAAAAAAATCACCAATCAAGAGTAATATATATATATATATATATATATATATATATATATGGAATGATAAGAAAAATAAATACCTGGACGGGATTCGAACCCGGATCTCTGAGTCTGTACCTCAGTGTGATATACATTACACTACCAGGCGAATCCAATTCAAACACTTATTTTTCTTATATATGTATTATACTCTCCATTATTACTAGATGTCGCGACATCTAGTAATAATGGAGAGTATAATACATATATAAGAAAAATAAGTGTTTGAATTGGATTCGCCTGGTAGTGTAATGTATATCACACTGAGGTACAGACTCAGAGATCCGGGTTCGAATCCCGTCCAGGCATTTATTTTTCTTATCATTCCATATTATGCTTGCATTGCTCAATGTTAAACATTTAATTATAACACACACACACACACACACACACACAATAATATATATATATATATATATATATATATATATATATACACATCAAAAATAAGGTTGTGTGTACCTTTCTTACTTGTCACTCATTGTTCATTACTATCCCCAATTTTGCAATTTAAAGAAGAAAATGATGCGGACTTTGATTGTTGTTTCATACAAAAATGTGCTGACAGTGTTTTCACTGTTAACTACTCTTCACAGGACAACAGAATGTAATAACTTGTTTGATACAATTTCATGTTCGTAATATTTTTATTGTAAGAGAGTTTTTAATTTTTGTTTCAAATTTACTCAGAATGAGAAATATGTGACTTTGACTGTTTTTCCTTTGTAGTACCTATACAGAGTAGTCGACGCTTGTATAGGTGTAAGGCTTCCGAACCGGACCACAGTGAAAACTCTAGGTCATTAACTATGTAAGACCTAAACATTGGATGGGGGTGCGGTTTTGAAAACGGACCACAATGAAAGCTCAATGTGTTTAATTATATAAGAGCATCATCATCATCATCATACTGCAGAGATGCTGAATGCGGTCCTTGCGGGCGGCAACAGTGTCCCTTTTGGGTGAGTAATACATTTTATTACACACCCGCGGGTTCCAAGGCATTGCCTTTCAACCCCGCTAATTTTGAAAAATGGGCCGAAAAATTATTTTAAAAGCGTGTAAAATGTGTGTGAAAATGGCAGCACGGCAGCATGTTGATCTGGAGATATGATGGTGTAAATTTCGGAGTGACCAGTAGATGTCTCATCATAGATGGTGTGATAATAATGTATAATTGGTGTTTGAGCCTGAAGGATCGAAGCCTAAACCTTGAATGACTTCTGAAACGGACCACAGTGAAAACTCATTGTGTTTTATTATATGGGGTCCTCATCTAGGGGATATGTGGATGGCGACCACAAGGTGCCCAAGCTGTGCAAAACATTTCTTCCACTCACTTGTGTTTTGCACTCTTTTTAACTTTACTATCTAACCTCTCTTGGTTAACTTGTTTTTTCGACCCCAAAGCTATTAGGGCATCCGAGGGGCTAGGGAGTCCTTCCTTTTTTTCCATTTCGTCTTTCCTTTATTTTCTTTTCTTCTCCAGAAAAGCCTGACCAGAGGCTATAAGATGGCAGCCCCATCACTGGTCTTGCCTTCCTTTGGCCAGCAACCAATCGAAGGGACAATTATTATGCTTTCAAGTCTTATATGAGAATTTCCCGGAAGATGCTGGAGGGAAAATTTTCTATAGGATGGTAACAGGCCTTGGCCTAATACTTGGAAGGAAGAAGAAGAAGAAGAAGAAGATCTAAACCAGTGTAAAGATATGATTAATAATAATAATAATAATAATAATAATAATAATAATAATAATAATAATAATAATAATAATAATAATCTAATTACTTTGAATTGGGACGTTGCAAACATAACTAATCAAATTAATATATTACAGTACAGTACTGGTATTTGAAAATTCAGAGTCTAAATACTGTGTTTATAGTAGACTAGGACCTATATGAAATTCCTACTTTTCTATACAAATACTTCTATCCTACTGTCATACAAAATTTATTTAATTTCATTCAATTTATCTTATTTTTAAAAAATAACTAATATTATATCAAGTTTATTAGATGGGGACTGATCTTTCTTTGTGAATATTTTAGGAAATTCGAAGGAATGAGATTGTTCTCATGAAAATATTTTTGAAAAACGTTTACAGATCTTCACCGATGCTACCCAGTAGACACTCAAATTCACCATCACCAACATTTCTTCTCTCTCCATGGCGTGACGTGGCCTACCACTCGACTGACCTCTTATCCACATGTGTTAATCACAAAGGTGGACGATCATTCAACTAGTATAGAGGTGATCAAATGTCGGGTCCTCTAGTCATTAACGCTCTAGCGGCCGCAGTTTTTATTTAATCCAAATCAAATTTGGCATAAAACAATACATTAAAAAGTAACATCAAGTTCGTTACTATCAAAATTGGGCCATTACGTGTAGGCGTTCACCTGAACAAACATTTAAAAATCGCTCTAGTGGTGGTAATTTGTTATGTTTGATAACGAAACTCACTACTATATGTTATTAAAAAACCCAGGAATTATTCTCAAAAAATCAGCTAAATCGACAATTAGAAACTAGAAATTAAAAATTGGTTCTAGTGGCCGCGGTGTTTAATTCGCCGTAATATATACTGTACAATGTAATTAACCCGTAAGATACATTAGCTTAATTTATTTAATGTCCAAAATGATGTCAAATTATACAACCTACCTCACTCCTATGCATGATTCGTTTCACTGCAGGTCCACAGCTTATTTAAATAAGCTGGAATCAGAAATTCTATTCCTACAATTTAACAAAAGAAGGATTTATTCCTTAAAGAAGCAAAATGGGAACATAAATACGACTAACTAACTCACTGGCACTATCGAACCCGTAGTTCATGGCCACGCGGACATAAGCTCTCCATACATCCCTATCCTGAGCCAATGTTTTCCAGTCATCCCTGTATAATCTACTTCCCTCAAATAATAGTTCATGTTATTCTTGCTGAGGAATTCTCTTAGTTTACATAGTTCCTGCGTGTCGGATTATTATTATCATTAACGTTATTGTGTTATTAGATTTTAGATTAAATATCGTCAGCTGTCAAATTTTCGTTTAGTAACTAATGTAATTATTGCCATTGTCTTAATGTAACACAAGTTGCTCTACTGGGTAGAAGCGAAATCCACATGGCCTAAACTCAATCAAGCTAAATAAATAATGGATTATAATTTAATATAACAAAAGTCGAGATACTAAATTAGAACACGTCACAAATAAGGAAATTAGAAACATAATGGAAGCAGAAGAAAGCACAATTGAAAGAATTGAGGAGAAGGAATTAAAGTGGTTAGGACATGTTTTAAGAATGGAAGATGAGCGATGGCCGAAGCAACTATACGAATGGCATCTGAACAGAAAGAAGAAAAGAGGGAGAGCAAAGTTAACATGGAAGAAAAACATGAAGACAGTGATGCAAGCTAGAGGGCTAAGCATCGAAGATGCCCAAGATCGTAGGCTTTGGAGGTTTGGCACGGGAAGATGGCAACAGCTGTAAAAACCCGAAGATAGATAGATATATAAAAGTCGAGATAATTTAATAAACCATTTTGAAATAAAATTGCACGCATTATAAAGGAATTCAAATTTGTAGTTTTATATTTTCACCTTATGAACGATCCTTAAATAATGTTTTTTTGTAAAATGCTGAATGATGATTGAAGATATTGCTAATAATAGCGGTAATATATATCATTATAATCAAATGCGTTGATAGTAGATTTGATTGAAAGTGATTGTTGTAATTACCTGATACAGCTCAAAACATTACAAAAATGCCAGTAGCAAGTATCAGCCTGATATCAGACTTCAATGTTGCATGTTTGAACTCATCGCTGCAAATCGTAATATTTATAGTCTACTATGAATATAATGATTTTCTACATTTGAAATAAGCAAGAAGAGAGACCACACCGGTTTGCCATAAGTTGGGCGTCGACATATAATGTTCACTCATGATAAATGTATCATATTGTGTAACTCAAGAAGGAATTATTATTGGATTCTTCCCTTTTGAATAACAACAACGTAGTGTAAAATAAACAAGTGTACTCTTATAATTCTAATATCTACAGTCGTTAGTCACACAGGGTTGGCCATCAGTTGATTACTTTACTAGATTGTATACGTAAATATATTGTTTATTTTTCTAAGGAAAGAAAGATGTCGCCCCTATTTTCAAATCGTATATTATAGATTCAGATCATATACATTTAAGATTATAATATCCAAGCAGAAAATTGTGTGTATAGTTGTATAAGGAGTATAAGAAACAGTTGAATGTGTAATTTATTAGGGCCTATAGATATTTGATAAATACAAATGCAGGTATCTTGACTATGGAAACAGCCATCGCTCACTCTGTAGCCAAGGTCACATAAACTCCACGTTTACTCCGTGTTCAAACGACATGGCAGCCATTTACCTCATTAAAAAAAAAAGATGAAGTGCACGTAATGTTTTTGTATGTGTATCAATTTTAATTAGGTTTAAAATAATGATTTTTGGTGAAATTATTTTAAGCACATGATTATTTTCATAATTGGGCAAAAGTTTATTCTTGTTTATCAAAATATTAAGTTTTCGAATTGACAACTAATATAATAGTGCAAAGTGAATATTTGTACACCGCCGTGATTTCGGGATAACGTCATTGCCTCGTAAGTAGTGGATCTGGATTCTATCCCCGGTCGGAACAAGTCTCCTGCGTGATTTTATCCGGATGTTTCCTCATCTATAAGGAAAAAAGTCCTAACGGTCCTCGAACATAATTTGGTCATCATAATCGTCATTATCCTATTCTCTATGTTTAGTATGAATGTACGTGTTTCGTCTTAATGTTGTGTTGTCTCGGAGGAGACCTGGATTGAGCTGATCACTCATTCGGAGAGGCCCTCCATGTCCTCGCGTGGTAAAAGTATGCTTGTGATCTAAAGTTTAAAATTCCTCTCCCAACAGGTGGTGCCACTGTAGAGCCCAGGGTGCGTGTGGGATGTAAAAAGTAAAAAGATAAAAAGATAAACAACGATGAAGAAGAAGATTACGAAGCAGTAAGTTTACAAGTGCCAAGGCCTATATTAGTTTCAATTACAAACGAAGGAAAATATGCACTATTAGCCATAGCATTTCTTTATCACTTCTTGAAAAGAGTCTAACATTCTAAAGTCGGCTGCACTTACATGGAGTTGGCCTGTTATCGTTTATTGTGTTATGACAAGGAACACAAGAGCAAAGAATAAATTACATGAAATTGTATTTTTTTTTCACTTTTGAAGAGTTGCTACGAAATAATGAATTCTCTATATTAACTTACTTCTCGTATGACGTTACAAAATATGCAGATTGACTCACAATTTTATTAAGTCTTCAAGCAATGCCAGTTGTTACGTGGTATTCTTGCAATTGAATGCTTGTAAGTTTATTTCATCTTGATTAAATTATTAAGTCTACTAACTCATTGCTCTTCAGACTGTTACATTTTTGTACACAACCAAATATGTTCAATAGTTACGTGGAGGTAAAAATAATTTAACATTAGAGAATGTAATGACTAGTGGTTATGCTCCTTGCCTCTGACCCCGAGGGTCGCTGGTTCAAACCGACCGGGATCGATGGATATTTTTTGGATGGAAAAATCCACGGAGTAAGTCCTCCGGGAGGGATTTTAAGCCGTGGGTCCCGAGTCTGAAGATTTTCAGGCTCGTAAAAGATCCTTAAGCTGAATGAAAATGCCTCTAAGCAAAATTTGCCGAATTTTCCCGTCCTAGTACTACCTTGGTTTCCTAGATGTCAGTATGAGGCGGAACGCTGACCACGGGCCACTCAAATGACATCTATACGAAAACAAGTGTAACTAAATTAATATGGTTCAAATTCTTCCCTGTAGGGGGAGAGCGCCTAAATCTCTGTAAAGGAAAAACATGGGCTTACAAGATACAAGAATGTAATGAGCCCTCTTCAACCTCTTATTGCTTTTGTTTTATTTTTTTAAATCTAAACTTGTAAGCATATTATAATTAATGTTTTTGTCTGTTTTCATCCACATAATGTTTGTAATATTAAATTTAAATAATATAAATATCCTCAACTTAATATCGGGTCGAGAGATGAGATGAGATGAAGCCCCTATATTTTATAGAGTCTGTGAACAACAAGGGTTGCCGGTCGACCAATCCTGACGCACCGTCACGGGGACAGATGAACGAAATGAAACGAAATGGATGAGATAGTGTGGATAAATAGTGGAATGAAATTTGTGACCGGGGAAAACGGGAGTAACCCCGAGAAAAACCTGCCCAAGCTCCGTTTTGTCCACCACATGGAGTGACCGAGACTCAATCTCGGGACCCTAGCGGTGAGCGACGAGCGTCTAACCGCTTGCGCCACGGAGCCGCCAAATTTAAGTATACATAAATTAAAATTCCACAACCGGTCTAGAAGGCCCTTGGCCTACAAGTCGGCTGCTGGCCTCACATCTACATGTGTTAGTCACAGAGGTAGACGATCATGTTACCAGTATAGCAGTGACATTTGGTCACAATATCTGTTCCCCAGCCGTTATATCTGACCAGCTCTACGCTAAAGGTATCTTGCCTTAACCACTCGGCTATGGCGCGGAGCTTTTAAATAGCCCTATACATAATAAACATCTAACTCTCTCGTTTTAAAGCTCTTTTAATAGAATACGTGTCAGTTGATTAAATTAAAATTATGAGAATAAATTTAGTCCACCTCTCTGGTTTCAGGATAGCGTCACTGCCTCGAACGCAGCGGGCCCGGGTTCGGTCCCCGGTCAGGACAAGTTTCCTGGATGGGTTTTTTTTTGGGGGGGGGGCGTTTCATCACTTATAAGACAAATGTCAGCAAACGTTAAGGTCCCCCAACATCATCTGCTCATCATATTCGCCAAGTTTAGTCTATGAATTTGTATGTGTCTAGTGTGTTTCGTCTTAATGTTGTGTTGTCTCGGAGGAGGCCCCTAGCATTGATCTGATCACTCATTCGGGGAAGCCCTCCATGTCCTTGTGTGGTCAAAAAATACGGGTGATCCACAGTTTAAAATCCCTCTCCCGATAGGTCGCGCCACTGTAAAGCCCGGGTGCCGTATGGCATGTGAAAGGTACCTATAATGTGAAAGGTTAAACTAAGATAAAGAAGAATCATTCTATATTTATTATCATGCCTTCTCCTTTGTTTTTAATTACTTCAAGTTATTTATTACATTCCATTAACAGAGTTTAACCTCTCACCTTATACGTACTTTAAATGCCACACGTCAGTGACATGACCTGTTGAGAGAGGGGCTTCAATCATTTTTTTTGATAAAATTGAGGCTAGACTTATTACGATTGTAGATAAAATTATAATGAATAAGGTTATAATTATTATTATAAAGATTATTTATCTTGCAAATACAAACTTTTTGATTGGAAGTCAAATATACTTAATATTAAGATTATGAATTTGTGTCTTAATAATTCTTGCTAGAGAATCAGTATTTCGTATGAATTATTTTGGTAATCTTTTTAATTTATAAAAATACTAAAATTACTTAATTAATAAATTTAACTTCTGAACTGATTTTTCTCCTACATTGGATTGATATAATATTTGTTAATATATGCGAGAAAAAAAACGAATCGGTAAATATGGTTGAACAATGTGGGTAAAACAGAAAAATACATATTATTTATTGTAACCTCACTATGGAATAAAGTACTTAGGGAAATTTTTGGACCAAAGAGAGATGAACAGACAGGTGAATGGAGAAGACTACATAACAATGAACTGCATGGTCTTTATGGAAAGCCAGATATAATAAGAACAGTTAAGTCTCGTAGACTGCGATGGGCAGGACATGTTGCACGTATGGGGAATGAAAGACTTGCATGGAACTTTCTTGTAGGAAAGCCAGAGGGAAAACGCCCAGTTGGTAGACCGAGAATGAGGTGGGAGAATAACATTAACTATGATTTGAGGGAGGTAGATTATACAGGGAATGATTCGAAAGCATTGGCTCAGGATAGGGATGTACGGAGAGCGTATGTCCGTGCGGTTCTAGTACCAGTGAGTAAGTAAGTAAGTAAGTAACCTCACTATGATGGTTGTCCACCGGCTGGCTTTGTTTTCCAGCAGCTGTTACATATAACTAAATACAAAGATGCCGACTACCGCCACTATAATAATTCCGCATGTTAATCATTGTCGCGCGGCACCGCTTTTATATAAACGGACAACCATCATAGTGAGGCGATAATACTACATATTTGTTTAGTTCCTTTGAGTGAAATCCAACACAATTAAATAAACAGTCATGAGCAATTGAGTTTTTTTTAGTTTAGTTAAATTAAAGAGATAAAAATAAATGCTATTATATATATATATATATATATATATAATATAACATGCCATTTATCATACTATTACGACATGTATGGCAAAATGTTTATCAAAATTGTCAGTATCATCTATGGGTAAAATTTCATATTGGCCCATAAGATTTCCTACAGGGAGACGATTTAACATGAAACGTTTTTCGTTTATCTCCGAATCACATGCTTTGTCATTTCACATGGACAAGGAGAGTGATCACCCCAATGTCGGGTTACCACCGAAACAACACGGACGTTAAGACAAAACACAGTATTCACTCATACATTCAAACTAAACCACAAGAATGAGTAAGTATGCTGTGGATGATTCAATTGGAGAGATAATGTTTGGAGACTATTTTCACCTTAGTGTTTTGGCATTATTTTTACTGGCCAGAAAAACCCCGAGAATAAATCAAATCCTGGGCCACTGTACCGGAGACAACGCTATTACCACTAGATTGCACACACAAACTATGAGGATATAGGCCTAATAATTACACTCGTCAACATGATTTTTGTCTCATGAGTACCAATAGTTGTACTTAATGCAGTGTTTTATCGTGTTTTCAAATATGTATTCGGAATTTCTCCATCACCCACAGTTTTTTATTTGAATTTCTATTAATAGATTTAAATAATTATTTTTTTAATAAACGTTTTTCCGTCCATTTGTCCATTGTAAAATAAAACCAAATGAGCTAACTGAAATGGTATGGTTGCTAATGTTGTGCAGGTTCAGACATGTACAGACATGCACAAACATGATCTAGGGTAGCATGCATTCATTAGAACGATGTTAGTTGTGGGATAGCAGTGAGCCAGTAAACACGTAATTGTGAGTGCGTTGTGTCTGAATTATTCTATATTACACATTTACAAATGTATTTATTTTAATTTGTTGTTAGTTACAAAATGCCTAGAGTTTGTTTAAATCATCCTAACAACTTTTGTTATATGGTGGTGAAGTGACGCTCAAGTCCTAAAGGTGAAACCGTACTCCATTAGTAACAAAGTGTTATGAACTTTATTTTGGGTGCAAAGTGGGGAACCAAGCAAGGACCTGGGCCCCACATATAGCCTATGTTGTTTATCGTGTAGTAGGCTTCTCACTGCATGGAAGAATGGCACACGCCACATGCCATTTGCTATCCCTATGATTTGGAGGGAACTCAAAGATCACTCCTCTGACTGTTATTTCTGCTTAACAAACATTAAATGGATTACGTCAAAATCAAAACATACAGTGGTGTACCCTGACTTGCAATCTGCAATGGGACCAGTTCAACACTGCGAAGAATTGACCATAGCAAAGCCTACAGAACATATTACATTAGATCAAGAGAGCTCAGATTCTGATGGAAGTAAGGAAGAAGAAACAGATTTTGGTGATACAACTTTTGAATAAAGCTGTTCATCTGAGCCTCATTTATTGACTCAAGAATATTTTAAAGCTCTCATACGAGATTTAAAAGTTATCCAAAAACCAGTCTGAAATGCTTGGTTCCCGGCTAAAAGGATGGAATCTTCTTCAAAAGAATACAAAGATATATACTTATCGTAGTCGTCATTCTCAATTTACAGACTCTTTTTCTGAAGAAATTGACTTAGTGTTTTGTAATGACATTTCGTCTCTTATGGAGACATTTGGTATTGAACATAACCCAACAGAATGGCGCTTGTTCATTGATTCCTCCAAAGCTAGTTTAAAAGCAGTGCTTCTGCATAATGGAAATAATTTCCCATCAATACATGTGGCTCACTCTGCTAGTATGAAAGAAACATATGAAAACTTTCAATTTATATTGGCAAAGCTTCAACATGCAGTGTATAAATGGAATATTTGTGGTGATTTGAAGGTAATTATACTTATTCTTGGTCTGCAGCTTGGTTACACAAAGTACTGCATTTTTTTGTGTGCTTTTGGAATAGTAGGGACAGAAAAAAAACATTTTATCAGAAAAGAATGTCCTAAAAGCGAATCATCCATTCCTGGACAGAAAAATGTGAAATATGACGCATTGTGTAATCCTAAAAATGTGTATCTACCTCCGTTACATATCAAACTAGGATCAATAAAGAATTTGGTGAAAGCCATGGGCAATACTCCTGGTTCCATGTACTGAAAACAGAAGTTTTCTAAAAATAGTGAAGCAAAAATTAAAGAAGGGATATTTGTTGGTTCACAAATACGATCACTAATACAAGATGAGAAGTTTGAGGAACTATTGAATCCACTGGAGAAAGCAGCTTGGTAAGCATTCAAAGAAGTTACTCGCAGATTTTTGGGAAATCGAAAGGCGGAAAATTACGTGATATTGTCAATGACCTTATAATATCTTATAAAAATTTGGGCTGTAATATGTCCTTAAAAATACACTCGCACCTAGATTTCTTCCTGTAAAATCTTCACGCAGTGAGCGATGAGCACGGGGAACACTTTCACCAGGAGATTTCAGCTATGGAAAAGAGATATCAAGGCAAATGGAATCCTAATATGCTGGCCGATTATTGTTGGACCATCAACAGGGATGCTCCACAGGCGAAATATAGCAGAAAATCGTCATTTCTTACTTTCTAGGTGAGTCCGAATGTTCGAATATTGTGTAGTTACGAATGTAGAAAATATTAAAGTGTTTGAAATTATAAATGCCTGTTCTTTCGGAAACCTTGCGTGATGGAGAAAAACCGATATCATATTTGAATTCAGGAGAAAAAATACTATCAGAATCACATATTTGTCTTTCTGAGACAAAAAAAAAAACAAAGTTTATTTTTTGTTGTTCAGTGTTATGTGCAACATTTCTGGCACTAAGTCATCTGGTCATCCTTGACTTGGGGCGTGAGAGCATGGGCGTCGTCGCACGATGAAGCAGTTGTTCGAGTGGATTGATGAGAAAGAAGAAGGGGGTATATTTAGTTGTATAAAAATTACACAAATACAGGTGCAGTTAATGGTTGATCTACATTCTGTTCCGTGTGGTGGTCAAGCGATCATGAGTTCAGGTGTGGGCACGTTTTGGTCGTCTTAAAGTCGTGACAGTACAACTTTACCTTATCCAGAGTTTGATCAAATTATAAGGTTCTATACTAATATATATTGGCAACACTGGCGACAGGGAGGTGGGTAAAATTACCAAGTTTCTTGTTTACATTCAGATGCGAAACTGTCATGATTTTGTCACTCCTAACATGGTCTGTAAATACAGCGTGTTCATGAGTGATTTACGTAATAATAATAATAATAATAATAATAATAATAATAATAATAATATAAAGTTTACTTCAAGAGATGAAGACAGCAAAATGTTCTCTTCCACCCCATCAGGAGAAATTAGAAAATATTAAATTACAAATAAGTTAATTTAAATTAATTCACTTAGCGTACAACATAAATGTAATATTAAGATATAAAACAAACGGAAAACTGAACACAACATTTAAAAGTTACAAAAATTAGCCCAGAAGACATCTGGATTAAATTATAGAACACAGTATTGAGATGGCGATTCATCCGAATGGGGAATTTAAACGGCAATTCTTTGGTGCTTTACGATTCCATTATACATTAATCCTGCACTCGTCTCTGGATACAGTACTTGTACTCAACACTTACGTAATATGGTCTACCGAAGTGGTACGTAAATTGGAAATAGACTAAATGATACTCCATCTATCAGCTTTGTTCAGAACATGAATCACGATAATGGGACTACATGTAGAATTAATTATATAAATTAATTACAATGTAAATATAAATTATTACAATGTGTAAACCATTCAGAAATCAATAAATATAATCTTGTTTTGTTTGTGAGTGGAGAATGACAAGAGGACAGTGCTCGGAAATAAATCATCCTAATATTTGTTTTCGTTTTACAAAGCTTTTATAGTCGTTACCTGCCTTGCTTAAACTGAGCGTTGACTGCAGTGGATGAAATTTAAAGATAGTATAAATACATTAACCCAACTATTTTCAATTAGGAACGCGGTATGGAAACAGAAACATCTCTCTGATACCATTCATGATAAAAAAATCTGTTTTTATTATAAGAACTTGTATAGAAATAAGTTTACTCGCAATTAGATAATCAGGCAAGAAAATGACATGTCATATATCCAGACAATGACAATGTCTAGGATATACAGGATTATTTTATTTCTGAGCCTTCTGTATCATTATAACAATATTAGCAGCGTAATTCGATTGTAGTTAAGTGATGCCATCCCCGCCCATCAGATGTATTCTGAATTTTAGAAGTAGTTTTTTATTTTATCCCATTTATAAAAGCTTTAAAATCAAGGTCATTTTACGTCTTGGGATCCTTTTATTGGGTATCTGTTATTTGTTTAAGCAAGGTGCATATGATTGTGATGATCAGACGGTGTTCAGAGACTACTTGTGCCTTATGATTTGTTTTACAGGTGAGAAAGAGCCATGAAATAAACTCAGCAAGGAAATTAGTCCTAATCGGTGATCGATTCCGAGCCCGCTGAATATGAGGCGAAGACGTTACTCCTAGACAACAACGGTGGACTCGACAGGAGTTGGATAGTAAAATAATGCAAAGTCCCTGTCAATTGTTGATGAGAGAATGGAACGTGTTGAATCAGTTTTAAAATAATTCTATACGTTCTGGTTATTGAAATGACACCATGAGACTCAAGTTATATAACAATAGACATTATGCTCTCTTGCAAGGAGATAAGCTAAACATTATCGTAATTATCGTTCAGTTACTATAAGAAGTTTAAGAATTTTTCCTAATAAGAGGAAGAATAATAAATATGAAAGTATTGTATTGTCACGGGTCCTCTACAAGTATACAAAGTTTCAAGTCGATCCGATGATTTTAAATGGGTGAAAATCGCGTTGAAAGATTCCGTTACATAGATAGACAGATAGATAGATAGATACATGTCAAGCTAATATAAAGCGTGTAAAATAGGAAGAGGCGGAATAAAATACTATCAATGAATTTTTATAAATATGATTTATAAAAACTCCGCCATTGCCGGTCCCAAGCCCGGATGAGAAAGGAGGAGGGGGAGGAGTAACACCTCGTAAAAAAAAACCTTGGTTCAGCTGGCCCGGCTGATAGTACCATGTGAGGGCCCCTTGCCAGGGAACGGTGAAGACCTCAACGGCAATGAAGGCGGAGAGGGATACCCTTAATACGGCAGATTTGGCGGAAGAGGCACCCTACCCTCACTCAGGGAAAGAGAGAGGAACCGCTGCCTTGCGGAGAAGGAGAAACTTCAAAGGCTAAGGGAGCATCCCCTACAGAAAAGCATGCCTGTCCAAGAGGCATTGAGGTGGCAACCCCACCACTGGACTTACCCAACTATAGGCCGGTAACCTATAATGGGGAAATCTTTAAATACTCGAAAGACTACAGGAAATAAGCAGGCGGATAATAAAACTATGACGACAGGCAAAGAACAAAGGATTTATGATTACTGGAATTTGGTAACCTGGAACGTAAGAGGACTTAATAAAAAAGATGAAGAATTGGTAGAGGAATTGAAAAAAAGACAAATAGACATAGCTGTTATTAGTGAGACAAAAAAGAAAGGAAGAGGATCAACAGAAATGGGAGATTATCATATGATGTATTCAGGAGTAGAAAAGACAGAAAGAGCCAAATCTGAAATTGCTATTTTAATAAAACAAAATTGGAGAAAAAAATAACAACTTATTCCTGGATAAGTGACAGAATAGTAACATTAAGATTAAAGTTAGGAAGGGATAATTTAACAATAATAGGAATATATGCCCCATCTACTGGAAATAAAAAGAAAGCAGAGAAATTCTATAATGAATTACAAGATATAAAGGATAGAATAAATAAAAATGACCAGATAGTAATATTAGGAGACTTCAATGCCAGAATTGGAAATAAAACCACTAAAGATTTAATTGGCCACATGGAGAAATGAAGTAAGTAAATGATAAAGGGATAATTTTAAGAGATTTTTGTATGTATAACCAGCTACGAATTACAAATACATTTTTCAAACATAAAGAAATACATACGTTCACTTGGATGAGTCGGGGATCCAGATCTATAATAGATTACATAATAGCAAACAGAAAATTTTGGACACAAATAATGGATACGAGAGTCTATAGGGGGACAGAAATAGATTCTGATCACTTTTTAGTGGTTGGAAAAATTAGAACGAACAAACCTTATTTTAGAAGGAAAGTAGAAAAGAAATCAGAAAACGAAAAATACAAAGTACAGCTATTAGAACAAGATAGTATAAGACAGTTATATGAAAATCGAATAAAACAAAACTTGAAACCAATAGTTGGAGATGTAGAAATTGATTGGATAAAATTAAAAGAATCGATAAAAAAAGCAGCAAATGAATGTTTGGGAACCTCCAAAAATAGACCAAAAAATCGATTGAAAGTTTGGAATGAAGAAATAAAAGAAGCAATCAGTAATAAGAAGATAGCTTATTTAAAATGGCTTAATTCTGGGACTATTAATGATAGAATAGATTACAAACACAAAAGAGCAATAGTCAGAAAATTATCTAGAAAATTAAAAAATGAAGGATGGGAAAGTTTTATAAAAAATATAGAAAGAGATGTCACACGAGCAAAAAGATATGGTTTCAAAGTATTCCAGCGATTATTAAAAGAAGAGTATACGGATAAATTGGCTATAAATGGAATGACAGCAGAACAATGGACACAGCATTTCAGACAGTTATTATATACAGAGGAAGAAGAAACAAATACACCTCCCTGTCCCACAGAAGAATATAATGCTATAACATTGGATGAAGTGATAGAAACTATCAAGAAAATGAAAAATAGAAAAGCTAGTGGAGTAGATGGTATACCAATGGAGCTTTGGAAATATGGTGGGAAACCACTCTATATTAGATTGGTACAAATTTTTAATGATATATGGGCACATGGAATAATACCTCAGGACTGGAAAACATCATTAGTAATACCCATCCAAAAAAAAGGAGAAAAAAGTAACTGTTCAAATTATAGAGGTATATCATTGTTGACAACAGCATCTAAAATATATACATCCATTTTAAAACGAAAACTTCAGAAAATTACAGAAGATAAAATTGGAGAGGAACAATGTGGATTCCGAAAAGGCCGATCGTGTATCGATGCTACATTTGTTATAAAACAACTAATTGAGAAGTGGAAAGAATTTAATATCCCCCTATATATATAATTTTTAGATTTTGAAAAGGCCTATGATAGAGTCAAACGGGACATAATGTGGAAAATATTGGAAAGCTACCAAGTCCCCAATAATCTAATAAATGCTATAAAAAGTTTATATGAAACCACATTTATAAAAGTAAAGTTAGATCATGGGAAAATAACAGATAAATTTGAAATTAACCAAGGTTTAAGACAGGGATGTGGGTGGGACTATCTCCATTACTGTTTATTCTAATATCTAAATAAAATGTCCAGGAGTGGAAAAAAACTAAACCCCCCAGGAGTAAAAATATGTAGAGGAAATCAAATACAAACAATAATCTTCGCAAGATGATCAAGTACTTCTAGCGGAGAATGAAGATGATTTGCAGAGATCAGTGTTTAAATTGCAGAACACCCTGGAAAAATACAACATGAAAATATCTGAAAATAAAACCAAATCCATTGCAATCACTGGAAAGGGACTTTCGAGAGTAAAAATAATAATAAATAATAAACCGATAGAACAAGTAACACACTTTAATTATTTAGGTAATAATATATCACAGTTTCATAATCAAAAAGATGTGGAAACAAATTTAGAAAAATATAACAGATTAAATGGTATAATTAGGAGAAATTTTGGAAAACAAATGAGGAAAGAAATCCAATTGAGATTTCATAATGTCATAGCCAAACCTGCTCTACTATACGGAAGTGAATGCTGGACACTTCGAGCAAAAGATAAATCCCGCATTAATAGTTCACAAATGAGATTCCTCCGATCACTAACTGGAGTAACATTAAGGGATAGAATGAAAAATGATGAGATAAGGATGCAGTGGAATAGTAGGGAAATGGTTGAACATATACAAAATTATCATAAGTAATGCCACGAGTGATTTCCAAATTATCGATAAATTCACGACTCACGAAGTGAGGAGTGAATTTATCTAGAGAATTTGGAAATCAAGAGTGGCATTTGTTAGGACTATTTAACGAATAAAATTAAGCTGTTTACTCACAAATCATTATTTAACTATAGTTACCAGTAATTTAAAATATTTATATATTTAATGTAAACGGCGATGTTTTGAAAACAAATGAGAAACGATAGGTACGCTTCTACTGCTTCATTTGTTTATTCACTGCAACCAGATCATACTATTTATTGCCAAATAGGAACGCAATCAGCGATAACCCACTGGATCGCAATGTTGTAAGAATACACCCTTTTCATTCATAGTGTTCTGCTCAAGAGCAGGTCTTTCACTACAAACTCAGCATTCGAATGCACCCTCATGGAGAAAAAATTAAACATCAAACTATATATTACAACCAACATTATACGTTTTTAATTATTTTTTTAGTAAACAACTCAGTAAAATCATTATCTAAAAACAATTATTATTGAACACATAGTTTTCAAATGTGTAGTTCGAAGGAATCTGTCCATTGTTTGCTATATTCAATATATCTGTTGGAGAGTCAGTCACTGCAAAATAATGCTCTGTCTGATCAGAATATTAAAAAGGAGGAGCTTTCTTTATAACAATAGGAGGAGCTGATGATGAGAATTCGATAAAGAGCGAGGTCAAACACGACTGTCGTATGTTGTAAAACAAGATTAATTGAAATGTAATTGGTCATTGACTCTCATTTGGGGCACGAGTTAAATAGTCTTATGACGACTTTGTGGTGATACTTTTGAAAGTTGTTTATGACACTGTTTTTCTCCGCAGTGAAATTTGTGAAAAGTAATTTTAATAATTTCAGCTATCTGCCATAGTTACGTATCGTTACATATATCTTCTTCACTAATCGGAGAAGAAAATAAATTTGAAAATGTAAAGTGCTGGTACAGGTAAAGAGTTATTTTCTAGTTAGGGAGAAATTAAATGTCATTGGAAAAATTGACAAACTTACAACTCTAAAAGTAAAACACAGACAGAAATTCATTAGAATCCTGTATTGAGGTTAGTATAGGATATACCCAAAGAGTTGCCCAAAACAGATTATCAAGCTAGATGTAACGATTAATCAAGATACGATTTATATGAAAATATATTTTTTTCCAGAGGTCCATCTTAACCTTGGAGATAAATGATGAAAGTTTAGAAAAATGCCAGTATTTCAAATTTAATGGCTACAGCATGGCTGGAAATAAGATAAGCCATTTATCTCTCCAAAACCATCCAAAAGAGAATGAGTGGGGCTTATACAATTCAATAGTGTTTCGAAAAATATTTAGACTGTGAAATTTTGTCTATCTTGTTAACAAAAGAAGTGATAGTTATTTACGTGCACTAGATTAAAATTAATCTATTTAAGCAATCATTAAAGATAATACGACTAACGTCATATTATCGTAAAGTAATCTGTAGTTCCGTGAACAAATGAAATATTAATTATCTCATAAATAAACAGAAAATTCGTTCCTCGCCAGCTAACAATCAAATTTGTATATATTTAAAGTTGGAATCGCCATTTAATAACCTATCATTATATTAAGTCTCTTTGTATCGTTCCAGGAAATGTCCATATGAACCTGCAACTCCAATAAATCTTCGAATCCCTGAGATACTCCTATTGACATGTAATTTCACCTGAGAATCTTGAATTAATAAAATGTCTTGCTGCAAGTTACGGTTAAAATCAAGAGATTAATGTGAGGGCAATATAATATAATAAGTAGTGAGACTGTGTATAAAAATATTATCCTACATCACGGCATTTTGTGTGTCTGTTCCTGTCATTCTCTCTCTCTCTCTCTCTCTCTCTCTCCTCTCTCTCTCTCTCTCTCTCTCTCTCTCTCTCTCTACACTCATATATATATATATATATATATATATATTATATATATATACACACACACACACACACACATACGTTTCTTGTTATTCCACCTGCTCATAATAATCATCTTGTGTTATTTTTTTCTCACATTTGAAATAGACATACCACAGGGCTTAACGGAAGTGGGAAATAATGAGAAGAAAATTAATTATCCTGACACTCGTTAGTAGACATGAAGAGCAATAACATTGGGCGTGGACTGTATACATTAGTACACAGCCAGGAAGAATAAATCGGCCTGTTTTCGTACTGATGCCAATGTCGAAGACGTGCTCAACCAGACGGTGTCTTTGATCTTTGTGCTTGACTTCCATTGAATGAAATCAGTGATTATTTTTGAAATGGTTGTTTACTTATCTTCTTATTGCTTATTCAGTGTCATTGACAGTTGTGTTACTTTCTATGTATGCAAAGTGACGTGTTTCCGTATTGCTGACTGCACGCCAACAAGAATTGACACTTTGTTTTGTTTTCGGTTTATACGAGTAATTGATGGTTGTTAATTAACACGATAAATAGTTTTAAGTGAGAACACAAAGTAAACAAATAAGCAATACATTTTGAAAAAAAAAATAGTAAACTTCTCATGTGCCATCTTCATCTTAAATTTGTTTATATAGACATTTTATTTGCATAACATCGTTCTAAACTATCATTTATTAACATTAGCATATAGACGATGTAAAACTGTAATATATTTCATAATATATTTTTATTTCTCCGCTGCAGTGGTTTGGTCAAAAGGGTCCCTACTTCCATTCTAGCGGTAAGAGTTTTATTCTCGGTATTGTAGGCGATTTTATTTCTGAATGTACGTCATTTACCTCGTTCTGTCCTGTGATGTCTTCGCGATGGCTTTGGTGTTCAGATAACTACAGATCCAGATATATATATATATATATATATATATATATATATATATATACTCAGTCTGTGTCTATATCCGTTTATCCCCGCATGGATCAAGGGTCATTGCGGGAGCTATTTAACCAAGCTAATTAGTTGCTCTTATTTCCATACAGACGTCAGCAAGTGACAAAAATATACCTAGTAGGCAACAAAGGTGTTACTGGAATGAGAAAATCGATTAAATTTTGCTCAGCTGCTCTAATTTAGGGTTAAGAATTTCATCATCATCATCATCCTTCACGGATTAGGTCTTTGCCTGTTCCGATCTCACATCTGTTCAGCACAACGCTTTCTTGGTCTTCCCACCGATCTTCGTTCTACAGGATTATACATCAGTGCCATCTTTGGTATCCTATCCTCCTCTGTCGTTCTTTGCAGATGCTCCTTCCAATTGTTCCCGTGTTCTATTTGTTGAAGAAGTCGTATTTTTAGTTCCTCTCTAATATTCTCATTTCTAATATGTTCTTCTCTTGTACAACCTTTCACAGCCCATAGGAATCTCATTTCCGCTGCCTGAATTAGACTTTTGTCTTTTGCCTTCAGGACCCAGGCCTCACTTCCATACATCGCCACTGATTTTTTCCATCCTAAAAATACATAGAGCTCGGACGGATTAAAACTCATTACCATCGGGACCAGAGGCAAGGAACATAACCCCATGACCAGGCATGTCAAAGTTCAGGGGGCAAGGAACATAACCTCTAGACCAGTCACGTCATAGTTCAGAGCTCCGCGTTCCGTGCGGAGCGCGGTACTATCTGTGAAGCATGCATTCTACTTGCTACTTCTCCGGCGGGACCTGTACGAAAGACTACCATTCTCATGAACGCTTATAACAGGAGGAATCGAAATATAAAACATCGCACAAACAGGAGTAAAACATTTATTAATGAATAGTATTAACTTGTTTCACACTATTAAATAATATCTCAAAACATTTTAATCTGCCATATTTAATATTTACCTGAAGAAAAAAAAAACATCTAGAACCAACAGGCCTCTGCGTACAAACAAAACAAAATATGAGAATACGTTTAAAATGTTCACGTGTTTCTACACCATTTTAACAAACATGGTTTATCATTTCTTGGTACAGCAAGTTAAAATATTGGGTATATTTATTGTTCCAACTGTAGGAAAATAAATCTCTTCTTTTCAGGGTGCTACTTTCCCGGGAATTCTTACTTGACACTTGAGTTTTTTATTTTATTATATTTTTATATAAAAACTTTCCTCATTAAAGGATTGCCACAAGGACAAAGTGATAAAGACAATTAATTTTCCAAATCGATGAAATACATTAAAAGGTTTGAAACTGTACCTTAAGTATATTCCATAAAGTAGAAAATTCTGTAAATATGGTTTCTTAAAATTGAAATTGATCCTGTAATGGCAGTGATGGTAATTGTAGAAATATACACTCTGTCCAAATCTAAGAAATTCCAAAATATAGCTAAGAATCCTGGTATAGTACCTCTTGCCCCGATCATGAATCATGTGACAGTTATACTATCTAATTGGTATTTATCTTTGTAATAATCAACTGTTGGCTCATATATGGCTTTCTTTTCGGAGCCAACATCCTCAGGTTGGCCACTATGAGTATCAAAACGGAATGTGGGATCTATTATCATACCAATTTTAGAAGATGGTCTAAATGCAATAATATGTATTCGTCTATTACTCCCATTTACCAATTTAATATTAAAAATATAACATTAGAACCTGATAAACCAGTCGTCCTCATCTAAAATAAAGTTATGTTTGAAAACTTCGTCAAATAGTTAAAAATATGATGGCCTTTCAAAACAATGTTTCATCTTCTGCATTTCAACTGGTATTATCGCCTCACTATGATGATTGCCCGTTTATATAAAAAGCGGGTGAAGCGACAATGCTTGGCAATGATTAACATGCGGAATTATTATAGTGGCGGTAGTCGGCATTTTTGTACTTAATTATATATAATAGCTGCGAGGAAAGAAAGCGAACCGCTGGACAACCATCATAGTTAGGCTATAATAATAATGTTATTGTATAAGTTGTACAACGGGTTCAGGTCTGCGGGCGTGTTCTTGTTGGGCAAGTCTTTATTCTCAGCTTCTTTTAAAATTTCTATGTCTTCTAGGATGCTAATATTGTTGTTATTATTCTTTCTGTGTAATTTTGACATAGTATTGGCTTCTACTATATGTTTGGTAAAACTTGATTTTTCTTTGTTTTCAATATTTGTTTAATGTTCAGTATATCTTGTTAAAACTTTCTTGTTGTTCTACCGATGTAAAACTTATCGCAATTTTGTACTTTAGTTTATAAACGCCTTTATTTTCGTATTAATTTGTTACTTCAATTTTGTTTGATTCGGTGTTGTTATTAGTTTTAAAGGCCATTTTTATGTTTTTGTCTTGTTTTTCATCGAATTAGCTAATTTAACCGTTTCAAAATTGGGAGAGATATTCTGTGCCAAAAAAATACGGAGGCTTGATTCTCACAAGGCCTCCTTGCTGAACGTAGCCATGCTCATCATTGCGTTTGACGAGTGAAACTGAACCAAATCACCAAGTGGCGTTACCTGCCCAGCGGAGCGCTCCTGGTGCATATCGGAGCGCACCGTCTCACGGAGATCGTATTTTACATCGCTGCTGTAGACTATCTGTTTGGTGCACGCGGACCATTTCGCAACTTCTCGTGGACCACACATGTTGTATAGACTTTGCCATTACTAAACTTTTTAATTGTGATGAAATTTAGCTTGTTGCCCATTCATATTTATAGTTGACATTGGATTAAGAATTTAAAAACAACCTGAGTGGTCAGGTATGATTACATTCATTTATGTTTATAACAATCTAACTTGGATATTTACCTTAATAATGATAATGAGGTAAATCGGTTTGAGATCTGAGAGCCCACTTAGGCCGGGTAGCGTCGACATCATATGCTGACTTTCAGACTATTTCTGTGGAACTATAATCAATATGTCAGGGTTGGCATCAAATTGATTTTGACTCTTGGAACTTCTGAACATCCCAGACAATCACTGGAATGCAAATGCCCCATTTGTATTACAGTATATGATTAACAATTTCTATGTCTCTAAGAGTTTTTATCGGGGTTTTTCCTCACCTGTAAGACAAATATCAGGAAAACTTTATGGCCCAAACGGTCCCCGAAATCATGTGGCCATCATCATCATCCTTATCATTATCATCATCATCCTTTACCGGTGTGGAAAGCAACGGGAAACTACCACACCTACAATTCCCTAGTAAAGCTGCAAGCATAGCATGAAAATGCAATGATTGCAGTGAAGGACTTGCCTTCGGGTAGAATTACTATGGATGATGGATGGATATCTCTAAGTGAAACATGATAATTATATGCGGAAAAGGTAATCTGAATATAGAGTTATTGATACACACTAGCGGAAAACGGTCGATAAAACAGAATGTATATAAAGAAGGACCTGACACAGAGTGAAATAAAACTGTACCAACGTTCACAGGTTATTCCGCGATCTTGGTTTGTTCTATAGATATAAGGAACTTATAATTTTCGGTGACTTACTACAGAGTATTTTTTTTTATTTGTAAAGTGGATAGCGTATCATTTGGAGCGCATTATGATGGGTTTTGATAGATTACAAAAAAAATAAACTTAAGTTATCACTATCTGAAATAGGTACCGGTACTGTGGAAGTCATAACATTTCAGAATTCATCTTATCAAAGTCCAAAACATATGCTACAAATACAACACGTCACCAAAAACCATGGGGTCCTTATCTTAAAACACTCAGCCAACTTTTTTGAAAAACCTGTGAAAGTTTTTCGGCCATAGTTATTTTCCATTATGTATATTAAACCTTATAGAACACTATTTACATGCCACACTGTAACCGGGCCTTATAGTGGCACTACCTGTCGGGAGAGGAATTTTAAACTTTGCATCAAACACATCCTCCTTTAACCACACAAGAACAGGAAGGATCTCATCTCAATTCCATCCAAGACATCACAACATTAAGACGAAAACACACCATTCTAACACACACATTCGTACTAAATATAGCGAATATGATGATGATGGTTATGATGGCCAAAAATTATTTACATAGAACGTTTAGTCCTTAAAGTTTCCTGATATTTGTCTCACAAGTTAGGAAAAGTCTCGAAAAAACCATCACCCAGGAAACTTGTCCCGACCGGGATCGAACCGGAGCACTGCGAACGAGGCAGCGATGCTACGCCGAGGTGGATCCAAATAACTTAGGAGCCAATAAATAACCCTCTTCAAGTAAATATATATATATATATATATATATATATATATGTCATAATAATCAGCCACGCTTCTTCCGTTTACGGGAAGTCAAATAGTATAAATATTGCAAACTCTAGAACCTGGCTATGGTAGTGATTTTTTGTAATATTAATTGATTGTGTCTAATAAAATTTGAAAATGTTTTGTGTATTTTTCAAATGCTGCAGATTGTCATTTAAACATTTCTGGTGTTATTTCCAGGCATTGCGTACTTGCAACCCACTTGTGAGGTTGGGGCGCCTGGAAGGCGGAGTTACGTTGCCCCAATGATATGAGAGTTGATGATGATGGTAATGATGTTGAAATTAATATTTTTCAAATTGCACAGATCATCACTATACTATATTTATTTATCAGTGTCAGTTTTTAATAACCTATGTCTGGTAATTTCACTTTCCTGACCACTACAGTAGTTCCCTACTCCATACTGCTTGCCACTGTTTAATCAGTTAAACCCATGTGATGTACTCGTACTTACTGTACACCCTGTATAGTATACCATTTTTTAGTAGTAAATTGTATAAAATAAGTACCATAATGTGATAAGTCTAGGTATGAAGTTGAGCACCAGACCATTACGTTCCAGTAGGTTGATTTAGGGAAAACCAGTGGATAGAAAAAAGTAATCTACAATGTTGCATCCCACTAATTTCTTTAAATAGTCAACTTCATAATTAGCTGTTTATTTAAAAAGCCTACATTACCGCATGACACGTATCAGCAGGAAATATAACGCACGGTTATAATACGTACAAGTATTTTTTATGTTCTTTTTTTTTTTTTTTTTTTTGGAATCATATAGAAACGAATTGTGTAACAACTGCTTTTAATTTCAATTTTATTTTGATACACATAAACATCTGTGTTCATGTTGGATCTATTTGAGTATGCATCAGTTGGCAGCCAACGTGTTCAAGCATATTTTCTACTACTACTATTATTATGTACTATTGTTATTATTATTATGTATTATTATTATTTATTATTATTATTGTTATTTATTATTATTATTATTATTATTATTATTATTAATGATTAAATTAATGTACAGTACAATCAGTTTGTCTCATTTAGAATATATTGGTTGTACTCAGTAGGTGATAGGCCAAAGTTTATTTTGTTTGATGTAATGTTAAACCAGCACACAGATTATATGAATACTGATTTTGAATCCAACATTTGTCTTCACCTGAGGCAAACTAAAAATAAAATAAATGTTGGTCGAGGCTACAGTTTGAACTCGGAATCTCCCATAGACCTATACGAAGTCTAAACGCAATCATTTCAATGCCTTGTGTAAATTCAACTGAAAAATTAATTATACATTGAAATTATGATTAATGTTGAAATGAATCGTAGCAATGAATTTCAAAGTCAGTATTTTCCTTTAATTGTGAAGTAAATTACCACAAAAAAAAACCCAGTCAGGTAGATCGGCTACGGGATGTGAACTTGGGTCCCTACCGGAACATGAGTCTCATGCTCTACTGACAGAGTCTTCACGTAGGAAGATAACGTTTAGGCCTAAATTGATTTACTTTCTCAGTTAAAGTGCATATCTTTGTTGCATCGTTTTCTCAGCTAACTGCAAATCAAAGAGAAAGGTCCGTACACAGCTGTGACTTGTTCTTGTGAATGATTCATTTGTAGAGAAATCGATAACACATTTGGTCCCAGGTTCAAATCCTGGCACGATATCCCTTTTTCTTCTTTTTAAATGTAGATTTTCATTAAAACAATTCAAAACAGAATTGGGATGCGAATATTTTACATATATTTGATTCGACTTAAATTATCTCTGTATCCTTCTTATGCATTAGATAGATGTACATGTCCATGTTACAAAACACAAGTGTTAATGTCTAATGCAAGGATTCATTTGAGGATTCGTAAATTTTGTTTAATTCCAAACCGTAACCTTAAAAAGTTGAAAAACATTGTTGTAATTTATTTATAATTCTTCTTCTTGTAGCGTTACGGTTCTTGAAGTACCAGAGACCGTCGTACAATTGTTGTCCATTCTCCTCTATTCTGTGTTGTTCTTCTTCTTCACGTTCTCACACCCTTCGGTATCCTCTTTCCATCTCTTCCTTGGCCTTCCCATGAATCTGATACCACCAGGATGTCGTTTATATACTTTCTCAGTAAGGACGCCTGATTGCCTATTTCTACGTGTCTCAACCACCTTAATCTTGGATTTTTAATTTCACCAATTATAATAATACGTCAGTTTTCATATAGTTCGAGTACCTAGATATTGGTTCTAACTTTTAAGTCGCCATTTTCCTTATTCGGACCATATATCTTTCTCGGAATCTTTTTCTCCCAAATAGCTATTCTTTTCTCCTATGAAGCAAATTATAATCTATAACCCATATTGTTAGAACTTTTACTTTCTTCTTTACTCTGAGGAATCTTCTTCTTCCTCGGCTTTCCCCACTTATAGGTTTGCCGTCTTCAGTTTCCATTTATCTCTATCATTCCAATCTCCCTCTTCCAAATTCCGATCATCCATTATAGTTCTGACGTAGGTTTTCCATTTCCATCTTGGTCTGCCACGTTTATTTCTTCCAGGGGGTGACCATTGGTATATATTTTTTGGCCATCTTTTTTTTTTTTCCATTCTTTGTACATGGCCATACCATTTAAGTGTTTGATTTTCAATCCTCTTAACAACAGATGTGGTGACATTCATTTCTCTCCAAAGGAATTCATTTCTTATTTTATCCTGTCTTGTTTTTTGGAGGCTTCTTCTAAAATAATCAAATTCAACTGTTCTAATGTTGTTCTTTTGTAATTCCGTCAAAGACCAAGTTTCACTTCCATATGACAAAATATTCTGTATTATGCTCTTATAAATTTTCATTTAGTTTCCTTTGTAATATTTTTATTCCAAATTATTCCATGTAATGTCTTAGTTGCATTTTTTGCCATTGCAATTTTAGTCTGAGGAATCTACACTAGAAATTTTGTCCGCTATTTTCTTTACAACCTGTTCATATACATATATTGTATTACCATATATTGTACATTATTATATTAATATTTCTTATGTGTTATTCCTGTCTAACAATATGACTTCCCGGGTTCGATTCCCGAAGGGATTACAGATTTTTCAATCTACACCTTGCATTTGCGTATGTGTATATAATTTTGTTCTTTACTCTACTCTATTCGGCATATTGCTAACACAAATCAAAGAATGCTCGCCAACTGTGTCCTGTCTAATGCGTTATTCAATGACAGACCTGGCCCATGCATGTTGTATGAAAATGAGAGAAGGTAAAATAATAAATCAATATTTTCTCTGTTATCATTTTGTAATAAAAAATTACGAAGAAAATGAACATGAAAACTGTATCCAACGATACTTTGCTTGCGGAGTTTATTTAAAAGTATTAATACAGGCTGGACCGCTCGAATGGACCTAATTTCAATTGCTTGTTACTGGCAAACGGTTGAAGATAGAAACTTAAAACAACGTTCATAGTACAGAAAAACTCACCAAGTTTCGAATCCTGTCGGTAGATGGCACAAAGATACGTTTCTCGTTCTTAGATTTAATTGTTTGTGAAAATGGCGACTCCGCAGATGAAAGCGCAAGCTGTTTTGTGGTATGCGGAGTTTAAATCAATCATTAGAGTTCAAAGGGAGTTCCGGCGTGTGTTTAACCGTGATGCTCCAACTGCTAGAAGCATAAAGAAGTGGCGTGATACATTATTAGCTACAGGATCTGTGTTGAAGAAGCATGGTGGTGGTCGCAGAGCATCCGATGAAATGGTAGCAAATGTTCAAGCCGCATTTGAGCGAAGCCCCCGGAAGTCATTAAGAAGAGCTTCGCGGGAACTTCAAATACCAAAATCGACATTACAACGGATTGTCCACAAACGCCTCAAACTGCACGCATATAAAGTGCAGTTAGTGCAACGTCTGGAGCCGAATGACATGCCGAAACGAGTGGAATTCGCCAATACGATTGTGGACCGTCTCGGCGCTGATCCTGACTTCATGACCAAGATTTTCTTCTCTCGGACGAAGCCACTTTCCATTTGTCAGGCAAGGTAAACCGGCATAATGTGCGGATCTGGGGATCGGAGAATCCTCACGCTATTCAAGAGCATGTTCGTGATAGTCCAAAGATGAATGTTTGGTGCAGTTTGTCACATAATAAGGTCATTGGACCGTTTTTCTTCGCCGAGAAAACTGTTCGTGGTACCACATATCTTGACATGCTGGAGCAGTTCTTCTTTCCACAAATTGAACAACTGCAGCCTAACATCGTTTTCCAGCAAGATGGTGCTCCTCCCCACTGGTCCAATGAAGTTCGTACGACTTTGGACAACATTTTCCCTGGCCGTTGGATTGGTAGGGGAGGACCAATCGCGTGGCCCCCGAGATCTCCCGATTTAACACCACTGGATTTCTTTCTCTGGGGCTATGTCAAAGATAAAGTTTACACCACCCCAGTCAAAGACCTTCGTGACCTTCGTGAGCGCATCATAGAGGCTATTGAGAACATTCCAGAAGACATACTCCAACGTACTTGGCAAGAAATTGTTCATCGCTTTGATATCGTCACAGTGACTGCTGGGGCTCATGTAGAGATGTGGTGATCTGGATATCAAAACTTGGTGAGTTTTTCTGTAATATGAACGTTGTTTTAAGTTTCTATCTTCAACCGTTTGCCAGTAACAAGCAATTGAAATTAGGTCCATTCGAGCGGTCCACCCTGTATTTCAGCCGGTGGAAATATTTGATCACCTAGTAAAATAAGCAATCGTTTTTAAAAGACCTTCAGGTGACTGATACAGTTTTTGAACAAATGTTGGAGTTTAGTTAGTTAATGTATCAAGGCCGAACAACATCGTAAATTAAAGAATGAGGTAATTTCACGAAACACAACAGCTGATCAATATTTTATTATTGATTTGTCACGAACTGTCAGTAACTAGACAAATAGCTCCAGAAAGCACGATCTTTAATTTATAGTTTACATGGCACACCATAATACACCAATATTTAATGTTGTGTAGCAGTTTCTGTCACAATGAAGGTAACAGCTCAAGAATGAAATTAATGTCACAGCCAAGAGGTGCTTGTTCACTCACGATATTCAAGTCCTTCATTTCACTTTAATGAGAAATGCAGCGAAAATATATGACAAGATTCTCAATTCATACCTATTTTTATGAAAAGAAGAACGATTTACTGTTATTAACTCATGGTTTCCATTTTTCAATTATTATTTTAATTGCTGTAATCCTGCAATTAAGCCAGAGTTACGTACATTGAATTACATTATTATTATTATTATTATTATTATTATTATTATTATTATTATTATTATCATTTGATAAATTCTACATTTAAATATTGCCACCGCTCTGGTCTCGAGGTATGTGCTGCCTTGTCACGCAGCAGGTCCGGGTTCGATCCCCGGTCGGGACAGTTTTTCTGGGTGAGGTTTTATCGGAGTTTTTCCTCACCTGTAAGACAAATGTCTGGAAACTTTAAGGCCAAAACGGTCCCCGAAATCATATGGCCATCGGAATCACCATCATTCATATTCATCTTGGATTAAGCTTTGGATTAGGGACTCTCCTGGCGCACCACTATCATCATCATCACCCATCATATTATCGGGGCAACATAACCCCGCCTTCTAGGCGCCCCATCCTCAGAAGTGGGTTACAAGTACGCCATGCCAGGAGAGAACACCAGGAATGTCGAAAGGCAACCTGGGGCATTTGCAAAAAAATTATATATAATTCATGTGTTTTATATTTTTTGTAGCAGTACTGAAATTTGACATTTCTCGAAAAAAAATACATTTACACATTTACAGTATATAGCCTATTTGGCCGTTCATATCTATTTTCGTTCCACAAATGAATATCAATATATATATATATAATATATATATATATATATATATATATATATATAATGTTTGGTCGTTCGTGTCTATTTCCGTTCCATATTCATCATATAAAAATGTATAAAATGTTTTCTCTCTCACACTCTCATTATTGCACATATCTTTTAATATACTGCATCTTCAGCATTAGTTCAGTTTTAATCATATTATTTTCTAGTAACATGTGATTTTCCTGGTTGAATGGAAGAAGGAACACAACATCGCTGTAAATCGAGAAAGCTATAAACAAATCTAATAATCTACTTATGTTAATTGGAAGCAGTAGGAATTAAAATTCAAATTGTCGTCAAACCCAACTATAGCACGTTCTGAACAAGTTAAACACTTCTAATCTGTGAACTTTATAATAACATTTTTATTCCAACGAAAATTTGTATATTATGTAGATTTCCTTCAACACAAGTTGACATATTCAATTTAAATAGACAATTATATATATACATATATATGGTGTCCCATTCAAACCTCCCACATTTTGTATTGACTTAGGCTTTCACGGCCGGAGTTGCTATGTTGATCTTGAAGAAGATTTCCGGGCTGTAGGCCGTGGTCTTGAGGCTTGAAGTTCCCCGACGTTTCGCCAAAGACTGCATCTAGCATGATAGCAGATGCCAGACGCTGTCTCTGGAGAAACGTCGGGGAACTTAAGCCTCAAGACCACGGCCTACAGCCCGGAAATCTTCAAGATCATCATTACTCCCACATTTTAATTAATCATAACTAACAAAGTATGTTGAATTATGAAATGAGGCCGGTATTAAACGAAACAGAAACTCAAAGAATTTTCATTGTCACACACTAAAACACCTCTATATGTGCACCAATAGTAACACGAACAATATTAAGTCTGTATTCAATTTCGTGCTACGTTCTGTCTAAATTGTAAATTGGTACTGTTGAAATTGTTTCAAGGATATGTGTTCGTAAATCATGAAGATCTTGTACTGGAGTCGCAAACACACGGTCTTTTACATACCCTCAGAGGAAGAAGTACAGTGGAGTGATGTCTGGCGAATGTGGTGGCCAGCAAATTGGTCCGCCGCGTCCAATCCAACTATCTGGGAAGGATTCTTTGAGTGAATTCCGAACATCCAGACTCCAGTGTGGTGGGGCTCCATCTTGCTGAAAGATTACTTGGGGTTGCAGATCAACTACTTGTGGGTACAGGAACTGTTCCAACATGTCTTGGTATACCGAGCCAGTTATTGACTTCTCATGGAAGAAAAAAGGACCTATAAATCCTGTCCTTCATCAGCCCGCACCAAACGTTTACTTTTGGGCTATCCCGGACGTGTTCACGGTAGACGTGTGGATTTTGCGTACCCCAGATCCTTACATTGTGCCGATTAGCAGATCCTGATACATGAAACGTTGCTTCGTGAGAAAACAAGAAGTTTTTTAAGAAATTGAGGGTCCTTGTCAATACGATCCAGCATTTCAATAGCGAATGCCTGTCGTCGTGGCCTGTTATCTGGCTTTATTTGTTGAACAATTTGCACTTTGTAAGGGTACAAACGAAGCCGCTTATGAAGCACTCGATGCACAGTTGATCTCGGCACATTGAACTGCCGGGTAGCTTGGCGAATTGATTTTTGAGGACTTCTCTGAAATCCTGCTCTAATTTCTTCAATATTTTCTTCTGAAACACGTGTACGAGCACCTCCTGATTCTTTTTTAACGCTTCCAGTCGCCAGAAACTTCTTAATGGTCTTCCCATCAGGTGCATTTCCTCCATATTCTCTCCGGTAATTTCTTTGCACTGTAATATTGACTTCGTCTCTGCATACCAGAAACCAGTTTGTGCTCGTTGCTGAGGTGTCGCCATTTTGTTTTATGTCATTATTGTCCAATATGTGGCAGATGAATTGACTTCAATAATGAAAACAAAAATTCTTTGAGTTCTCCTTCTTTTAATACCAACCTCATTTCATAATTCCGCATACTTTGAGAGTTATGATTAAATAAAATGTGGGAGGTTCGAATGGGATACGGTGTATATTACTGGTTTACTCAGTAGGTATTGAAAAAAAGGCAAGGTACTTAACGGTGTCCCCTTGGTCTATTGAACTTATAGAGGCGAATGCATTATAAGAGTAAAGGGAATGCGTTTTGAAGCATCTGTATTCATACTCTTACTAGGTCAATGGTACTTGATAAAAAAAGGGTTGTAGATGCATCGTGTTGAAACGTGCAGGTCAGTCTGTAAAGCAAGAAACCATGTTCCGTAGTACTCGCAGTGGCACTCGTTAAGTTAAATGCAGGTGGAGCTTAAGAATTGTTATTATAGAATGATTATTTACACAAGATATAAACTATTTTAAGTAACTAATTCGCTGGTACTGAAAACCCGGAGGTTCGTGGCATGTAGAACTTAAAAAATATTACTATTACTTTTATTGTTATTATTACTATTATTAACGGACACAAGATCGAAACAATGTAATTATTTCATTGGCGCTGTAGGCACGGAGGTTTCGTGGCTGCATGGACATAAGCTCTACATACATCTCTATCCTCTATCTGTCAAGTTTCTGTTTGCCCTGACAAGTCAGCTTAGTATGAAATGCTTTGTAAAATACGCGGTATGTTGCTATCATCTCTGAATGAGCTCAGACGTTAAAACGTGCAGCAATATTCCCTAGAATATTATTCAAATTTCTTTTTAATGAATGTTTTTTAATTAATCTTAAATTCTAGATAACAAAATAGATGAATATTTAATTTTTAAAATAATTTAGAATTAAGCAGCAGCTTCACATGGTTGATCAGCTGTATGTAGCATGATTGAAGCGGTTGACAAAGGAAACAGTAGTCCTTACTTCCATCAGTTTGAATGTTGGAAAATCAATAAACATATATATTACAATTTTATAATTAATATTTATGAGGAGTCACGTCCATAGACTTGAAAGTGTCAAGAAGATGACTGACGTTAAGTACGTTTTCAATTGTCATAGCGCAAATGTTCATGGAAACGTCATTATTTACACAAAAAACAACGTGGGCCGAGGAGTAAGAAACTGAATATAATTTTCAAGGTATGGATCTCACTATTACAGAACATATTAGTGAAAGAACTGACCAAGAGTCTATTATAATTATTATCATCAAAATGTGATCCGTGAGTCCCTTTCATGCTTTGTAAAACACTTTTGATTTCATCCCATGAAACTCTGTCCAAACTTCATCATTTTTCTTCGTAGTACTGCTCGACTTTGGAGCCACCTAACCTGAAACAGACTGAATACATCGGTTAGGTAAATACATCTATAAAATGTATTCGCTCACATAGTAAGTAATTTTTATGATTACAGAATAATATTTTATTCCCTTAATATTTAATATATTGATATCTGAAACAATGTTTCATTTTATTCATTTATTGTATGTTTGTTTTATTTTTATCTGTTATAGTATTAAGTTAATTAGTTTTGCCTACTTATTATTTGAACATTTTTATTTCGAGTTTTCAATGTTTAGTATACTAGCAATTAAATGTTCCGTATTTAACAAATTATATATTGATATAATACATTCTTAGGTGCCCGGATATCGGGTGACTTGTCTATGTATCAATCCGTTGTTTGTGCACTATTATTATTATTATTATTATTGTTATTATTATTACTATTATTATTATTATTATTATTATTATTATTATTATTATTAGTAGTAGTAGTAGTAGTAGTAGTAGTAGATCAGTCGGCCGCGGTGGACTAGTGGTTATGCTCTTGCCTCTGGTCCCAAGGGTCGCGGGTTCAAACCCGGCCGGGTCGATGGATTTTTAGGACGGAAAAATCCAAAGAGCAAGTCCTCCGGGAGGGACTTTAAGCCGTGGGTCCCGAGTCTGAAGATTTTTCAGGCTCGTAAAATATCCTTAAGCCTGAATGAAAATGCCTCTAAGCAAAATTTACCGAATTTTCCCGTCCTAGTACTACATTGGTTTCCTAGATGTCAGTACGAGGCGGAACGCTGACCACGTACCACTCAAAATGACATCTATACGAAAACAAGTGTAACTAAATTACTATGGTTCAAATACTTCCATGTAGGGGGAGAGCGCCTAAATCTCTGTAAAGGGAAAACATAGGCTTACAATAAAATTATTAGATCAATTATCTAGACTAAGGTATATGGTAATTAAGATGTCTGGTGTACAAAAAGTGTATGTATTTTATAATTTATATAAAATATATATTTCATAATCAATTTTTTATTTGCAGTATATATTTATATAATGTATATAATTAATTTTATTTTTCAGTTAATATGATTCAGGTATTTTGTATCACGGGTAATTTGAATTTCACGTATTGTGCTGGTTGGTTGGGACAGAAGCCTTTATGAGCTTATGACTATTCTATAGAATAGGGCCTATTTATTTTTAATATATTTGCATCCGTACGCTAGTAATCTGCACGTTGTATATTTGTGCTGAATGTGTAGAAGAGAAAGCTTTATGGCTGTATCTCTTATATAACATAAGTAGTAGTTGTTATTGCTGTATTGTTTAATCTGTTTTATAACGAAAGTATTAATCAAATTGAGGAACAGCTGTTAAATTTAACGGCTGTCAAAATAATTGATTCTGTTCTCTATCTTTCTCATTAATATAACTATTCTATTCCATTAACATAGTTTAACCTCTCACCTTATAGGTAATTTTTACGTGCCATATACCGTATTTTACGCACTATAAGACGCACGTTTATCTTTAAAAAATTGCCTCCAGATTTCAGGTGCGTCTTAACTCGAAATTAATATAAAATTTTCCAGTGTTTGATTTAAAATTCCCACCATTCTTAAAAATTGCCATATTTTCGATGTCACGGGAAACCTATATTTATTGGTAAATTATGGATTAACAGAGTGTGAGAGACAAGGAAATATGTTTTTTGAAGAAGAGTTATCTTCTTAGCTAGATCAGTTTAGTAGTCATTCGAAAAATTCTGTGAAACAGAAATTGGGACAGGGAAATACAGAGCCTGCTGTTATTCTGGGAGGACGTACTTCACAATTGCAACCTCTTAATGTCTCGATAAATAAACCATTTAAAGTGTATATGAGAGAGAAATGGAACAAATGGATGAATGAAACCCAACATGAATTCAAGCCGAAGGGAGCTTTAAAACGACCTACAATCAAACAAGTGCGTCAATGGATAAGACAGTTGTCGTCTAGAGTGGCAGTGAAAATTAGCTTATATATGAAGAGGACAACAATGATGACGAAGAGGAAGAGAAGAAGAAGAAGAAGAAGAAGAAGAAGAAGAAGGACAATTTTCAGGGATTTTAAAGGCCAGGTCAGTTTTATAAGCTAAGATTTTTTATCTGGCTTTGCAATCAAATAATAAAAATGGTAAATAAGTTATTTTAAAAATGCTTATAAAATATGGTACGTGTTACAGTTCATAAAATACGGTATATATAAAGACCAGCCGGCTGCTGGACTGACATCCACATATGTTAATCACAGAGGTAAACGATCATTCAGCCAGTGTAGGGGTGATATGTGGTCAGCATATCAGGTAATCCAGCCGTTATAGCTGTTTTCTGAACCTGCTGCCGCTACTTAATATAGCTACCCAAATACCTCAGGATGCTGGGAGGGCACCGGTCCCATAATGGCCGAAATTCCATGAGAAAATGTCTTCTCCTTTGGAGACCCGAACCAGGGCATATCCCATAGTTCTGAGCCCAATGTATCTTGCCTTAATCACTCGGCTGCGCTGTGGTTCATATAAGGGAATCTACCAGCTACCGATGTTAATAAAGTCAGCCAATTGAACAAGTATCTGAATATTGGTACGATTAGTTAGAATCGTCAATTTATAATCTCATAAATTTGGGCTCGCGTCATATCTTCAGACATTGTAATTATCAATTCCAAATTAATAAATTTGAAGAAATACAAATAATAAAATAAATATTTTACGAATCTCTGAAGATCCCACGCTCTCGACCTACCCTGAAAATAATAGAAAACTCATCGCCGATTACTTCTCCTTCAATCTTAATGGATAAAAGTACAGGATGATAAAATAAAAGGCCATCCCATTTACCCTATTTTAAAGGGATTACAAAACATTTTAACTTCAGTAAGAATTCACCAATTAAGATAAAATCTTTTATTTAAAACAATTGTTTGTGTATTGCCTGATTATTTTGAATAGCAAAACAAATGGCGCAACCTGTATATATGATGTTTTGCTATTCATAACTAACTCTCTGCCTCTATGGAACCCGTAGGTTCACGGATGCGCGGGCATAGGCTCTCTACACATCCCTATTCTGAGCTAAAATGTTCCAATCGTCCCTTCTATAATCTACTTCCTTGAAATCATGGTTAATTTTATTTTCCCCCTCATTAATTTGTCTACAATATGGGCGTTTTCTCTTTGGTTTCTTAAAAGAAGCTTAGATACACATTTTCATTCCCCATTCCTGCCACATGTCCTGTCCATCGCACTCTACGAAATATTATTATTATATCTGGCTTCCTATAAAGACTGTGTATCTCCATTCATCTCTCTGTTCATCTCTCTTTGGTCAAAAAAAGTTAAGGGCTTTATTCTCGAATACTCGCAATCTTCTTTCCTCCCATAAAGTAAGAGTCCATGTTTCGCATCCATATAATTTATCTGGAAGAATAATAGTTGAATATATTTTTCAGTTGAATGTAGGCATATATATATATATATATATATATATATATATATATATATATATATTCCGATTGAGGATCTTCCCACTTTTCAGCGGTTGCCCTTTTACCAGCCGGCTGCTGGCCCTTCACATCCACATGTGTCAATCACAGAGGTAGATGATCAACAGCCAGTGTAGGGGTGACATGTGGTTAGCATGTCGAGTCCCCCAGCCGTTATAGCTGGTTCCTCAACCTGGAGCCGCTACTTATTGTAGCTACCCAATTGCCTCACGATGCTGGGTGGGCACCGGTCCCATACTGGCCGAAATACCATGAGAAAATTTCTTCCCCTATGGAGACTCGAACCAGCGCAAGTCCCGTAGCTCTGCGCCAAGGCTTCCTACCTTAACCGCTCGGCTACGGCGCGGGACATATATATATATATATATATGGTATGATAAGAAAAATAAATGCCTGGACGGGATTCGAACCCGGATCCCGTCCAGGCATTTATTTTTCTTATCATACCATATTAAGCTTGCATTGCTCAATGTTAAACATTTAATTATAACATTATATATATATATATATATATATATATAAATAAATTCTTTAGCGAATATTCCCCCCTCGATCGATTAGACTGATACAGTTTAGTATACCTTAAAATCAAGGATTTTTTAAAGATATTTTACTTTATAATTTGAGACAAGTTTTAAATGAACGTTACAATACTTTCTGCAGTATTGAAGATATTTAAAAAAGTAGACATATATTAAAAAATTCATGCTAATGCATTGTTCTAAAAATTTGAAAGTTATTCCCGTTATTGTTTACACAATCGTTTTACTAATGGCCTAATATATCTTGAACTGTTTCCTGAAAGTTAGACCGTAAACAATGACAGTAGTGTTTGGTTTTTTGTTCTTTGTATTTGTTAAAATTGCCATATTAACACTTGTAAGTTACATCAGTCTCCGCTCAAAGGCAAACATTCCTTACTGTTCATCCTAAAAATTGTTTACTTTCTTGTTTACGTATTTCTCATTTTTTTTTTTTTTTAGTTGAGTACTTTGGTATTCACGTGAAGTGTTGAAGAGTGTCTTCATTTTGAGGTTGCGAGAATTCTAGTGGGCGTTTACATAAACACTCACGCTATTTGTGCACGTACATAGTCCTATTTAACAGAATGACTCTCGATATACAACACTAATTAATACTAAAACTCCGCTTTTATACGAACAAAAAATATTGTCGCCAGTTTACTGAATCAATGTATGTACGTACATACACTTCCATTCGTCCCTCAAGGTAACATGGGTGCTCCCCCAACGGGAGTTAGTTAACCAAGCTAATTTAGTTACGCTTGTATACCTATAGATGTCAATGAGTGGCATGTTGTAGCATATCGCCTCAATGAGACATCTAATAGGCAACTAAGGTATTACTTGGAAGGATGAAGGTCAAATTTGCACACAACTCTTTGTTTGTATTCAGGCTTGCGCATCTTTTACGAGCCTGAAAATCTTCAGATCGGGACCCATAGCTTATAGTCCCTCCCGGAGGAATTGTCCCTTGGATTTTTCCATCTTAAAAATCCATCGACCACGGCCGGGTAGGAACCCGCGTCCCAAAGAACTAGAGGCAAGGAATATAATCACTAGCCCACCGCGGCCGATTTACTGAATCAATTCAAAATCTTAAAACATACCTTAAATCCTTCCACATATGTTGAGGGTTGAAATATACATGTGTGTTTCGGCAAAACTGTTGGTTATGTTTCTCAAAAGTTTTAGTCCAGTTTAAGTTTCATCCTATTTCCAGAATTCTACTGATATTTGTTTTTGTATAATTGGCAAGGATATAGACATAGTTATTTATGCTATAAGAAAGTGTCATGCCTTCGTTCAGGGGTATGGGATTTGCGCTGGTTCGTGTCCCTATGGAGAAACACATTTTGTCACGAAATTTCGGTCAATATGGGATCGACGCCCAACCAAAGGTAGCGACTCCAGGTTGAGAAAACCAGCTATAATGGCTGGGGATCAGTCATGCTAACAATACATTCATTACCCTTATACTCACACAATAATCGTACATTTCTTTGATTAACATATGTGGATGTCAGGCAGCTGCCGCCTGGTAAGTCAACAACTTCTAGACCTGTCTAATTTTATAAGAGAAGTTATCATCCGATCTTGATAATAGACATCACGCGAAGAATTTCACTACTACATCAATGGCAACCGAGCAGAAAGAAGAAAAGAGGGAGACCAAAGTTAACATGGAAGAAAAACATGAATATAGTAATGCGAGCAAGAGGGATAAGCATTGAAGATGCCCAAGATCGTAGGCTTTGGAGTTTTGGGACGGGAAGACGGCAGCAGCTGTAAAAAACCCGAATATATATATATATATATATATATATATATATATATAACTATAATATTGACATTTAGCAATGAAGGTAAATATGATATGAAAAGAAAAGTGAATGCTTGAGTCGGGATTTGAACCCGAGTCTCTAAACTTTGTACGTTTAGCGCTCTAACCAACTGAGCTACTCAAGTATTCCAACACAAACATACGCTCAGTTGCTTCGTTATTATTATTATTATTATTATTATTATTATTATTATTATTATTAGTGGTAGTAGTAGTAGTAGCAGTAGTAATATTATTAGTATTATTACATTAATCCGATGAGCTAAATGGAAACTGGAAACATCATATAGAAGAAGAACAGATTATTACATAAAGAAAAGATTTGCGCAAAGACGATTATAAATTAAGATATAAATATGTTATGTACTGTATGAATGAATCATGTAAATGAAGAAAAATCAATTAGAGAAAATAAGCCTATATTTTTAAGATTGTTAAGACCACCCAACAAGCAAAACTACAGGGAACTTCATTAGAAGACGTGTATTGCACCGTTGGTGTTCATAGAAGCAAAGAGTAAGATAATTATTACATACATGTATTAAACAGCGTGCTTCCCTTTGTCTACTTAGGATTTAAATATCATCCAATTGAAATTAGGGGATCAGAGTCGTTAATAATAATGGGTGCTAAACCAATGACAGAATTTTTAATGTCCATACTCTATATAAACACAAATCTTATTTAATATTTGATATTAAGTTGTCAAAAATACAAAAATGATAAACCAAGACTGCGAAAGTTCAAATCTCCATAGAAAAAGTATTCTTAGGGTACATGTGCAGAAGCTGTAAAGACGAAATGCATATCCTAGATAATATTATAACTATTTGGAATATTGAGGCGCCAGTTGTTGCCAGATAGGTTTCTAAATTCAAATAATGAACGATTGGCAGGCTACGATTTAATAATAAGCCCAGAAAATTGATTAAATTGGGAAAATTTCTGGGCGAAAGACTGAAAATCAGAACAGAATTAATTCGTGAATAAACAATATAAAGTGCAATTATCATAAGTATGCCACGAGTGATTTCCAAATTATCGATAAATTCACGACTCGCGAAGTGAGGAGTGAATTTATCTAGAGAATTTGGAAATCAAGAGTGGCATTTGTTAGGACTATTTAACGAATAAAATTAAGCTGTTTACTCACAAATCATTGTTTAACTATAGTTATTTTAAAATATTTATATATTTAATGTAAACGACATCTCAATCATCTAGGATGTGACATTTCATTTAATTGTGATAATGATATAACTAATAAAATAGCAAAATTCCAGGGAATATGTGGTACGATAAAGCGATCACTAAATAATAAAACAACAAGAGAGACCCAATTGAAATTTTATAAAACGTTGGCAGCACCGGTACTGCTCTATGGATCAGAAGCCTGGATACATAAAAAACAAGATCTAAGTAGGATAACGGCGGCAGAAATAAAATTTTTGAGATCTGTTAAAGGGTGAACTAAGGAAGACAGAATCAAGAACACAGAAAAAAAGACAGGAACTTGAAATATTTGGAATGACTGATAAAATAGATACATATAGACAAAAATGGAAGCAACACATAGACGGAATGAATGAAGATAGTTATCCAAAACAAGTAACAAAATACACACCTAAAGGCACCCGAGATGTGGGCAGACCTAGAAAGAGATGGGCTGAAGTCGGAATGGGTCAACAGACCTAATCCATGAATGCAGATGATGATGATATAAACGGTGATGTTTGAAAACAAATCAGAAATGTAAGGTTATGTTCATTCACTGTTGCTTGATCATATTATTTATTGCCAAATAAGATCGCAATATTGTAGGAGTGCACCCAAGTGGAGAAATAATGAAACACATCAAACTATATATCATAATCAACATTACGGGCTATTCATTTATTTTTTTAGTAAACAACTCAGTAAAATCAAGGAATCTTTTCAGTATTTGCTATATTCAATGTATTTGTTAGAGAAAAATAATGCTTTGACCTGTTCAGAATATTAAAAGGGAGGAGCTTTCTTTATCACAAAAGCAGGAGCTGATAAAGAGAAATCGATAAAGAGCGAGATGAAACACGACTGTCATTGGTTGTAAAACAACATTCATTGAAACGTGATTGGTCATTGACTAGCATTTGTGGCATGAGTTAAATAGTCATGTTAAGTAATTCTACTATTTAGTTTAATTGTTTAATTTATTTTACTATAATTGTAATGGATGCTGTTTTGCTTTTTTTACGTATTATTATATTTTACTTATTAATATATAGGCCTAAACACTTACGGCTTACTGCCCATCACCCATTCGTAAAATATCTGTATATTACTACAATTTTTATTCTAAAACAGTCCTACTACTACTGCTGCTATGCCCACAGCATAGTTGGTTAGGGCAAAACGCTTCAAGCCGGAAGCTCGATGGTGCGAGTCCCGGTGAGGTCAGGATTTTTTTAACTATCTCAAACTTTGTGGCGACACCATGACCCTGGGGTCGACTCAACCTCTAACCGAAATGAGTACCGGACGCTGTTTTGAGCGTAAAAGCAGCTGTTACTCGAGTGCCGATTGTCTAGAAAAGTGGGAGCCTTAACCTCCTCCTACTACCCCACGGACCTCCAAAGGCCTGCAATGGTGTCACTTTACTGTTACTATATTAGGATGTAGAGGTAGCGATGCAAATCTGGAAACCCTGTATGTTCTTTCTACAAAAAAAAAACAATTATTTACGACTCCTTGTATATAAATTGGACAAATGCAGTGTGACAGATATTTAACTATAAACATCACTCAAAAACACAGTAAACCTATAGGCCTATAGGTGCTGATAAAATTTTGAAAAACAAAAACCTGCATTTGTTCTGCATTTTTAAAAATTGCTGGTAGTCTGGAAACACACATTGTTTTTTTAACTCTAAATAAAATAAATACAATATAAGCGAATCATATTTCTATTAATATAACTTGTGACAACTTGCCTACTTAGGTTTATTTACAAAAATCACGTATGTTGAGTCCATTTTCACATCCAGCACAACTAGTTCAGCAGGAAGGGCTATCCTAAACCCTACTTTTAACTTGAAACACTCCTCAGGTGACATATTACTTTTGAAAAATATTTGAACGGTTGTCTGTGGGATGTTATACAATTTTACAGCCTTCCTCAAACCCATTTTCTTTTCCCTTACAGACATTATCATTTTTATCGTATCATGGTTCTTCTAAACAACCTTCGCTTTAGGTATAATATTCGTTCGTGACATCTAAAAGTATGTACATGGTATTTTAAGAAAACATAATTTGGGTGTGAGTAATGTGGAAGCCACTTACATTACCACCGCAGTGCCGTAACTCATTATTGGTTAACAATTGAACTTTGATTTGAAATCACTGAGAAATTCTAAGGAAAATATAAAGTATACGTCTATATAAATACAACGTGTTTAGTTTTATTGAATTCAAGAAACGTGTTTAATTTAACGTGTTTAACCCCATAACGATAGCCACTATCAATTTAACTGCCAAAGAGGCCTAGTCGGTTCTAATATAAGCAGTTCATTTGGCGAAGCTAGACTTCGTACCCTACTCGTTGTGCCATTTAGACACATTCGTATAAGTTTAACTAACTTTTTAGGAATTTTGAACTCTAGCAGGATACCTAGAGTATTTGGAAATCAAGAGTGGCATTTTTAGGACTATTTATCGAATAGAATTAAGCTGTTTACTCACAAACCATTATTTTAATATAGTTGTTTTAAAATATTTAATGTAAACTGCGATGTTTAAAAATAATGAGAAATGTTTGATTATGTTTCATTTATTCATCCACTGCAACTAGATCATATTATTTATTGCCAAATAGGATCGCAATATTGTAAGAATGCACCCTAGTGGAGAAAACATGAAACACATCAAACTGTAGGCTATATTATAACCACCATTATATGTTATTAATTATTTTTTAGGAAACAACTTCATAAAATCATTATTTAAAAACACAATTTATTGAATACACAATTATCTAATGTGTAGTTCCAAGGAATATGTTCATTATTTGTTATATTCAACGTATTTGTTCGAGAGTTAGTCACTGCAAAATAATACTCTGACCTGTTCAAATTATTAAAAAGGAGGAGCTTTCTTTATTTTGGTAAAGATAATTCGATAAACATCGAGGTGAAACACAACTGTCATTGGTGGTAAAACAAAATTCATTGAAACGTGATTGATCATTGACTCCCCTTTGGAGCAGAGTAAAATAGAATAGTTTAATAAATCCTTCTGCACATTTTAACACAGATGATTATAATTTACATAAAATTATGTTTAAAATGTATGCTGATAAAATAATGTGTGCAGTATGCAGTAAGGAATAAAAATAAATTCTTGTATTAAATTAAGTTAAATCTTTCAAAAAGACCAGTAAAATTTAATAGATTCTAAGAAAACTTAAAGTCCATGTTCAAAATTAGCGATTTAGGGTATTCCGGTCCTTAAATATTGTTGTATGTAGCTTCTGATAGATCTTCTGTGTAGGCGAATTTCATATATGGACTACTCATATACAGAGGCGAGTAAAGCTTATGTCAACATGGATCATAAAATGATTGGTTTTGGATAAGTACCGATAAGTTTATTATCTCTAATCGTATATTTATTGGTTACAGTCCTAATAATGCGGAATACCTAACATTTTTCTACCTATACGAGAAATTCACACCAGGCTTTTTTACTACAGTTTTCGTTACACTTCTTTGTAATAAACAATGGATTTATAACTACCATTATAGAGTACAAGTTCATAAAAATCATGCGGCATTGGCGATAGCAATTGCTTATTCTTAGATTTGTTTTCATTTGTATTAATTATCATAAATATCATCATATACCTCAAATTTTAAGCTCAATAGCCTTTTATATATTCAGATGGGTTTATCATTTGCATTTATATTATTTTAACTTCTGACAAGTTAAATTCTTTGTAGAACATATAATTTACTAAATGCTGTATCCCGTGCCTTGCCGTGAATGATATACTCGTATTAGACTTTCGTTCCGCAAACTTGTGGGTGAAAATGGAGCAATTACTTTGCAACGCTACTCATGAGGTATCGTGCGAATTGTAACTTAATTAGACACTTTCTTGCTAATGTGCTTTCATTTCCCAGGTTTGTCACATATTCCCTCTTCCCATCACACACATTATTTTAAATATACATGTGTAGGATCATTTAAAGTTTAACCAGTCTATTATAATATTCTATAGTGCAATTAACTGAAGTGGAAATTAAAATGTATTTATCACTAATTACAATATGTATTACATCGATAAAAGTAATCAGACCTTTTTAATACGATATAAATATTGAAATATTTAGAGCAATTTTATTTCAAACATTTCATTCTGTAATTCATACAGCAAAAACATGTTTTTTCAAAATATAAAATTAATAATAATAATAATATTACCATATTATTATTATTATTATTATATTATTATTATATACCAGTATGAACTGCTCAATATATTTTAATAAGTAATGCCACGAGTGATTTCCAAATTATCGATAAATTCACGACTAACGAAGAGAGGAGTGAATGTATCTAGATAATTTAGAAATCAAGAGTGGCATTTGTTACGACTATTTAACGAATAAAATTAAGCTGTTTACTCACAAATTATTATTTAAATATAGTCATTTAAAAATATTTATATATTTAATGTAAAACGGCGATGTTTGAAAACAAATGAGAAACATGTATCACTTGTTCATCACTGCAACCAGATCATATTATTTATTGCCAAAGGATCGAAATACTCTAAGAATACACTCTAGTGGAGAAAAAAATGAAATGCATCAAACTGTATATTAATTAATTTCTGATGTCATATAATGTAAATATATCAATTATATTTATCTGGAACGTATTGCCTGAAAAAAAAATATGTTTAAGAAAGTACAAACAGTGTTTTTTCTTGTGGTATTTCCTACAAATGTTTTTTATACTATCTCCCGCAGCCACGATAAGGTTACATTCGTGCACTATATATACAATCTGGTAGCCACTGCGGGTTGATGCTATGACCTATTCAGAATGTTAAAAATGAGCTCGATTTTACAATGATAAAATTAAATAATAAAATCGAGGTCAAAAATGACTGTGATTGGTTTTAAATTAAAAAATCATTGAAATGTGATTGGTCATTGACTCTCATTTGGGCATGAGTTAGATAGTCATTGTCAATGAAAACATTAATATTAATAATAGTATGTAAGAACGTATATAATTCTTCTTTTCTATGGACAAAATCCAATTAGATTCAGAATTGCATTAAGAAATGAGGGAAATACTTTACAATATGTGACAAGAATTTTTTTTTCCAAAGTTCCAACCATACACCATGCGGTTGCGCCAACTGACGCGAAGCTGTTTGCACTAGGGAATCACGGAATGCAGCCAACATATACACGATATTTGATCTCGCGTTGCCAACGAGCCTAAAAGCTAACCTTACGTAACTTAAGCACTCTAACATGTGAAAGACCAACCTAAAAGCTAACCTAACGCAATTTAAGTACTCTAACCTGTGAAAGACCAACCTAGAAAAGCTATCCTAATGCAATTTGATTATTACTATAACCTGTAAAAGAATCACGCTGATTTTATTTAGTGTAAATTAATTAGTACAGACTCTATGTTGGCTGCACTGGAACACAGAATATTCGTTAAAATCAATATGGTTGCCACGTCTTCATATATATATATATATATATATATATAGTTAATTATCGAGGAAAAATATTCAAATAATAATTAGAAAGCATGTAAAATATAGTTGTAAATGGTGGGAAATAATTTGAAAATGAAACCCTAAGAATAAAATGTGATAGGTGTTTATGAAGTAATTTAAAATGTCATATCACATGTTGTAAAGTTTACCCTGAAATCCATTTAAAAATACAATTAATTAGTGTGATATGATACATACTTTCGACGTTGTGCGTTTTATGTAATATCTCTAGGAGGAGACAAAAATGTCCTAAGTTTGTATCAGAGTACGAGCTTAAAACACTGTTCAGTTTTAAAATGGCTATCACTGTTTGATGTACTCAAAGTAAGGGAGAACAAATAATGTAAAAAAAATAATTTAAATGATATATCGTTTCTTTAAAAAAACGGCAAATTTGACTGCTAACCTAATACATATAACGATAGTAAAATAATGTATCTGATAGTTTTTTAAACAAGTTGGTGTAACAACTACTCCGAAAAATGAATCCGGTAAGCAATGCTTGCTGCTATTGACTCTAGATTATGGACATGGGAATCACGACCCTTAGAATCCGGTAAGCAATGCTTGCTGCTATTGACTCTAGATTATGGACATGGGAATCACGACCCTTAGAATCCGGTAAGCAATGCTTGCTGCTATTGACTCTAGATTATGGACATGGGAATCACGACCCTTAGAATCCGGTAAGCAATGCTTGCTGCTATTGACTCTAGATTATGGACATGGGAATCGCGACCCTTAATTTCAGTTCAGTTTTCTTAAACGGATTTGGTAACTTTATTTCTTGTGGCACAGTATCTCACCTTCAGTTTCAGTTTTCTTAATCGGATTTGGTAGCTTCATATTGAACAAAATTAGCCTTGTTTATCTTATTAGCTCTTCTTTTCCATTTAAACCTTTTACTTTAATCTTGTTTATTTTTTTAGTATAATATGAAATCAATATACAATTAAAACATACAAACTTAAACGTACACATTTTTATTCTGTAACATACGACTACTTAGACGAAATAAATTCTTGGAAGTTTTTGCCGAAATGTTTATAATTTATTTATTACGTATAGAATTAAAATATATTTAAAAATTGGCATTCTATAAATCAGCTCTCAATTTATAACAATATCAAGTAATATGTATTCTCATGAAGTTGTGTTATGACTACATATTTTCAAATTAATAAATATTTTCAATTATAAACTCCTGTACCGGAATTTCCACATTTGTGGACTAATTGTTATGTTACTAACGTATAGAGTTAGAGGTCCCGGGTTGAAATCCCGAATCAGGCGTTTCATGTCATATTTGGCCTTCCTTGCTAATTGTCAAAATGTAATAACATTGAAATAAAGAAGCATCATCACTACACTCTAATTCAACCCAGGAAGTTACTACAGATCTAATGGACTACGCCAGTGTCTCCCTACGTATAGAGGGTAGATGTTGCCAAACTCATAATAACGGTATTTGTTTGTTTAGGGAGGGGTGGAGGGGAAAGGTTAGCAGTACTTTTTTTTCAAATCTATGTAATATACATTTTAAAAGCATAGTTTTTATTTTACGGCATTAAAACTAGTTTTATAGTAAATATGTGAGTCGACACTTTCATACAGGATAGTACAGATCTGCACGAGCTCAGTGACAAGTGGTAACTGTTTTTTTCTTTAAGAGGGGGTGGCTTGGACAGCTACAACTTACAAATACGTACCTGCTGTGTTGCAATTTTCAGTTTTATATAAGGATTTCTGTCAAGAAAATACTGTTATAATGGCAATCCAGTTCCGTATTCCAAAAACACAGTAACTTCCTGGGTTGAATCTGACTGTATAAAGTAAATATTCTGTTTAAAACGCTTACGTGTTATAGAAGCCACTAGATGGCATCGAGTCCGTTGTACCATTGCCTCCCGTGAATGAGAATCATATATAAGGAATAGAAAATAAATGTTTGTGGTAGGAGCCTGGTGGACTGATGGTCATGTCACTAACGTGAAATTGGAGGTTCCGGGTTCGAATTCGGCTCAGGCGTTTATTTTCTTTTCATGTCTATATATATATATATATATATATATATATATGGTATGATAAGAAAAATAAATGCCTGGACGGCATTTCTAGTGTTTTATATATATATATATTATATATATATATATATATACTCTTTATAGCACTAGAAATAAAAATATGAAACCATTTAAATTTCTTTGTCAGCTACAGTAACGGTTATGTTGACTTTCAATACTATTCAATTATCAACATCATGATCATAGTAGCCTATTTATCCTACCTTCTACCTCTCTTTCTCCCCCATCTCTCAAAAAAATATAAATAATGTTTACTATTGACTTCGATCGTGATGTTTCATAAAGACTTTTACTAGAGAACTAGAACTTAGTTAATACAGATTTATTCAGAAAAAGTAAAGTTATATCAGTTATTAAGCTAAGCATAATATATACATATATAAATATATATATATATTATGCCTATATTTTTTCCCACCCTGTTATAGTTTCAAGAGAATAAACATATTTACTTTTCAGACAAACTAAAAGCTATACATCTTTAAAATAATATTTTGACTTATTCATTATACTAATATTATTCATATTAACAATTTTTAGTTAGTTTGTAAAGTACAACCAGAGTCAAAGATAAACAGGATTGTACGGAGTAAGGTAAATAACTGCACATGAGTTATAAAAGTTGTTCTTTTGCGTATTGCAGATTTATCAAGTATGCATGGTATTATAATTAAATAATTAATAAATAGAATTTGATCACTTTCTTCAGACCACATGCCGTTCTTTACAGCTTACTTTTTATTATAGTGAATATTTTTTGTAAGTAAAGTTGTGACGATACGTACATTGATGTTTTATTTCTCATTGAAACATGAATTTGAACACCTGATACACTGTTATGCATGTCTTGTACAGATAATTTAGTATATATAGATATGCAATCTTTCGTTAAGTGGAAGTACCTACTTCCCATCTTATTGTTGCTGGAGCAACTTCTTGTTATCAGCGTATGTTGATCAAGAAGATTCCAAATGCCTGATAGTTACACATCGATTGTTAACCGATCTAATGATGGAAGTGATTTTAAATTTGTAACAAGGTTCTGTCATCTGGTCAGATAATAAACAGTATGACTTCAGTTCACAGGTGTAGAATCAGCGCAGAACGAGGCTTGTTTTTACACGCTTTATATTAGCTTGACCTGTATCTATCTATCTATCTATCTATCTATCTATCTATCTATCTATCTATCTATCTATCTATCTATCTATCTATCTATCTATCTATCTATCTATCTATCTATCTATCTATCTATCTATCTATCTATCTATCTATCTATCTATCTATCTATCTATCTATCTATCTATCTATCTATCTATCTATCTATCTATCTATCTATCTATCTATCTATCTATCTATCTATCTATCTATCTATCTATCTATCTATCTATCTATCTATCTATCTATCTATCTATCTATCTATCTATCTATCTATCTATCTATCTATCTACCTACCTATCTATCTATCTATCTATCTATCTATCTATCTATCTATGTAACTGAGCCTTTCAACGCGTTTTTCACCCACTTAAAATAATTGGATCGACTTGAAATTTCGTATACTTGTAAAGGACCCGTGACAATACAATAATTTCATATTTATTTTCTAAAATCCTGGCCAGAATCATCAGAAAATAAAATAAATAATAGTTTTAAAAAACTAAAACAGCACGCTTTATTAGAAAACCGAGCTCAAAAATGAAAAATAATTTTAATTTCCAACACGCTTGGGATAAATTTAAAGTGGCCAACAAAAAAATAATCTCCAACACATATAGAACAAAACTAGAATTATCATCAAAAAGAAAATAATTTTACCATCAAAAGCGTGGGGTGCTCTATATCAAGGAATATATTTGATAATAAACAGATATTGGTAAAAGTAAAGTCTCTAAGAAGAACATGTAAAAATCATAAAAAGCACCCCACGCTTTTGATGGTAAAATTATTTTATTTTTGTTGATAATTCTAGTTTTATTCTATATGTGTTGGAGATGATTTTTGTTGGCCTCTTTAAATTTATCCCAAGCGTGTTGGAAATTAATTTTTTTTTTTCATTTTTGAGCTCGGCCTTCTAATAAAGCGTACTGTTTTAGTTTTTTAAAACTATTATTTATTTTTTAGTTTTAATATTTTACAAAATAAGATAAGAATGTAAATATCTTTAAATTCCATACTAATGTAGTATGAGCTAAAAGTATTACTCTTCTAAAAAAACCCTCCCCAGCCGGATTCGAACCAGCGACCTATGGATTACTAAAATTATATACCACTAGTTCACCGCTCTACCAACTGAGCTCTTACAACGATTGACTAAAAAGTCGACAAGTACGTAACCTATTATACCAGTTTTAATTTGTTTTTATTTTGTGATGATTCTGGCCAGGAATTTAGAAATAAAATATATTATTGTAGTGTCACGGGTCCTTTACAAGTATACAAAGTTTCATGTCGATCCAATGTCTCTAAGTGGGTGAAAATCGTGTTCAAAGATTCCGTTACATAAATAAAAAGACACTTTTTTTGATTTTCTGATGATTCTGGCCAGGATTTTAGAAAATGAATATGAAATTATTGTATTGTCACGGTTCCTTAACAAGTATACAAAGTTTCAAGTCTATCCTATGTTTCTAAGTGGGTGAAAATCGTGTTCAAAGATTCCGTTACATAAATATAAAGACACTTTTTTACACGCTTTATATTAGCTTGACCTATATCTATCTATCTATCTATGTAACGGAATCTTTCAACGCGATTTTCACCCACTTAAAATCATCGGATCGACTTGAAACTTTATATACTTGTAGAGGACCCGTGACAATACAATATTTTCATATTTTCATATTTTGTTTCTAAAATCCTGGCCAGAATCATCCGGAAAAAAAATGAAAACTGATATAATAGGTTGCGGACTTGTCGACTTTTTAGTCAATCGTTGTAAGAGCTCAGTTAGTAGAGCAGTGAACACTTGGTGTTATATAATTTCAGTAATCTGTAGGTCGCTGGTTCAAATCCGGCTGGGAGGGTTTTTTTATAGAAGAGTATTACTTTTAGCTCATACTACAATAGTATCGAATTTAAAGATATTTACATTTTTTCTTATTCTGTAAAATATTAAAACTAAAAAATAAAAAATAAATAATAGTTTTAAAAAACTAAAAGAACACGCTTTATTAGAAAACTAAAAAATGAAAAATAATTTTAATTTCCAGTACGCTTGGGATAAAATAAAGTGGTCAACAAAAAAATCATCTCCAACACATATAGAATAAAATTAGAGTTATCAACAAAAAGAAAATAATTTTACCATCAAAAACGTGGGGTGATTTTTATGATGTTTACATTTTCTTCTTAGAGAGCTTACTTTTACCAATATCTGTTTATTTTGATTTTCTGATGATTCTGGCCAGCATTTTAGAAAATAGATATGAAATTATTGTATTGTCACGGGTCCTTTACAAGTATACAAAATTTCAAGTCGATCCAATTATTTTAAGTGGGTGAAAAACGCATTGAAAGATTCAGTTACATAGATAGATACAGGTCAAGCTAATATAAAGCGTGTAAAAAAATGTCTTTGTATTTATGTAACGGAATCTTTGAACACGATTTTCACCCACTTAGAGACATTGGATCGACTTGTAACTTTGTATACTTGTGAAGAACCCGTGACAAAACAATAATTTCATATTTATTTTCTAAAATCCTGGCCAGAATAATCAGAAAATCAAAAAAGTGTCTTTGTATTTATGTAACGGAATCTTTGAACACGATTTTCACCCACTTAGAGACATTGCATCGACTTAACACTTTGTGTACATGTAAAGGACCCGTGACACTACAATAATTTCATATTTTATTTCTAAATTCCTGGCCAGAATCATCAGAAAATCAAAAGAATTAAAACTTGTATAATAGGTTACGGACTTGTCAACTTTTTAGTCAATCGTTGTAAGAGTTCAGTTGGTAGAGCGGTGAACTAGTGGTATACAATTTCAGCAATCCATAGGTCGCTGGTTCGAATCCGACTGGGGAGGGTTTTTTTAGAAGAGTAATACTTTTAGCTCATACTACATTAGTATGGAATTTAAAAATATTTACATTTTTATCTTATTCTGTAAAATATTAAAACTAAAAAATAAATAATAGTTTTAAAAAACTAAAACAGCACGCTTTATTAGAAAACCGAACTCAAAAATTAAAAATAATTTTAATTTCCAACACACTTGGGATAGATTTATAGTGGTCAACAAAAAAATCATCTCCAACGCATATAGAATAAAACTAGAATTATCATAAGTAATGCCACGACTGATTTCCAAATTATCGATAAATTCAATACTTACGAAGTGAGGAGTGAATTTATCTAGAGAATTTGGAAATCAAGAGTGGCATTTGTTACGACTATTTAACGAATAAAATTAAGCTGTTTACTCACAAATCATTATTTAACTATAGTTATTTTAAAATATTACATTTAATGTAAACGACGATGTTTGAAAACAAATGAGAAACGATAGGTACGCTTCATCTGCTTCTTTTGTTTATCACTGTAACCAGATCATACTATTTATTGCCAAAGGATCACAATATTGTAAGAATGCTCTCTAGTGGAGAAAAAATGAAACACATCAAACTGTATATTTCTGATGTCGTATGATGTAAATATGACAATTATATTTTTCTGGATTGTTACCTGGGAAAAAATACACATAAGAAAGTGCAAACACTGGTTTCTTTTTTTGGTGGTATAATCAATTGCTACAAATGTTTTTATATTAACTCCCGCATGCGGCATGTGTTGACATTCATTCACTATATATACAATCTGGTAGCCGTATTTCTCACAGGCTCAGTCACTGCAAAATAATGGTCAGACCTGTTCAGAATATTAAAAAGAAGGAGCCTTCTTTAATATAGTAATTATAACACTGATAAATATTTCGTGAAACCCGACTCTGATTGGTTGTAAAATGGAAATCATTGAAACGTGATTGGCCATTGACTCCCATTTGGGGCATGAGTTAAAGAGTCAACAAAAAGAAAATAATTTTACCATCAAAAGCGTGGGGTGCTTTTTATGATTTTTACATATTCTTCTTAGAGACTTTACTTTTACAAATATCTGTTTATTATCAAATATATGTCCACCGCTGTGGTCTCGAGGTAGCGTACTGCCTTGTCACGCAGCGGGCCCGGGTTCGATCCCTGCTCGGGGCAGTTTTTCTGGATGAGGTTTTTATCGGGGTTTTTCCTCACCTGTAAGACAAATGTCAGGAAAACTTTAAGGGCCGAACGGTCCCCGAAATCATATAGCCATCATCATCATCATCATCCTTTTCATTATCATCATCATCATCATCCTTCAACGGCGTGGAAAGCAACGGGAAGCTACCACACCTACAATTCCCTAGTAAAGCTGCAAGCTTAGCATGAAAATGCTATGCTTGCAGTGAAGGACCTGCCTTCGGGCAGAATTGCTATGGATGGATGGATCAAATATATTAATTGATATAGAGCACCCCACGCTTTTGATGGTAAAATTGTTTTCTTTTTGTTGATAACTCTGGTTTTATTCTATATGTGTTGGAGATGTTTTTTTCTTTTGTTGACCACTTTAATTTTATTCCAAGCGTATTGGAAATTAAAATTATTTTTCATTTTTTAGTTCGGTTTTCTAATAAAGTGTGTTGTTTTAGTTTTTTAAAACTATTATTTATTATACTGAAGGGACATAATGCACTGAACGTATTGTACCTTGTCCTAAGCCCATTAAAACACTTGTATACATTGCACTTGACGTTATTATAAATGCAGCACAAATTCAATGAGAAGTGCCACATGATGAATTAAAACGTCTGAAATTAAATAAAATTTACAGTTGATGGAATTGTGGGGTGATCGATCTGACAGTGAATGTTTATATTGTTGAACATGTGTAAATCTATCACTGCTATGGAGCTGTTGAATAGAATAAGCAGGATATTTCAAAATTAAATTAAATTAAGAAAACACACAAATATTAGCGACGAAATAAATAAAACACTACGTTGTGGATTCCTGAGAATATGGTAGACCTACGTGTTAGACAAAAATCGAGCATAGATTAATTATTTCCAGCCATAAATATACAAGAAACATATTTTTTCATCTGAGGGACTTTTTCAACTTGTACAGAATTGGTTTTACGAATATTTTAGAACTTTAATTCTTTTATATCCTTAACAATTTCTTTAGTTACTGTGTTTTTTTTCAAACTTACGAACATTACAGATATCAAATTTTGGTTAGTTCTATTACATTCCTTATAATTTAAAGTATTTAATTCATAAATTTGATCCTATGCATTTTATTGATGCTATTTTCTCGTTTAAATAAAATGAGATTTTTACTTCTAATGATAATCAGTTTCAGGTTTAACCAGTCTTTTTATAGCTTTGTTTAAATGAGTTTAGTGAACCAGTCAATTACCGTACAAAAAATACAACATAAAATATTCCTTTCTAATATACCTGAGTGAATATTCATACGCAATGTTTTTGATATCTGATGAATGAGTTGACGAGTTTGGCAGACACGTACATTTCGTGCAGTTTCGCTCGTGTTTATTAATTCAACACAAGTCTGCTTTACACCTGTAACTTTCGACTAATCAGGAGGTCATCACAGACGGACGCCGCAGCCATCTTAGTAGAATAACATTTTAACCTCTTGCCAGTTAATACCAGGATTCAGTTTCTGCCGTATGTTGCCCCCAATTGTTTCAAGTTCGTGGTTTTTCTCAAACTTTCAGAATACTATGGTTATAAAACTGCAAAATTAAAGGGACTCCTGCCGCCATGCCTGCACGTGTTATCTGCAGGTTGTCTGTTTTATAACCTGGAGGCATAGTATTTACACTAATTTGATTCAAAACTTGAAATGCTTCTTTATTTTCATAAGCAATTTAGCCAAGAAAATTGTTCGTTATGCCTGTTCGTTATACTTCTATTCAATGGATTTTATTTATTGGTCCATTTCCAATATATATTAAAACAAAATAATTTATTACATACGTATATCCAAACGGAGAATACTGTATTGCTTTATTTATTTTATTCTCACATAATAGCGTGCTTGTTTTAAAGTATTTTTTTTAATAAATTGATACTAAATTCAAGTTAACTTTATTTCATTCAAATAATTTAAATTTTATTTTGCCTGGTGAAGTATGGATTCTCTAATTAATCGATTCCAATAGTTTTTTTTGTCATACAGTCTAGTTAATATAAAGAAACATAAACATACGCTCTCAAGTACAAAAGCATTCAAGATTAAAAATCTGTTCACTCTTACAGTACCCATATTGTTAGACCATATGGATGTTTAACTACATAAGAACGGTAACAGAGATGAAATTCATGAGGAGAGCAGTAAAACAGACATGACAAGATCACACAACAAATACACAATTTTATTAGATCTTAAAGTTGAACACGTTCTTGGAAGAATACAAAATTACAGAAACAAATGGAGACTACACGTTGGAATAATGACCAGAGAAAGAATGTTCAATTTAATATTAAATAACTGCCAGTTGAAAAACGAAGCCAAGACTACACGTTGGAAGAATGACCAGAGAAAGAATGTTCAATTTAATATTAAATAACTGCCAGTTGAAAAACGAAGCCAAGACTACACGTTGGAAGAATGACCAGAGAAAGAATGTTCAATTTAATATTAAATAACTGCCAGTTGAAAAACGAAGCCAAGACTACACGTTGGAAGAATGACCAGAGAAAGAATGTTCAATTTAATATTAAATAACTGCCAGTTGAAAAACGAAGCCAAGACTACACGTTGGAAGAATGACCAGAGAAAGAATGTTCAATTTAATATTAAATAACTGTCAGTTTGAAAAACGAAGCCAAGACTACACGTTGGAATAATGACCAGAGAAAGAATGTTCAATTTAATATTAAATAACTGCCAGTTGAAAAACGAAGCCAAGACTACACGTTGGAAGAATGACCAGAGAAAGAATGTTCAATTTAATATTAAATAACTGCCAGTTGAAAAACGAAGCCAAGACTACACGTTGGAATAATGACCAGAGAAAGAATGTTCAATTTAATATTAAATAACTGTCAGTTGAAAAACGAAGCCAAGACTACACGTTGGAATAATGACCAGAGAAAGAATGTTCAATTTAATATTAAATAACTGCCAGTTGAAAACGAAGCCAAGACTACACGTTGGAAGAATGACCAGAGAAAGAATGTTCAATTTAATATTAAATAACTGCCAGTTGAAAAACGAAGCCAAGACTACACGTTGGAAGAATGACCAGAGAAAGAATGTTCAATTTAATATTAAATAACTGTCAGTTGAAAAACGAAGCCAAGACTACACGTTGGAAGAATGACCAGAGAAAGAATGTTCAATTTAATATTAAATAACTGTCAGTTGAAAAACGAAGCGAAGACTACAATGTTGGTAGAATGACCAGAGAAAGCCCATAGGTTACCACATTTAATATCTTAAATAACTGCCAGTTGCACTAAACGAGAGCCAAGACTACACGTTGGAATAATGACCAGAGAAAGAATGTTCAATTTAATATTAAATAACTGCCAGTTGAAAAACGAAGCCAAGACTACACGTTGGAAGAATGACCAGAGAAAGAATGTTCAATTTAATATTAAATAACTGTCAGTTGAAAAACGAAGCCAAGACTACACGTTGGAAGAATGACCAGAGAAAGAATGTTCAATTTAATATTAAATAACTGTCAGTTGAAAAACGAAGCCAAGACTACACGTTGGAAGAATGACCAGAGAAAGAATGTTCAATTTAATATTAAATAACTGTCAGTTGAAAAACGAAGCCAAGACTACACGTTGGAAGAATGACCAGAGAAAGAATGTTCAATTTAATATTAAATAACTGTCAGTTGAAAAACGAAGCCAAGACTACACGTTGGAAGAATGACCAGAGAAAGAATGTTCAATTTAATATTAAATAACTGTCAGTTGAAAAACGAAGCCAAGACTACACGTTGGAAGAATGACCAGAGAAAGAATGTTCAATTTAATATTAAATAACTGCCAGTTGAAAAACGAAGCCAAGACTACACGTTGGAAGAATGACCAGAGAAAGAATGTTCAATTTAATATTAAATAACTGCCAGTTGAAAAACGAAGCCAAGACTACACGTTGGAATAATGACCAGAGAAAGAATGTTCAATTGAATATTAAATAACTGTCAGTTGAAAAACGAAGCCAAGAGTACACGTTGGAAGAATGACCAGAGAAAGAATGTTCAATTTAATATTAAATAACTGCCAGTTGAAAAACGAAGCCAAGACTACACGTTGGAAGAATGACCAGAGAAAGAATGTTCAATTGAATATTAAATAACTGTCAGTTGAAAAACGAAGCCAAGGTCGAACACATAGAAGAGTACCTCATGGATAATGAGACCGAAACAGGTAACTAGGACTTTATTCTTAACTGTTTTATGCTGATGAAAACATAAGCAAGAAGGAATACCTAATTATAGGAGCGACAATTTTAATCAAGCGTAAATCAATGTTTCCTATTGGTCGCATATCTATGGTATTATCGAAAATAATATATTTATTTATGTATTATTTTGTGTGATGGCGTGCTGGCATATTATTCTGTTTTTCATACAGATCATTGAGTACTTAGGATGAAAAAAACATTCCTTTTCTATATAAAACGTTAATTTCGCGTGTAGAATTATCCTTTTTAATAATAATAATAATAATAATAATAATAATAATAATAATAATAATAATAATAATAATAATAATAATAATAATAACAGTAACTATTAATAATAATTTATGAAATCATGTTTATTTGTTTTGTAATTTTTAATTTAATTTGTGCTAAAAACGATCACGGAATCGCAAAATATTAAAGTGTTACATTTCAGTTACCTGCTTGAAACTCAAGACAAATATCATCGTTAAAACTATAAGAATGCAAAGAATGCAATTTTGTACTAAATAATTTTATTCCTAGGAGTCAGACTCAAAGTTCATTTGAAAATTGTATATTTTACACCACTAAGTAAATTTTACTTAAAGTCTATGTATTTCAAAGAAAAAAATTATAGAACCGATTGAGATAAATTGTTAAAGCATTTGTCAACGTTCTGAAATATCCTGTATTTTATATTTTAATCATCTACTGTAAAAAGTATATTTTTAGTTTAATCTTGAAAACCTCAATCTTCATATATCTAATTTAGAAACATCCTATATAAAGCTGAAGAACGAGATGATCTGACAGGTTGCCTGCAGGTGATACACATTCCCAATCACCAGGTGATCAGGAAATCAGAGAACATTGTTTACGCATGAGTAATCTACTTCCATAAACACTTCACTCCAGGAAGAAATCTAACGGGAACAGCTTTTTTAAACATAAAAATTTGTTGCAGTTGTAACATTTAATTACACAAACAGCTCAGAGTATGATTTGTAAAGAATTAAATGAGAATTTGTTATCAATTAACAAGAAAATAAACAAAATATACATGTGTAGAAATATATTGTTTTTGAATATAAAAATATGGAATATAAATTTAATTGGAAAACTACTTTGCTTCAACATTGTTGTTTTTAAATATATGAATCTAACAGGATATAAATTTTAAAAAAAGGTTCATTTTCGCCTTTACACAAAACCGTATTCAAATATAAAATGCAGTTTAAATTTATATTACTTTTGAGCGAATGGCATATTAAAAAGTTCCGCGCGTACGAAGATTGCCTGGCGCAGAGCTACGGGACTTGCGCTGCTTCGGATATTGATGGGGGAAGAAATTTTCTCATGGAAATTTCGGTCAGTATGGGACCGATGTCCACCCAGCATCGTGAGGAATTTGAGTATCTACAATGAGTAGCGGCTCTAGGTTGAAAAAGCTAGAACGGCTGGGTGACCTGATATGTTGACCACATGTCACCTCTACACTGGTTGGACCTCTGTGCTTAACACATGTTGAAGTGAGACCAACAGCCGGCTGGTAGGCCAAGGGCCTTCTGGGCCAGAATCGTTAGAATTTGTAAACATTTTATTAGTCGCTTCATTAATTATCTTTTCTAATGAGGAAACCATGAAATTCTATTGATATAAAATATTTTAATCAATTAATGAATATTTGGATCGAAGCAAAGCAAAAAAATAAACATAGCTTTTATCCTTCGATTAAGATATGATTTGATAACTAAATGTACAGTATACATTGTATTTACCATATACTCGTAGAATGTTCTAAAACCGATTGCTTCAGTCTTTGTGTCGTCCTAGACTATGGCAAAAAAAAAAAATAGAACCAGAGATTGGAGAAAAGACACCTAATATACTCAATATGTTATTAAAGATTGTCAAATCTCTGGATATGACACCATGATGGTACGTACACTCAATATGGGCGTCCAGTAGATCGGCTGGGTTATTATTCATGAACTATTAATTCCAAATCATGGTAATTTTAAAATATTTTTCTGGAAATTTAGATAAGTAATATCCTGAAGAATATAATAAAAAAGCAGTTATTTTGTTTTACAATTCGGCCATGTTGGTACGTGCTAACTGAATTACTTACAATGGAACTTAGTACCGTATATATTTTACCCTGCAAGTTATACACTTGCCGGATGTCCATAAAATACATAGTAAACGTCTCCTTAATAATTAAACACAACAATCACTTTCAATATTTATAACTGAGTAACAACTCAATTATTTGCATGTCTAATTAAACGAACAGCAGAAACTCACGAAGCTAATCCTTGTTAAGTGCTACAGAATATTTTAGCTATTCTTTTCAGAGATGCCGCTAATGTTCCTCTAACAAAATGAAAAGTCATAATAAACAAGATATTTTTTTTCGCTTATTTTAGTTAAATCATATCAATGATATATGATGACTTTCATCGCCAAATCGCATTCGTAGTAAACACTGAAAAAAATCTTTGAAGAAGCCGTAATGTCTTCATTACTTTGATATAGTACAATTTATATACCGGTAATAAAACATGTAAAATTTATAAGATCTTTACAGTTTTGTGTTTTGATTAACCTAATGTTATATAATATAGCATATTTTAACGACAATACATTTCAATTATTTGTAAAGCTCTGCCGAATATTATATGAATGTAAAAAGCTCTTTCAGAAATGTGTTTTGAAAAAAAAGACAATATAAAAATACCTGTTTACATTTTTTAACTTAGTTTTTTTTTGCTATAAAATAAACAATGATTTGGGATTTTCATTGTTATTGTAATAATGAGCAAAGAAACACCGTTAGTATGAACAAAGTGTGATGTGCAAACTAAAGCTTTCAGGAATCGTGTTATTTTTTTATTAGGAATATTCCACAATGCAGTGTTCCTCCTTCAACCAAAAGTGATTAGTCACCAGAGGTTTCTGTCTAAAGCATCTTCTTCCCTCAAATCTCTAGCTTCCATATTTCTCCTCACTCCATCTAGCCAACGTTCTCTAGGTTCTTTCACTTCTTCCATTAGCTAAAATCAAGGATTTTCTTTTGTATTCTGTCTTCTTCCATTCTCATGACGTGTCCATACCATTTCAAACGTTTTTCTTCTATTTTTTCTATTATTTTTTTAACTTGAATAATTTCCCTTATTGTGCTGTTTCTGACTTTGTCCCTTCTTGAAATTCTTGTCGACCGCCTTCAAAAACCCATTTTTACTGCTAACAGCTTGTTGGCTTGTTTTCTACTTACAATCCAAGTTTCGGACTCATATAATAAAATGCCTTCTAGCAGAACTTGGAAATATAGTTTTTTTTTCGTTCTGTATGTTATATTTCTATTCTAAAGCACTGAGTTCAACGTACCAATGATCCTCCTTCCATCAGTTATTCTTCTTTCAATTTCTGTAGCTGAATTCACATTTTATCTAAAATAGATCCTAAATATTTATTTTTTTAAAGATTATGTATTCTTCCGGAATTGTATTTTAGCTCAACTGTTGTATGCAATGAACGATATTCTGTTTTATTATATGTTATCTGTAATCCCCATTTTTTGTATGTTATCTCTAATTTCTTTGACATGAAATATGCATCATCTGGATCCTGAGGAATCACCACCTGATCATCTGGTAATAGTAAATGGTGGAGGTAATAATTATCTTCTATTTGAATTCCCATATATTTGCAGTGTCTTGACCAATTTTTCGTACAATTACATTGGTGATAAGCAACATCCTTGTAGTAGACCTTTTGATGTCTGGAATTTTTCTGAAAGTCTGTTTCCCATCTTAATTTGGCATTTGTTCTCTGAGTATAATGATCTTATAATAGAAATTGTTTTGTCATTTATATTCACCTCTTCTAGTTATAGTTATTACTATAAATTATTTTCAGAATCGAAAGTCTTGCTCTTTACGTCATTTTTTTAACTAAGGCATTCTCCAATCCTTGAATTTTAGTTAGTATACATCAACATCCTAGTAATACCTTAGTTGCCTGCTAGATGTCTCATTGAGTCGGTGTGTTGACCGCTTGGCAAATAATGTAACTTGGTCTAGTGGCTGAGAGCTATGGCTCAACATTGGGCTACAGATATATATGTATCATTATCATAAGTAATGAGGCATAATATAGGATCATTTATTCGCACTGAAAATAGAGTGAAACTATGTATAATAATAATAATAATAATAATAATAATAATAATAATAATAATAAATAATAATAATAATAATAATAATAATAATAATTAGGATTTTTAACATACAGACCTATAGAGTTATGAACAATATGAATTAACAGTAGTAAACAATGTAGGCCTAATTTATACTATCAGGTCTAGTTTTCTTGAACTAAACATTCGTTACCCCTTAGAGAAAATAATTGTATGTTCTGTAATATTGTAGTCATTCGGAAATTAAATCAAGGCATCGAAATTTGAATTAATATTTATAGATAAATTTAGGGCCTACGTACATTATTTCAACATATGTGGGTATGTCTGCTTATAATTTGTGAAATTTCATGTGAGAAAACAAAGCCTACGCCCCATATTCTTACTAAAATAAAATTTAAAATAATATATAAACAGATATACAGGTAAGAAGTCTCTTAAATGCTAGACAATGAGTTAAGATTTGATTAATCGAGATTCGACAGTTCTGTTATTTTCAGTATTAGGCCTATACCAGAGAGTTCATCGAGCGAGTTGGCTCAAACGATAAGTGTTTGGGGTTCATATTCTGGACGACTAAACTAACTCACTGACACTATCAAACGCGTAGGTTCATGGCCGCGCGGATAAAAACTCTCCATACATCCTTATTCTGAGCTAACGTTTTCCATTCATTCCCTGTATAATCTACTTCCCTCAAATCATAGTTGATTTTATTCCCTCACCTCATCCTTGGTCTACCGACTGGGCGTTTTCTCTCTGGTTTTCCTAGAAGAAATGGACGCGAGTTCAAATTCCGGGGCGACTAACTTGATTGAGGATTATCTCTGTTTTCTTCATTCGTCAAGACAACTGCTGCCAGAACACACTACATTATACTCACTGTTTCATAGTATCATTAAATATAAAGAAAATAGTACGTTTTATCACCTTTGGACGTTAAAGGCGTTTTTAAATAAAACATAAACAAGAGCTCGAGAAAACGTGTCCTCGTTATAGGCCTAATTAACATCGGTTGATTGAGGATATTCCAGATATATTATCTAAACAGTTTATTTTTATTCATTTTAATTTAATCGTTGATTAAACACGTTTCCCTTAATTATTTGTAGTTTACTTACATTCATGATTGAACCGGCGCTGCGCTGTATAAGCCCGGTTGGTTTTTATGTATTTACGAGTTACAACATTTTATTAAGTAATTACTATTGGAAATAATATTATACCTTTAATAATTAAGTTACATTGAATAGCTAATTTAATTATTTTAAATGCGAATAATGTTTTAATATTAACTGTGTTTGGATTGTGTAGACAGTTACAGCTGCAATATCAAGGAAGTAATTTCACATGTAGGCCTATTCCCAATTTTTGTCATTTTTGTCTCATGAAGAATATAATTTTTGTCATTTTTGTCTCATGAAGAATATAAATGAATATTTGGATGTACATAATCTCAGGAGTCGGAAAGAGAAGGAGGCCACTCCGCTATCTTAGGTATCTTATTTACAGACATTCGCCATAAAATTTCTATTGTTACAAATCTTTCATCTTTGACATAAATATTTCTCTAAAAATATAGAAGAGCGTTCTAGATACAGTTTTATTGATTTTAATCAATTTTAACTATTGACTGTCCTCTTTAAATGATCCTTGTTTGGAGAGTTATTATAGTAAAGTCACGAACAAAGAAATGAACAACCATATATGGAAAATATATTTGGCACGAAATAAATGCAAGTATCATAAAGTGGAATGATCGCAAGAAACTGCCCACGACTTGGAATTATTTGTCCCCTTCTGAATTTACTTTAAATAACTTATAACTCGACTTGAATCAGATAACTTTTCTCCTTTTTATTTTAATTGTCAATATTTTAATGATATATTTAGACTTAATGCCCATACCGTCTAATATTTAGGGTCAAAATTGAATATATGATAAAAACTACAAATTGATATTTTGTGATAAATAAACAATTCGTGAGATTTTGAATTTACGAAATACTGTTCTTACAAGTCATGGAGAGCTGGCAGGGTTTTGAACATAGTACTCTTCGTACATCGGATTTTGCGGAGATTGAGGTGTTGTACCAATAATAATCACTCATCAACTTGTTCACGAAATGCAAGCTTCGAATTATATTTTGTGAGATTAGTATGGAAGTTTCAGTTCCACTCCTATTATCTGCTATTACTTAAAGAAATGGGATCAAGGAATTTTAAATCAGAAATCAATATACTCAACTTCCTCACTGTACACATTGCTCACGGATGAGGTTACTCTGAGTTCAACACCTCTCGACGATTGAAATTTTTTTTTGCGCGATAGTTCGTTTTGTCGTACTTACAGCAATGACGACCATGATTGAAAATTCAATTTTCCTTCATTTCGGGGTTGCCAACCTAAATAACTATACTGTAATAAAATAACTATATTGTAATATTACATATTACAAACCACGTGTGGGAACTAAGACCACTGCCCTCTATGTATACTACGTAGCCTACAATATATAAAAATATCCAAAAGGTAGTGTTAATATACATTACATGAAACAAATCACTGCATTTTAAATGAACTGGACTTTATTTGAAACAATATAAAAACAATAAATACGTACTTGCCGCCATTTTACGCCTGATTGGTGTCACGGTCTCCTGTAGTTTCAGCTAATAAACATTTACCACACTGTTAACATTAGTCAGTTATTTATAATGAACGCAAGTATTTCCAACAAAGATGTTATTATGTATTATTTTGAAAACACCATCGCGCAAAAAATAATATATGCCTACAACGCACGCTTGAGAAGTGTTTTACAGAATCTCGGAAATTTAAAACCTCGCTGTCGCTCGTTTTATAAACATTTCCTTCGCTTCTGTAGAAACCACTTCCCAACCTCGCATCGTAATGTACTACCTATCTCACAACATTCAATTCACAGTCTTACACTACTAGTAACATTAAGCATACAATTTTGAGACAAATTGAATATAGAATTACCATAAGAATATTTTACATGAAGTAATTTTTGTTTTGTTTCGTATCAGGAACATAACGTTGCGTGAAAGTGGTAAAAACCTAGTTATTTAACTCATGTTTTCAAAGTGCCAGGCCAGCTTACAGATCCAAATATCATTTTTGTAGATAAACTAGAAGTGTAATAGTCATCTGATCTTCACACAGTACACAGAGGTTGTGAAATGGAACTTTGATCACTTCAACATAATTGTTTAGATTAAATAAAAATACATGAAATGAAATAAACGTTTGTTACAATATTATACAAAGATAAATCGTAGCTTTATAGCCTCACAGGCTGAATTGAAACAACAAGAAAGGAAAAAAAAAATGTAATTTCATTTTTCCTACAGTCAAAATGAAAATTAAGCGAATCCTCACGATGATAACTACAATTGAATCAGTCATTTCGAAAAGGGATCATCTACGACTTTTTGTGAAATTCACTTTTTTCGTTATTCCATGTTTACATACGTCCTTACATCGATTCCGCGTGAGAAATGATCAAATACACAATTCTTTTGCCACTTTCTGACTTTACCTTTCATGTAGTCATTTCGAAAAAGGATCAACTCGCCGAGTTGTTCCCTTTTCAAACGGACTGACGCACGAATGTGATCTTGACTTCAGCTGCATTTCTATCCTCTTGAAGTCTTTCTGTGTTATCAGAGTAAACAATATTGAAACCATGCTACAATCGTTATTTATGTATTATTTATTTAATGCAAGGCACTCCGTATACAGAGTATGGGTAAAGGTGTTTCAAAAGAACAAAAACATTATTTTGCAATAAATAAATTTTACGAATTTGAGTGTAATAGTGACAAGCCTAGAACCGTAATCGGCCGGAAATTCATTGACACCATTTTCGGGGAACAAGAGTTCAACTTGCTCAAACCAAAGCCCCCAGAAATACTGCAAATACCAGATGTGAAAAGACACCCTGCCTACACCAGCAAAGTACCAATCAATCACCAAAAAATGGATGATGAAAAGAAACTTTATCGGTACATTCCTGATATCCATAGACATTTTTATGATGATTTATACAAATGGCCTACAACTACAGCTGAAGTAGTAGAGAACGCCGAAGATGTTCAGTGATGACATTTTTCGGATGTACTTTTTTTATAGTCACTTCCAAATGATGAAATGTAATAAAATGTATACAGTATTATTCCATGTATGTAGTTATTTCGCAATAATAATTTTTTTCAAAGAAATCTGTTTAATTTTGTAAAAGTTTCCTCGTTCATTTCGAAAAGGGATCATCTCCGGAAAATTGTAATTAGTTTTTTGGGAAAACTATAATCAAGAAAGTCATGTAAATCGGTAAGTGAACGTGAATGGGCATGAAAATTATTCAGTGGAAATTTCAGATTCGTAGCTTTATCCTGGACAAACTGTATCAGTTTTTTCCCTCTCCTGTAAAATTTGATCAGCTGTAGATGATCCCTTTTCGAAATGACTCATTCAATTATTATAATGAAATATACGAAAAAATTCTATACATAAACATGTTTCCTGACAAATTTAAAGCTTTCGATCTAAAATCATTACGATATATTCCAATGAATTCATTGGTCTCGTAGACTGCGATGGGCAGGACATGTAGCACGTATGGGGGATGAAAGAGGTACATGGAAGCTTCTTGTAGGAAAACCAGGGGAAAACACACAATTGGTAGACCAAGAATGACGTGGGAGAATAACATTATTCATGATTTGAGGGAATTAGATTATACAGGGGATGGTTGGAAATCATTAGCTCAGCTTATGGAGAGCTTATATCCGCGCGGCCATGAACCTACGGGTTCGATAGAGCCTGTGAGTTAGTTAGTTAGTTGGTTAATCTAATGAATTCAATAATTAAAAATATGAACTGATGTTATTTCACTCTGTATTATCCGCCAAGTGATGGAAGACATTCATGAACTTTAAAATTAATTATAAACGAAAAAAAAAATTAGGTCGTCTCTTCGTAAACCCCGGAAGGCGTTTAAAGGGATTTAGCTAGGGAAGAGAGAGAGAAGGGGATTAATAGTAACAAAGTAAGGAATGCAAAACTATAGTCCGTTGGCTCAGTTAAGAGAATCTTCCCGCGCAAATATTTGAAGGGATTAGGGGCGGGGGTGAATTCTCTGTCTACTTGAAGGCCAGGAAGGGTCGGATATTCTTTCTTTCTTTCGAAGGTATTGTACACTTTTGTATTGAATTTAGTGGTGAGTTGACGCATGAATTGTGCTACGTGAAGTATGTTTTTCAACGATGAGTGTTAACATATTTTAGAAACTTCAGCTAGTTGCTCCCACTCTCCGACTGGCCGTGCAGCAACCGTTTGAAAATATACGCGGGAAGATTCTCTTAATTGAGCAAACGGACTATAGATGAGACCATTCGAACAGTGGCGCGGCAGCTGCTATACATAAAAAGGTCATCATCACAATCCACTTGCAGAGATTGGACTAAAAATACCTATACACATTTAATTATTTGAAGTCGTATCCATTTCTTAACTGGTCCACCTTGAGATCGTCTATCTCTTGGATTATATTGTAGTATTTGGGGACCAGGTTAGATTTCCAAATTTTTTCTCCGAGACAATTTCCGTCTAAAATATAGAGGCCTGTCTTTCATTGAACTTCAGTTTTATTGTGCCGAATACGCTATGCTCATAGCCTCACTTCTAGTTTAAAACAGATCCACCATGATGAAGCCAGCGTGAAATTTTACTACATGATACGCTAGTTTTGGAGAAAGTTTTATACATTATGGGACCATAAACAAAGATAATTTATTAATTTACAATTTATTTTATCCGTCTATAGTATTCATTTTAACCCGTTTGTCTCATCAAACATAAAAATACTCGTCTGGTGATATTCGTTAAAAATAAACATGCTGATAGGTTTATTCTTCGGTGGACAATTTGTACTAGTAAAGTTTCATAAAACAAAGGTAGATGGTTAAAAGAGAAGAATTCTCTTTAGTAACATCAAAACGCGTGCAAATTGTTTTTCAAATTAGATAGAACTTTGAATAGGCGTAAAAGAAATGAGATGATACTAAATTCATTTTGAATATTCGGACAGTTTTACACGCTAATGTTGTTAATGTGTGGTTTTCTAGATCCACACCTCGAGTCCGAAACCCACACAAATCACAAAACATTCAACATATTCTACCGTCTTCCGCTTTCTATGGTCAGCTATAAAAAATGTGTCAGAAACTCTTAATAGCCAGATATATTAGGGAGTGGTACCAACAGAAAAAAATATATGGGTGGAATAAATTCCATACATTATAAGGTGTTCACATCTTTAATATGCATCATTAGGGGCTATAGATATGTTCCAAGTTCATTCAATTTTCACACGAACATTCTATCTGCAGTGGGTAACTTTCTTCAGTCAAGATGTAGCTTTATGCAGGAAATGCAAAATTATTACAAGCAAATCCCTCCCCCTACTAAACAACTTGGATAAATTCATATAAATAATTTTAAACATCAATTAACTTTTAAAGAAAATACAATTTTCATTCCATATTGCAGGTGAAGCAGGATTGGTACGAACCTAAAAAACATAGTTCTTTATTTTCAATTTATAACAACGTTAGAAGAGTCATCCACTGCTGTGACCTCCAATTAATGTTGCATCGTTGTCTCACATGTAGCGGGGCCGGGTTCGATCCCTGGTCGGAAGTAGTTTTATGGATGAGGTTTTTCGGGGTATTTCTTCGCCTGTAAGACAAATGTCGGGAATTTTTAAGGGCATCGAACATCATATGACCATCACAGTCGTCATCAATCATATTCACTTTGATTAGTATGAATGTTTTGTGTCATGTCTTATAGTATGTTTGTGTTGTACTGGAGTGGCCCCGGCATTGGGAGGCCCTCCATCGTCTTGTGTGGTCAAAAAAGTATGTGTGTGATCCACGGTTGAAAATCCTCCCCTGAAAGGTCGTGGTCTCCATAAGCTCCGGGTGTCATGGAGCATGTAAAAGTAATTACCTATAAAGAGAGAGGTTAACCTAAAGTAGAGAGAAAGGTATAATGAAAAAAATTCAAAATGAACGACAAGTGATCTAGAAAAGGGGAAAAATATTTTCAAGTAATTTTACTGTGAATTAATAATTAAACACAATACAATTTTGAAATATCTAAAAGAACAAAATGTTTTTCTTAGGCAAATGTCATTCATTTTTGTTATGTTCACTCAGTCATCTTCATTATCAACAGGGCCAGCGGATTATACACCAAAACAAACTGTGTAATACGTTCAGGCAGTAACGTCCATTTCAGTTCTGATACACGTATTACAGTACTGATGGACTTATAAAGTGTGTATTGTTTTCTTTACGTTCGTTTCTCTGTGTTTGCTAGCATCGTCATCATCATCCAGCGATTAATCATGTTGGCTCGTTCCGGTTTCGTAGTGTTTTAGTTATTCTGTTGTACACTTACAATTGTCTGCTGTATTATACTATTTTTACAGCACCTAACTATACCTGGTCCCGCCTTGACGTTGTGTTCCTATTGCTTCCGTCCCTCGTCCATGATGTGTTGTTTACATTGTGTCTACTGTTAGGTCATCCTGCACTTGAAGGGTTCGACATGGGATCCGATAGGCCTGATTATCACTTTAGAGTTGCATTACTTCTATATTTACTGTGCGTCGGGCGATGAGACGAATTGGTGAGTTTGTGAACTACAAGTTCATACGTTCCTGTACAGTTCGCGCATTGTTACTAGCGGGTGCGGATCTCTTCCTCTACATTCCATCCCTTAGTATAGACCTGAATGAAAACACTATCGCTGTTGTTTGTATTAGTGTTCAAATAGTTCCTGGCGTGTGTTACAACAAATAATTTTGCAGTCATTAGGCTCTAAGTTCAGCTTAATTTTATAGCGAATTTGCTTAGTTAATAAGGTAATGGTATTTTTTAGCTAGTTAAAAGTTTAGCATAAATTAGTTAGTCGTGATTGTGTTTTATAAATTTAATTTAAATATTACTGGTAGTTATATGGATGCGAAACATGGACTCTTACTTTAAGAGAGGAAAGGAAATTACGAGTATTTGAGAATAAATGTCTTAAGAAAATTTTTGGATCAAATAGAGATGAACAGACAGGTGAATGGAGAAGACTGCATAACAATGAGTTACATGGTTTATATAGGAAGCCAGATATAATAACAGTTAAGTCTCGTCGACTGCGATGGGTAGGGCAAGTAGCACGAATGGGGAATGAAAGAGGTTCATGGAAGCTTCTTGTAGGAAAACCAGAGCCAAAACACCAGTAGGTATACCAAGAATGAAGAAAGTAGATTATACAGCGGATGATTGGAAAACACTAGATCTGAATGTATGGAGAGTTTATGTCCGCGCAGCCATGAGTCTACGGGTTCGATAGTGCCAGTGAGTTAGTTATGTCGAAATATACTCATTTCCCCGAGTAAAGTACGTATATATATTAATATTGGTGTTTACCGTTTATTTATTATATTCATCATCATCATCCAGGGATTAAGCCTGTTGGCTTGTTCCGGTTTCATGGAAGCTACAATTGTTAAAATTGTTCAGACTTCTTCTGTTTGGGCGTCCAACATTTCTCCTTCCGTGCGGTTTATAATTTAGCAATAATTTTGGAAATCTTCCTTCTGAATTCTATCAATATGTTCGTTCCAGTCGTTCCTATATCTAATTATTCGGTCTGTACGTTTGAAACTATTTAGTTCCTTTCTTATATATTCATTCGTTTTCTTATCCTGTAGAGTACAATCTGGCATATTTCTTAAAAATCTCATCTCAGCTGCTTCCAATCTTAGTTCTTGTCTTTTAGTGATCGTCCAACATTCTGATCAATACATCAATACAGGAACAGCCATTACTTTATAATATTTCATTTTTGTTTCTTTTCTTGTGTTTTAAGGACTTTAACAATAATAATAATAATAATAATAATAACAATAATAATCATCATCATCATCACTCCAGGGATTAGGCAATTGCCTGTTCCGTCTTCATAATGCATCAGCCCAATAATAATAATAATAATAATAATAATAATAATAATAATAATAATAATAATAATAATAATAATAATAATAATGTTTTATCTATTCTGGCAGAGTTAAGGCCATAAGGCCTTCTCTTCCACTCAACCAGCACAAATACAAATAAATATGTTACAAATATAGATGAACACATTTTATTACATTACTGTTATTATTATTATTAAGCTTTCCGTATAAAATGTTGTATGAACATGAAAAGTAATTGAAATTTGTAATGTAATTTTAAACCTTTATGATTGGTATACTGTATATAATCTAAACTGTATATATATATATATATATATATATATATATATATATATATATATACTTGTATGTGCTGGTTGTCTGGTAGAGAGGTTCTTATGACCTTAACTCTGCCAGAATAAGGAAAACTTTATTATTATTATTATTATTATTATTATTATTATTATTATTATTATTGTATTGTATTGTAATTGTAAGCCTATGTTTTCCCTTTACAGAGATTTAGGCGCCCTCCCCCTACAGGGAAGAATTTGAACCATACTAATTTAGTTACACTTGTTTTCGTATAGATGTCATTTTGAGTGGTACGTGGTCAGCGTTCCGCCTCATACTGACATTATTATTATTATTATTATTATTATTATTATTATTATTATTATTATTATTAGGCATATCGTTACCAGCTGTGCAGAGATTGAGTCCGAAGGAGAAAAAAGTAAAGAGCAGAGGGCGTAAGTATGTCGCAGTGTAAGAGAGTTCTCTATGATAGTACGGTGAAGGAACGGACAGTAGTGTGCTGATGAAATTCCTCTTCAGTACTAACAGGTGAATCAATATTTTAAGTCATTAAGTAGTACCTATTCACCTCTTGTTTCAAATGACGTCACTGACCCGCCAGTAACAGTTGTATACAGTATTATTGGTACTCCAACAGAAAGCAAAATATGGAACGTTCTCCTTGGGATCCGTCTCGTCGCTGGGACGCTCAGAATGTAGTTACAAAAAAAATTTCATTGTAAAAATATCATTTTTTACTTATAATCATTTATGGGTATATTTAGTCACCACAGTATAGCATTATACTATATATCTGGACCCATTTCCACCACCCCTTGGGATACCTCGGCCAGAAGGCCCTACTCCCAAGTCCCAGAATTCTTGTCCTCCCTTTTCTACTTCGCGATCACATTCAAGTTCACAGGCAATAAAACCAACACCTCAGGGAGAAGGTGTTGGAGTCGCAACTTCAGGGAAAATTGCTGAGCTACATATTACATCAGGTCGCTCAATCCTGATGTCTCCACAGTTGGTCCACGGGCTCCTTGAGCCTAGCCGGGAGGACTGCTGTCGCAGATCCACCGACCGTTTCCCTGTTCTGCCTCCAGGGACGCATCCTGCAGCCGTTGTGAGACCGGCTAGGGCTTGAATCCTCAAGCCCCACAGTGCGAGATTATAGTACATCCAGGTACTATACTATCAAGAATGATGATAACGTATACAACTTACATATATATGGAAACTACCTTTAATTTTATCAACTATGCAATTTATAGCCTTCGCCACCATCGAAACAATTTTGAAAATACATTATATCAAAAATATATACACTACGTAATTTTTTTTTTGCAAATGCCCCAGGTAGTCTTTCGACATTCCTGGTGTTCTCTCCTGGCATGGAGTATTTGTAACTCACTTCTGAAGTTGGGGCACCTGGAAGGCGGGGTTACGTTTCTCCGATGATATGGCGGGTGATGATGATAGTTGTGCGCTAGGAGAGTCCCTAATCCTAAGCTTAATCTAAGATGAATATGAATGATGATGATTGCGATGGCCATATGATTTCGGGGACCGTTTGGGCCTTAAAGTTTTCCTGATATTTGTCTTACAGGTGAGGAAAAACCCCGATAAAAGCCTCATCCAGAAAATCTGCCCCGACCGGGGATCGAATCCGGGTCCGCTGCGTAACCTCAGCGGTAGACTGTACTACGTAAATTAGATTCCCATATTTTAAAGGTAGGAGTACATTTTATTCACCATCATCATTTTAGAGTCTGATATATATATATATATATATAGTGAGTTATTTGAGGAGAATGGCGTAGTAAGTGATTAAAAGCTTTTTAATGTTACATTTTACTTTTCATAACAAAAGCATGCCATGATGAATCATTTGCTACATTGAAACTTAAAATGGCCTTAAGATAATCAATTATATTTTATGAGGGAAAGGCCATTTTCAAGGTAGGTGTATGTAGTTAGTTAATTTCTATGAGTTGTGCATTTGATTCAGTTTTCTGTATAACACAAGAAAAGTGAATGTAGATACAGCGGAACTGTGAGCCGGATTTAGGGTGGTGTCTTAAAACGTGCCAGGGAGGTGTTTATAATAACTTCTCGATTTTCGGAGGCCATTTTATTTTTCTTATCTCTTACGATAAGTTCATGTCCTTCTTTGGCACTATCTGCCAGATAAAAATGTTTGTCTGGATTTTTATTACATTTGCTCTGGGAGTAATTTAGTCTCCATATTGTAAAAAATCGTCTCGTCTGTTCCCCGACAATAATCTCCGATCTTAGGGGCAATATACGATCATTTTAAATAATATAAAGGAGTAATAAGCAAATGTTCATTGACAATTACCTTCTTTCAATAACAAATTTTTCATTAGGAATTAATACAGTTACAATTTTGGGATCAGAACTTGATTAAAATTTGGAGAAAAAAATAGAATAAAGAATAGTATTACCAAACAAACGATTCACTCTCAAAATTGATTATTCATTTAAAAAAATGTTCAGTGAGGTAAAATGAATTACGAAAATATATTACCAAAATAAATGTAGAATGGACTGAATCCAGCAGGAAGAAAAAGGGGAAGAACGGAAACAACCTGTATGGAATTTTAAGCAACAAGGGGAATAGGAAATCGGAAGGTGAAAACTGAATCAGTAAGAAAGAGCGACATCATTTTAATTGGAGGTAGTGAGATGCCTACATGAAAAGTTTGCTACATAAAATATAGTTAAATTATTCATATTAGAATATTTATTTTCTTTCGGTGTTCTTATGTTTTAATAAACGAATATATTACGCTAATATAGGTAAAACGCTTATTTTGTTATGTGTCATTTTTTATAAAATAAAAATAATTGTAATAATGAATGTTTTAATTAACAAATAATGAAGCGCTAAATTAGGATACACATATTCTATTTTTATTTTTTTTAACTGTGGAGTGAAGATATAACAGGATGTAATTAAAATTAAATTATATATATAATTAGTCCACCGCTGTGATATCGAGGTAGCGTGCTGCCTCGTCACGCAGCGGGCCCGGGTTCGATTCCCGGTCGGGACAGGTTTTTTCTGGGTTTTTCCTCACCTGTAAGACAAATGTCAGGAAGCTTAGGGCCCAACGGTCCCCAAAAATGATCCGGCCATCAGCATCATCCTTCACCGGTGTGGAAAGCAACGGGAAGCTACCACACCTATAACTCGCTAGTAAAGCTGCAAAGCATAGCGTGTAAATGCTATGATTGCAGTGGAAAGACCTGTCCTCGGGCAGAATTACTATGGATGGATATATAATTCCATTAATTATAAATATTATACAAATATTGTGTGAATTCTCGTTTTTATAGTCTAAAAGTTTATATTATTTGGGATTAAAAATAATTTAATGTAAGCACTAGTTTTAATAAATGCCATGGAATATATTACTAACAAATAAGGTGGAATTAAATCAGTGTTGTGTATGTTAAACGATTTTTATTTCGATTCAATGGAACGAATACATACTCGTATTATTATTGGAGTTTTAAGTTTCGTGGGATGAATTCGGAAAATATAAAAACTGACATTCTGCGCATGTGTAGGCCTACTACATCACATCTCTCTTACGCGATCCCAGTGTCTTTCGAGGATTTATGATGTTTTGTTAGTTATTTGGTCCATGTGTAAAAATATTACCGATTTTAGCGAAATTTAGAAGTTTAATGACACTATGAATGCGTGTGAATGTTTATTAAATATATTATGTTGTGTTTTCATAGATTTTGCGTATGATATGATGTGGTTAAAGTAATGTAGAGTCAAAATTCGCCTTGACGTGATGTGTAACGTTGGCGAAGTTGTAAGCGTTATCAAGATGCGCTGTCCAAGCGCTATAAACTCCGCGTCTTTGTATTTCTAATGCCTTATTTCAATATATTTATCATAATCTAGTAGACTGTTATATTTTATTCCCTGAGATTGAAGTGGTAAGTTCCATAACAATTCTTTCAATGCGGCTTTGCATTAGTGCCACTCGTAAATATAATTACGAAATAAAAGCAACCCATAACATCAAATATTATTTTTCAGTTTGATTTAAAGGCTAGAAAAAATACATTAAAATGAGATTTAGTGTAATCAGTAGTTCATACAGTGTTTGAAGTACGTAAGATATAGGCATACAGGCTTAAACAAAAATAATTTTGCAAACCCGATTCTATTAAATTATTTACACGGTTATCATTAATATAAACCTCCAGTAATCGTTATAAGTATCGAAAGGGAGATTTAGGGTTCGCTTGAAATGTTTACACATTTTTAAATGAATTTGTAAAACACTTTTAATTCTTGCATTGTTCCCTACATAATTCTATTTCATATTTCATAATTTTAATACATAAATATTTAAAAACCGGTACAAAATATTCTCAGAATAAAGAGGTCAGTTTATAATATTGAATATTTAAAAATAAATAAATAAAAGTAATATGCCCGTATCCAAAAATATGCTGAAAATATATTAAACTATAAAAATATTAAAAAATAACCAATTAGTTATCCCTAAACTAAGAATCTATTAATTATTTTATTTATAATAATGATTAATTATTACATAGTATACAACGATTAAAATTATTACAATAATAATATTGACGTGCGTTTTTTTAAAACCAGATATTTAGGCTGCTTCAAAGTAGTTTTGATTTGCAGTATCACGCAATTTATTAATACTACATAATATTGGTACTCATGTACTGTTTGGATACTTTTCTAGCCAAGATTCTCAATGTTTCACATTCAAAACCACCATACACAAATTAGTAAAATGACAATTTGTTAAGACTTTGCAAAATAATACAGTATATACGTGTACGCCAGAGAGGATGTGCAGTTATCTGATTCTGAGAATATTATTATAGCAGTTTGATTATGAAAATAAATTAATTTTTTACTTACATTATGTATATACTTTTTTAAAAAGGAGACAAGTTTACTTAAAATAACCTAAATTACGCCATAATAAGAATGGAAGATATATACACAGAGTCATCGCTCGAACTGGATTACCAACTTATTAGAAACACGAGAACAAATTATTGAAGATCGTCGCGTACTTACCAAATTTAGCCTACCCTACTTAATATAATATAACCTAATCTACTTCATCTAACCTAGCATACCTAATATAACATACCTGTCCTAACCTGAATAAACATGTTGGTTATTGGCTATAGAGGAAATATGAACAAATATATTTAACATGTCGCTAGCACGAATACGTAAAGGTGTAACTCGTATCATTGGCTAAATATCAATGAAGTTAGTAACTAGTAGTTCGTTTAAAGATTCATAGACTGTTACCTCCCATAGAATAGCCTTATCTGCCATTAAAAATTATTAAATATGGATTATACGTTATTTTAACACTCTTGTACATTTTAAACTGATATTAAAAGTGAAAAGGAAAAACAAATAAAAGTAAGAATACTTGATAAAAACTCTCTAAGTAGCGGTATGTTTAGTTATTAATTTCATATTTTACATTTTAGGAACAATGATTTACACTGTTACACTGCTTAAAATAAATGCTCAAAATGCCCTCTGCCATGGCCACGACAAACTGCACAACAACTTTGAAGATGGATTGGTCGTAGTGATTCTTTTCCATGGCCTCTTGGCCACTAGATCTGACATCCATGGATTATTTCTTCTAGGGCCACGTGAAGAGCCCGATATACGTAACTCTTTTTGAAATCTACGTGGGTCTGTTTCCTAGGATTGTAGGAGCCGCTGATGATGTGCCCCAATATCCAGGATGTTAGATCGTGTGTGGCAGCCCATGATGCGTCGTTGTGAAGTTTGTCGTGATCGCAACGGTGAAAACGAGAACAATTAAATTACTCCTCAATGAACCACACGGAATCATGAGTTCCTCATATCAAAATACTCAGAGCACATCCCTGAACAACTTCTGAAAATTTGTCGGTAGAGTTTGGATTCACCCTGTATGCATCACTGGCCAAAACAGATTCGCGTTTGATGGAGACGTTGAAGCTATCAAAATAACACTAAAAAAGGGTAATATATATATATATATATATATATATATATAATGTCAACATAGTCCAGTTTATAGACCTCAATCTACTTTCAAGCAAGAGTTAAAACAGAATCTCCTACTACAGCTGAAAACGCAGTAAGCCGTTCTCTATGATATAGAGGACTAAATTCCATGAAAAAGCGTTATTCTTCACTCTATTCCCGGGTATAATGGCATTAAGGGGAATTAGGTTGCTATATTCTCGCCAGGAATTGTTCATATACTGTATACGATGGGCCTGCAGTGTTATAACGGATTAATCTATTTTTCTCAACGAACTTTTTTTTTCTCTAATGCCACCAGGTTGTCTTTTATGACATTCTGGCTTTTCTCCCCTGGCATTGGCAGAATTGTAATCCATTTCTTAGGTTGAGGCACCTGGAAGGCGGAGTTACGTTACCCCGATAATATGATGGGTGATAAATGATAATGATGCGCCAGGAGAGTTCTTAACCTAAACTTAATCTAAATTCCAGACCATGGGCAACCACAGGTATAAGAAAAAAATTCCTATGGTTTATACATGAAGGTATATGCCTACATCACCTCTCAAACAGGATAGTAGCTAAGGAAACAGTGAGGAACATCCCAGATTCTGCAAGAAGTGTTACATGTGACTGGTCGTCCGACATGACTGCCTTCCTGCATCGTATCGGCAATAAAATGCTGTGTGTCCACCATGTGATGAAATAAAAGTGATGGGTAAGAACATATAATAAGATGCCCAGCTTTAAAGCAGGAATTCTGAGTAGGAGATTTTGGGAAGCAAGAAGTATATTACGATAATAAATAATTGTTAAATTTCTGATATTTGAAAATAAATTAATAGAAAAATTATATTTCGCTTTTCTAAGCAAAACAATATTTTTACTGTCATATTATGCATTTTGGATACTGTTTTATAATCTATTGGCAGTGGGTTTTGTTTGATGTTGAAACATATTGATAATACGTATAATAACTCGGATATGACCAGCCTCATGGGCTTAGTGGTTAGCATTTGTGACTACTGTTCATGAGATCTCGGAATCGATTCCCGGTCAAACCATAGGAATTTTTCATTAAAGGGTGGTTGAGCATAGTCTGGAATTTAGGATATGTTTAGGTTAAGAACTCTCGTGGCGATTCATTATCATTTATCATCCATCGTATCATCGGGGTAACGTAACTCAGCCTTCTAGGTGCCCCAACTTCAGAAGTGGGTTACAATTAAGCCAATACCAGGAGATAACACCAGAAATGTCGATATGACAACTTGACAACATTGGGTAAAAATAATATTAATAATTCTGATATTTTAAAATAAAAAATTGTTAGCAAGAAAAACATACTCAAGGTGTAACGTCACTAGTGGTTATTACTCGTTCAATTTCTCGTGTATTTCGAATGTGGACATGCCCTTGTGATTTTCTACCTCAAGATATTGTTTGGAATGAGAGAGAGAGAGAGAGAGAGAGAGAGAGAGAGAGAGAGAGAGAGAGAGAGAGAGAGAGAGAGAGCTATCTTTATTGATTTGACAGAAGAAATCTTAGTCATTTCTGTAAGTGAAACAATTTAACCGAACAGAATACACTGAAACATTACGATAAAAACTAATGTAAAATTAAATTGACATCCGTATATGAGCGAAAAGGGATTAGTGAGAACTACGTGGAAGAGCACTACTATAAAATAGGGATCATGGGACATACCCGACGAATTAAATGTTGTTTTGAGAAAGTGAAAACAAACTTTCAACTTACTTAGACATTACTTAACCCTTATATTGGTGACAGAAAAGAGTAGTGAGAGAGGGTGTAGGTGTTCCAGTCATTCCGAAATAGTATTGGCGGATTGATGATGTGGAGAAGACGGACACACAGGCTTCCGAATCATCAGAGACGGATCCTCCGACGAGTTCTAGAGTCTTGTTTTGTTTAATGGACAATGATGCTAGTGCACATTATTGGATTACAAGCTGGATGAATAACGTATAGAGAATATCATTCAGTGTCTGAGAGCATAAATTATTCTATTGTGATAACACGAATGATCCCATGTACATAATTTATGAAATTCATATTTATTTTGAGCTGTATATTATGTTAAAACGGGAAAAATGAAGAAAAATTGGTGATTTTTTAGATGCTTTGCAGAACTAGGCCTAACCAGACATTGCATGAGGAATTAGCGTAGTAATTTATCAGAAGATTTCGTCTCGCCACTAAAATAACAGACACTAATGCGTGTGCACAGTCATTACAGGTGACCGTGTCTTGGCAGCTAACCTCGCAGCTTGCCTTTTTAATAGGCACCAATTAACTCCGCACCATCCCAAATGTTATTGTCTAAAAACTCGCCACATGACATAACATACACCATAATTTACACCGTGGTGGTCTAAAACTATTAATTTCAAGTTATGCTTCTAAAAATTACATTTATACAGTGTGGTCAATCTGACATAGTACTAAGATATATTTCTTCGAAAGTTATTCCTTCAATGGTACTGCTGTCCTTGTAGTAGTTTATCTTTGGCCTCACTTAGAATTTTAAAGCGGATTCTGTATATGAGGGATCACACCATTATTTTTTTAATTACTATTTTGAAAGGGTGGTTTTATTTGAAGTACAATAAGAAGATGAATACATTTAAGTATTTAAGTAAAAAAAAAACAAATTTAGTTACTTAATATAATGCTTACCAAATATGAATAATTTCGAGCTAAAATAGTCTATACTAAATTATTGAATTTACAAACATAAATTAAATATAATATGCGAAATACGTAATGGTAGATGGGAATAAATTAATATAGAAAAGCGTAAATAAATAAATAAATATATATATATATATATACATCAAATATAGCTGGTCATATTTAAAATGGCTACCATTTTATGAAGCATTATGAATAAGAACAAAATTGACATAGAAATGAATATATATTATGCAATTGAATGAATTAAATAATATTAAACAATTACTCACAAGATGTATGCATTTTACAATCAAACCATAAACAAACCTAACATCAAACTTGTCTATTGAATAGTCTTTTAAAACGTAACACAGCCTTCTTATGAATCGGAAAAAATGCGAAAAAAACAAGCTCATCTTCGAATATGACGTTAAAATTATTAATAACAGCAGCCAGTACTCAAATTGAAACATGACACTCATTTTACACGAGTCTGGCATTATATAAATCATGTTGTATTTGGAATGATTGGTGGTACACTTAATATTGACATACAGTATGTCATCTTTATTGTAGTGTTGTTGTAAAATGTTATATTGTTGTATTGATACTGCTGAATACAGTAAAGCATAGAAAATAAAACATAGTCTATATAAGGTTAGCATGTCAGAATAGTATCTTAAGGACTCCGGATTCGATTTCTGATTATATCTTTTTTTTTTTTGCGTGTTAGACTTGGGTTTCATTCAACATCATTATGACAATAATGACTAGTTATATTAGAAGTAACTAAATACGGCTAAAAAAACTGAAATTAAGATTAAGAGATTGCCGCAAACGAATCACGTGATTCCCAGAGACATTATGTAAAGGAAATTGACAGTTAATGAAAATTAAGGAAACATTTGAAGAAGTGTCTGAATCCAAATACCGAGAAATAATAATTACAAATAGGAATGAGGTGCAGAAATAAATTAGACATAGGCTGAACTCTGGAAACGTATGGTTATTATTATCTTATCATTCCAATTTCTCTCAAAATATACAAAACGGTTATTATTCCATTTGTATTATATGGATATGAAACATGGCGTCTACTTTAAGGGAGGAGAAAGGATTACGAGTGGTCGTGAATAAAGTTTTAATGATTTTTTTGGATCAAAGAGAGACGAACGAACAGGCGAATGGAGAAGACTTCTTAACAGTGGGCTACATAATCTTTATGGGAAACTAGATGTAATAAGAACAGTTGAAGTCTCGAGACTGCTATGAGCAAGATGTGACACGAGTCGAGTATGAAAGAGGGACATAGAAACTTCTTGTAGGTAAACCAGATGGAAAGCGCCCACTAGGTGGCGAATAATGAGTGGGAAAAATAACATTATATTAGCTATAGACAGAGATGTGTGGACAGTTTATGTCTGGGAGGGATGCACCTCAAGGTTTGATGGTGCCAGTGACTTAGACAGAAACCAGTTCAGTCGTTCTTGGCTCTCCGGAGCTGTATGCATTGGGTAAGAAAATACGATATCTACTTCATTAGGCACATGTTTAACCCTTAATGTGTCTACAAACTCTTACTTACCCGTGTGGGGATTAGAGTGCTCTCTAGTGGAGTGTTTTAACCAAACGAATTTAATGACGCTTATTTTACTATAGATGGCAGTGAGTGATATAGGGTCGGTATATCGCCTCAGTGGGTCACCTAAGGTATTAATTGGATGGATAATGGTCGGTAAATTTTGGACACAGGCCTTTTTATTCGACTTGCGGTTCTTTTACGAGCCTGAAAATCTTCAGAATCTTTATACCTTAATAATATTGAAATAAAACATTTAGGAACCCATTGACACATACTTTTTTCATAGCCTATCTAAATTTGAGAAGCTCCTGCCAAAAGTTTCACTTATCTTCGTTCTTTCCTGTATAAACGCTTTTCAACGAGGAGCTGTATCAGCTCTAAGATATCGTCATTCGACAAGGCATGGATTTCAAAATACTTACTGAGAAACCATTGACAAAAAGACCGTCCCTATTTTGTAGCTGGTATCGTGTGGAATTTATTTTAGATTAGTTGACCTCACTAGCAAACCTACTTGTTCTGACGGGACTAGAGTTCGAGACCAATTAGCTGCTATGAAGTGAAAGATTTACACAGTTGCCAAGTAATATACGATAGCTTTGTTTAGCTTCAATTTACATTCACTTACATTCAAATTGACGTTAATGTATGCCATCAGAAATTTAAACGAATCTTATAAGACCGCCATTATAAATACGTTAGTTTTTAAGATGTGAAACGCCACTGGGTTTCAATTATAATTGGAATAACTTATATGAGGACGACTTACTAGTGCATAATTAAAGCTACTTCTTTAAGGTAATGTTAAGAATATATGTAATCTAACGGAGTTGCCAAGCTACTTCTTTAAGGTAATGTTAAGAATATATGTAATCTAACGGAGTTGCCAAGCTACTTCTTTAAGGTAATGTTAAGAATATATGTAATCTAACGGAGTTGCCAAGCTACTTCTTTAAGGTAATGTTAAGAATATATGTAATCTAACGGAGTTGCCAAGCTACTTCTTTAAGGTAATGTTAAGAATATATGTAATCTAACGGAGTTGCCAAGCTACTTCTTTAAGGTAATGTTAAGAATATATGTAATCTAACGGAGTTGCCAAGCTACTTCTTTAAGGTAATGTTAAGAATATATGTAATCTAACGGAGTTGCCAAGCTACTTCTTTAAGGTAATGTTAAGAATATATGTAATCTAACGGAGTTGCCAAGCTACTTCTTTAAGGTAATGTTAAGAATATATGTAATCTAACGGAGTTGCCAAGCTACTTCTTTAAGGTAATGTTAAGAATATATGTAATCTAACGGAGTTGCCAAGCTACTTCTTTAAGGTAATGTTAAGAATATATGTAATCTAACGGAGTTGCCAAGCTACTTCTTTAAGGTAATGTTAAGAATATATGTAATCTAACGGAGTTGCCAAGCTACTTCTTTAAGGTAATGTTAAGAATATATGTAATCTAACGGAGTTGCCAAGCTACTTCTTTAAGGTAATGTTAAGAATATATGTAATCTAACGGAGTTGCCAAGCTACTTCTTTAAGGTAATGTTAAGAATATATGTAATCTAACGGAGTTGCCAAGCTACTTCTTTAGGTAATGTTAAGAATATATGTAATCTAACGGAGTTGCCAAGCTACTTCTTTAAGGTAATGTTAAGAATATATGTAATCTAACGGAGTTGCCAAGCTACTTCTTTAAGGTAATGTTAAGAATATATGTAATCTAACGGAGTTGCCAAGCTACTTCTTTAAGGTAATGTTAAGAATATATGTAATCTAACGGAGTTGCCAAGCTACTTCTTTAAGGTAATGTTAAGAATATATGTAATCTAACGGAGTTGCCAAGCTACTTCTTTAAGGTAATGTTAAGAATATATGTAATCTAACGGAGTTGCCAAGCTACTTCTTTAAGGTAATGTTAAGAATATATGTAATCTAACGGAGTTGCCAAGCTACTTCTTTAAGGTAATGTTAAGAATATATGTAATCTAACGGAGTTGCCAAGCTACTTCTTTAAGGTAATGTTAAGAATATATGTAATCTAACGGAGTTGCCAAGCTACTTCTTTAAGGTAATGTTAAGAATATATGTAATCTAACGGAGTTGCCAAGCTACTTCTTTAAGGTAATGTTAAGAATATATGTAATCTAACGGAGTTGCCAAGCTACTTCTTTAAGGTAATGTTAAGAATATATGTAATCTAACGGAGTTGCCAAGCTACTTCTTTAAGGTAATGTTAAGAATATATGTAATCTAACGGAGTTGCCAAGCTACTTCTTTAAGGTAATGTTAAGAATATATGTAATCTAACGGAGTTGCCAAGCTACTTCTTTAAGGTAATGTTAAGAATATATGTAATCTAACGGAGTTGCCAAGCTACTTCTTTAAGGTAATGTTAAGAATATATGTAATCTAACGGAGTTGCCAAGCTACTTCTTTAAGGTAATGTTAAGAATATATGTAATCTAACGGAGTTGCCAAGCTACTTCTTTAAGGTAATGTTAAGAATATATGTAATCTAACGGAGTTGCCAAGCTACTTCTTTAAGGTAATGTTAAGAATATATGTAATCTAACGGAGTTGCCAAGCTACTTCTTTAAGGTAATGTTAAGAATATATGTAATCTAACGGAGTTGCCAAGCTACTTCTTTAAGGTAATGTTAAGAATATATGTAATCTAACGGAGTTGCCAAGCTACTTCTTTAAGGTAATGTTAAGAATATATGTAATCTAACGGAGTTGCCAAGCTACTTCTTTAAGGTAATGTTAAGAATATATGGTAATCTAACGGAGTTGCCAAGCTACTTCTTTAAGGTAATGTTAAGAATATATGTAATCTAACGGAGTTGCCAAGCTACTTCTTTAAGGTAAGTTAAGAATATATGTAATCTAACGGAGTTGCCAAGCTACTTCTTTAAGGTAATGTTAAGAATATATGTAATCTAACGGAGTTGCCAAGCTACTTCTTTAAGGTAATGTTAAGAATATATGTAATCTAACGGAGTTGCCAAGCTACTTCTTTAAGGTAATGTTAAGAATATATGTAATCTAACGGAGTTGCCAAGCTACTTCTTTAAGGTAATGTTAAGAATATATGTAATCTAACGGAGTTGCCAAGCTACTTCTTTAAGGTAATGTTAAGAATATATGTAATCTAACGGAGTTGCCAAGCTACTTCTTTAAGGTAATGTTAAGAATATATGTAATCTAACGGAGTTGCCAAGCTACTTCTTTAAGGTAATGTTAAGAATATATGTAATCTAACGGAGTTGCCAAGCTACTCTTTTAAGGTAATGTTAAGAATATATGTAATCTAACGGAGTTGCCAAGCTACTTCTTTAAGGTAATGTTAAGAATATATGTAATCTAACGGAGTTGCCAAGCTACTTCTTTAAGGTAATGTTAAGAATATATGTAATCTAACGGAGTTGCCAAGCTACTTCTTTAAGGTAATGTTAAGAATATATGTAATCTAACGGAGTTGCCAAGCTACTTCTTTAAGGTAATGTTAAGAATATATGTAATCTAACGGAGTTGCCAAGCTACTTCTTTAAGGTAATGTTAAGAATATATGTAATCTAACGGAGTTGCCAAGCTACTTCTTTAAGGTAATGTTAAGAATATATGTAATCTAACGGAGTTGCCAAGCTACTTCTTTAAGGTAATGTTAAGAATATATGTAATCTAACGGAGTGCCAAGCTACTTCTTTAAGGTAATGTTAAGAATATATGTAATCTAACGGAGTTGCCAAGCTACTTCTTTAAGGTAATGTTAAGAATATATGTAATCTAACGGAGTTGCCAAGCTACTTCTTTAAGGTAATGTTAAGAATATATGTAATCTAACGGAGTTGCCAAGCTACTTCTTTAAGGTAATGTTAAGAATATATGTAATCTAACGGAGTTGCCAAGCTACTTCTTTAAGGTAATGTTAAGAATATATGTAATCTAACGGAGTTGCCAAGCTACTTCTTTAAGGTAATGTTAAGAATATATGTAATCTAACGGAGTTGCCAAGCTACTTCTTTAAGGTAATGTTAAGAATATATGTAATCTAACGGAGTTGCCAAGCTACTTCTTTAAGGTAATGTTAAGAATATATGTAATCTAACGGAGTTGCCAAGCTACTTCTTTAAGGTAATGTTAAGAATATATGTAATCTAACGGAGTTGCCAAGCTACTTCTTTAAGGTAATGTTAAGAATATATGTAATCTAACGGAGTTGCCAAGCTACTTCTTTAAGGTAATGTTAAGAATATATGTAATCTAACGGAGTTGCCAAGCTACTTCTTTAAGGTAATGTTAAGAATATATGTAATCTAACGGAGTTGCCAAGCTACTTCTTTAAGGTAATGTTAAGAATATATGTAATCTAACGGAGTTGCCAAGCTACTTCTTTAAGGTATGTTAAGAATATATGTAATCTAACGGAGTTGCCAAGCTACTTCTTTAAGGTAATGTTAAGAATATATGTAATCTAACGGAGTTGCCAAGCTACTTCTTTAAGGTAATGTTAAGAATATATGTAATCTAACGGAGTTGCCAAGCTACTTCTTTAAGGTAATGTTAAGAATATATGTAATCTAACGGAGTTGCCAAGCTACTTCTTTAAGGTAATGTTAAGAATATATGTAATCTAACGGAGTTGCCAAGCTACTTCTTTAAGGTAATGTTAAGAATATATGTAATCTAACGGAGTTGCCAAGCTACTTCTTTAAGGTAATGTTAAGAATATATGTAATCTAACGGAGTTGCCAAGCTACTTCTTTAAGGTAATGTTAAGAATATATGTAATCTAACGGAGTTGCCAATATTGATTACTTTTATTGTCTCTATATTATATGATTTTAATTAACAACTCACCGTGGAGTCCCTACATTCCACTCAGGAGCGGCGGTCCGAGTACCATACCGGCGGAGAATGGAATTTTAAATCCACACCATGAATTATTATATATTTCCCTGTTCTTACCTATTTTTACCTGTTTTAGGTGGTAGCCCTGATATATTACTAACCACTGAATTCCACTTGAAAACCAAAAAGTGTTCAAAAATATTTTAGGATTAAATTATACTCTTTGGACACGAACTTTGGGATCAAAAGCAAAATATATCAGAAGGCTGGAATACAAGATTCCTCACAAAAAAAAGCTTCATTAGCACTCACAGGAGCAACAATGATCTAGGCACCCACGGTAACATCTTCTGGTCTGTTTACAGGTTTTATCATTTATCACCCATCATATCATCGGGGTAACGTAACTCAGCCTTCCAGGTGCCTCAACTAAGAAATGGCTGGTGTCGGTCCGGTGCTCTAATTGTTACTATATATTCTTGCCTCAACTTTCATGGTATGCAGAATCAAACTCGGATGAGGTTAGATAATTACTATGTACATAAAATTACTGAGTATAGCTTGGAAGGAAAGCAAAGCAATGGGTCCCGGGTTGTAGATTTATGACACGTAATACCTGAAACCTGGAATAAAATACCTCTTAACAAAAGTTGTTAACATTTCCCGCCAAGATTTGAATTGCGATTCTAATGACATAAGTGCTAAAGAGAGCCGTTAAATAAGATTCCATTTTAGAAATCCTTTGATTTGGTTAACGTATGTATGTCTCTCACTAAAATTGCCATTTTTGACATTCGAGGAACAATTGAGGGGGTCAGTGGAATAAGGGCCCATCCCAACTGCACTAAGTTTGGAGAAAAATTGCATTTTATTAAATTTTACATTGAGTAAAATATATAGAGCACACATTGATAATATTTGGTACATGTATTGCACATAAAATAAGCTTTCTGCCTGCAAATGTATAGATCATTATATTGTTTATGTCTAATCAAAGAAAAATAAAATTGAGAATAAAAAAAACACACCATAAATAAACAAATTAAAATAATTTAATTAGATAAAAATAAAACTTAAAATAACACTTTTTAACTTGGATATTGCATTAATCTACGTATTCTACGTTTGCAGCATTTGTATCATTATGTGATTTAAGGCTGCTGTGTACAAGTGGTACAAATATCATGAGAGTCATGTTGTCTTCTTTATCATCCTACCATCAGGATATTTTGTTGTGAATATTACATATCGCAATACAGGACACTTTCCTTTCCCTTTTTTTTAAGGCTTATTACTTCCTCTAAAGCCAAGTCACCGAAACCGGATTTTACGTACATTAAATATCTATTTTCCACAAAAGGAAACTCAGATACTTTTCTGATGTCTACCTTACGCTTTCCAGCGTCACATTTCTCTTTGTGAACATTTTATCTAAGTTATCCAATTTTTTAAATCTTCTGCATTTATCTCAATTACTCTTTTCTTAGATTTTATTACACTATTTCCATTCGCACAAGAACCTGCCGCATCAGCCATTCTGCATCTACTGATATTTGCCGGCAATGCTAGCCAGTATTGCAGCGGACCACAGAGTAGTGGACAATATACGGTCACGTGTCAGCAGTTGGGATGGGCCTTTATTTCCCGCGCGCGTGAAGAAGTCAGAAATTTTTCTTACACATAAAGTCACATTTACCATCTTTTGAGCAAAGTTAGAATTATGAACTTCTAAAGATTAACAGAAGATGGCCAGAGGATACATAATCTACAAATAACTAAAAATCAACCATTGGTTGGGATGGGCCCTTATTCCACTGAGCCCCTCAATTTCAATTTTAAGCAACCATTTTTCGGAAGTTATCCTTTGCAGGATATAGCCTGCATGTAGTTACAATTTGAAATTTTAACATATTTACATAGTCTATTTCATTAACTTCAAATCACTTGCATGTAATACTTTGTTCTTGCAGCAATCCTCTAATGAGGAAAGTTTGTACTAATAAAAATAATACTAGCTTGTATCGGAGTATGGTGATTATGATGATAATAATGAAAAATAACTTGATCTCCATGGTGATATTTTGGTGCAGTCTAAATTGTAGAAATGAAAAATCAACCCGTTGGCCAGGTTTAGAATTCGCAACCTCCAAATTCATTATGAGCGCTTGCAGAGAGGTTCCTACATCAGCTCTTTTGAACTATTTTGAGAGTATTGTAAAATATTTGTAAATATTAACGAAGATACTGAACTGTGGTTACAAATATTAGTATCCTCTAAACAAGTGAGCGATTAGACGAAAGTTTAATCTTTTTATTGTTATTATTTTTTAAAGGTTTATTTTAAACTGTGTTAGAAAATAAACATTCGTTGAATTTACTCAAACAGCTTTAGCGTGACAAGAATCACAGATGTATTTGGTCTGCATGTCCTATAAAAACTAAGATATACATTGCACGGTAAATTTAACAATTACAATCGACTCAAAAGTAATACCCCCAGGCGATATTTTTTTTTCCTCCAGGAACTGTAGTGGTTAAAAGTATATATTACACCAATTTAAAGTTGTCATTAGACTATTATTCAACAGTGACATTAAAATAAGAAAAACGTTTGAATCACGTTGACAAATCGTGGTTTGCGGATACTGTTTGTTTTTATGTACGTACAGTAACGCACCACATGAATAATGCTGTATTGTGTTACACATACAACTTGATTTTAATCAACAGAAACGTTTCTCACTGGAATTTAAAACTATGATTGTATTTCAAAGAAACTAATTAATTTTAACCGCATAGGATTGAAATATTGTAAATGTAATTATTTATTCATGTAATTACAGCTAATTGTAATCTATTCTCTCTTTACTGTAGTTTAATCCCTCCATTCATAATTAGGCCTACTTTAATATCCCTCACGCCATCCGAGCTTTATAACGACACGACCTGACGGGAGAGGATTTTTAACTCTGGATCACACACATACTTTTTTTTATGAATCACAACAAGAATGCCAGGGCCATCTCCGAGACAACAAGACCCACCATACACTAAACAAGGTGAATATGATATGGATGATTGTGAGTTGGTGTTGATGTCATATGAGAAAAATATATGTCTACTTACCAACGACATAAGCTATTTTACATCTTTAAATATATAACTTCAGTTAATTATTAATAACTTCTCCAGTCCAGTTATAATACACGCTACAGGTAGAAAGATTATTTCAAACATACTGTATTATTTCATATGTGTGCTAATTAATGAAATCCCTAACCTTTTATTCAATATATGGATGTTAATAGAAAGTAGATGATATATTTTTAATGGCCTTACTCTCACAGAATTAAAATCGTGAGACCTTCTCTCCCATTGAACCAATAAACAATAGTACATTATTGTTCATGCATGAATTAAAATGAATCAAATCATATTACAAAATTAGACAAGTTCGTAAGATTGAGAGTGGTTTTGATTCACTTCAAAATTGCATTATACTATAATTATAACTCAGAATATATTTATTCTAAAAACATTACAAAAGGATAAAAGGAACATGCATACAATGTGTCACTGTAAGTAGACTAATTAAGTAATAAAGGTAATTGTGTGAAGGTGTTGTACTGTCAATCAAATTAAGAATATTTCTATTTAATTGTTTAATGCCCAGAGCTACGTTCTTTGTTCGTACATTTAAACTATATGAAAAATAAGTCCTTCTTTGTGGCTTTTGTATATATTTCAGCACTTGTTAATGAATCAGTTATCATTTGTTTCCTGTATATTAACTCACAGTATTCATGGTGTCATGCTCTAGTGGTTATTATAAAAAACAGACGAGGACAAGAGTTTGAAAACACTGACGACGAAGGCGATTTTTTCACCTGATTTTGATTAGTTGGCAAAGAAAATTTCGGTTGCAATTTCATTACTGTTGTTTATTCCCTCGACAATAATAATGTTACATATTTAATTTAAATGTATACAACAATATGCATTAAAAATTCTAGACATGTTGCGAGCAAAGTTGTTTAAGCGTTTCAAAATTAAAACTAAAAGAATTAATAGTGTAATGCAGTCATTCACGGCCGGTAAACATGGTAGTAAAAGATTCCGGGCTATGTGGCCGTGGGCTATAACTGGCGTTTCTTCCAGACGTTTCTCCCTCAACTGCGGAGGGCATCTTCAGTGGCGAGCGCTAGAAGCTGTTGTTTCCCTGTCGTAGACTCAACTGCGAATGTCGCAGTCGAGTCTACGACAGGGAAACAACAGCTTCTAGCGCTCGCCACTGAAGATGACCTCCGCAGTTGAGGGAGAAACGTCTGGAAGAAACGCCAGTTATAGCCCACGGCCACATAGCCCGGAATCTTTTACTACCACTAAAAGAATTAAGCTGGAAATAAATGTTAATTAAGAAATATATAAAAATCGGGGAAATCTATTGGCTTTTGATGAGAATTAATAATAATAATAATAATAATAATAATAATAATAATAATAATAATAATAATAATAATAATAATAATCATAATAATAATCATTATTATTAGCTTACTATTATATATATATATATATATATATATATATATATAAATTATAATATATATTTATATAATAATAATAATAATAATAATAATAATTATTATTATTATTATTATTATTATTATTATTATTTATATACAGATTTCCAATGCTTTCACATCTTTCTGTACCTACAGTTTTATTTTCCTTCTCCATTCGTCTCTATCCATCCACTCCAGGTGCTCCAGTCCTCTTGATCTCATTTCAGTTCTTATTTCTTGTATCCACAAGTTTCGAGGTCTTAATTTATTTCTTCTTCCAGATGGACACCATTCCAATGTTTTTCTCATTAACCATTTATCTTGCATGCCCATATCAATTCAATTGTTTATATCTTATTATAATCTACCATTGAATATTTAATATTAATGTTTTTCTCGTTTGACATTTCTTTTTTCTTCAATTTGTAACACCTTGCAGCGCCCCCAAGAAATCCATTTCCATCGTCGTAAGTTTTTTTTCAAAGTTTTTTATTGAATATCCATAGGCCTACTGCAGCTCCATATGAGACAATAGTTTTCACTATTGAATTTATATTTGCAATTTACTTTTCTTGGATATATTTCTGTTTTATTGGACACCATTCAACATTGCTGTTATTGCTCTACCTTTATTTATTCTGTTTTTAATGCCACACTCTTGTCTATTCTCTTTATCTACTCTTACCCCCAAATACTCAAATTCTTCATATCCTCTGATATACCCCTTCTGATCTTCTAATATTATCTTAGATTTCTGCTCCACATAACATATATAATTTTTTTTTTCAATTTTATTTTCAAATCCCAATTATCGTATCGTCCAATAATTTTCTGAACATAAACTCCATGTCTACATATTCTTGCGCAATTATTATCTGGTCATCCGCAATAACAGCGTACATATATGTATTGTATCTGGTACTCTTATTCCTGTACATTTTTTGCTTCAGTTTGACAGTTATTTATATAATAATTATATAATAATAACAATAATAATAATAATAATAATAATAATAATAATAATAATAATAATAATAATAATAATCATATTTAAAATAATGGCGGATGAAAGATTGTCCAAAACATTAAGTCTATAGAATAATAGAATAAAGCTCACAATAATTCATCGAATTATTGAAACAATGGTGGAGTGAGGAATGGGAAGTGTTACGATCTGATAGACAAAAATTAAGAAAAAAATAAGCTAAATATACTATTCAGGATAGCGGTGAAAATGATACACATTGCGAAACCAGAATAATAATAAAATAATTTATTTTCCTTAGCTTAACTTCTCCTTTGTAGATAGTAGGCTCTTTTGGTGCCCCCCAAAATACTGCTACAACTACAGTACTATTAGCACTACTACCACTACTACTACTACTACTACTACTACTACTACTACTACTACTACTACTACTACTAATAATAATAATAATAATAATAATAATAATAATACTAATAATAATAATAATAATAATAATAATAATAATAATCCATCCAATGGCTGATTGGCTCAAATTCGAGCTTTGGCCTCCCTTAACTTCTACCTCCAATCATTTCTATTTTGCGCAGCAAGCCTCCAGTTGCGACACTTAAGTAGATTTGCAGCATCTTCCTTAATACCATCCTCCCATCGTTTTCTTCGGTCTTCCAACCCGTCTATTCCCCATAAAACTTGCTGTAAGCACCTTTTTTTTTGTGCTCGGTCTGTTGAGAGCCTTTGTACATGGCCAGCCGATTCTAATTTCTTTAACTTAATAAAACTGACAAGGTCAGGTTCATTGTAAATTTTCATACAGTTCTTAGTTGTACCGTATTGTCCACTGACCATTAATATTTATTGGTCCAAATATTTTTCTGAGTACTTTTTTATAATAATGTTTATTATTATAAACGCTGTTTAGTATCGTCTGATGTGGGGCTTGATCTATCTGCGATGCAAGGGTTTGCAGTTGTAGTGATAAACAAATCTAAAGGACATACATTGCGAGTTCTACTGTAGTTTCGGCCTCCCAAACGCTAATAAAAAACATTAAAAAACATAGAGTTCCTCTTTCTCTATATTTATTAGATTCTCTTCTCCTCTCGAACTTAGAGTTGAATGATACTTAAAAGCAAACGCCCTGGTCGTTCGCCAGCAGGTAGGGCATAAGTAATGTAACCCACAAACACACACACACACACACACACACACACTAAATAGTTACACAAATTTGACCTCTCTAGATCTTTGAGATGGAATCCCTGACTTAGGTGGAGATACCCGGAAATCGAACCCGATCCGTCGTAGTAGAAGGAGAGATTCTATCGATCATGTTATCAGAACGGACATAATTTAGTTTCTCGCTGCTTAATTTTTAAGAATAAGGAAGAAACACATATTATAAAATACATCCACTGGTAAATAAGAGTTATGAAGATACAATAAGTTTGTAAATTTTATGTTAAAGCGATTTAAAAGAGCTATAAGCGGTTATTAAAAATCTAGTTCAACCTAAAAATCCTATTAATTTCAAGTCAAGCCATTGTTAGCTTATTAAGTCATTCCATTAGAGGTTACATAGAAACTGAGTATTATGATTTCTTAATTACAACACTTTTTCTAACTTATCACAAAAATAACTAATATATGGGGAAAAAAATCTGCTAATTTGAAAATGGTTGTAATGAGTACAAAACTATTATTTGAACATTTACGGTGATTTAATTTGATTTAAAAATAAGTGGATAAATATAAATTTATTGGCAACATGTGTTAAACTTCTAATTAATAGAAACTTGAAATTTCCAAGAATTCGTTTAGATTATAATTGAAGGTGAGAAGATTCAAACAGAAATACTTTCCATCAGGCAATACTGAGTGGTAAGGAAGAGTGCTGTAGTTTGTGTTCATTTATCAACCAACCTCCAAATTGAATCACTTATTAACCCTGTTAAAATGTTGGAACCTAAATAGATTTTCAGTCTTCGACTTGATTTTTCTCTTCAAACATAAAATTAAAAAAAAAAGAGTAAATAACGAGAAAAATATATACATATATAATATATTTATGTACGGTACATTGGCGTTTTGTTAGAAATAAACTTATTTTTACCTTTTTATTTATTTTACCCGATGGAGTTAAGGCCGAAGGTTTTCTCTTCCACTTCACCACTACATATAATAACAATTTTGGATATTTACATGTTGATTAATTATACATAATAGGTATAGGCTATACAGTATAGAGTTGGCAAGGGAAATAATGAATAATAATAATAATGTCCACCGCTGTGGTCTCGAGGTAGCCTACTGCCTTGTCACGCAGCGACCCCGGGTTCGTTTCCCGGTCGGGACAGGCTCCTGGGTGAGGTTTTTTCTCACCTGTAAGACAAATATCAGGAAGCTTAGGGCCCAACGGTCCCCGAAAATCATCCGGCAATCATCATCATCCTTCACCGGTTGGAAAGCAACGCGAAGCTACCACACCTATAATTCAGTAGTAAAGCGTAAAGCATGGCATAAAAATGCTATGATATGCAGTAAAAGACCTGCCCTCGGGAAGAATTACTATGGATGAATAATAATAATAATAATAATAATAATAATAATAATAATAATAATAACCTCTAATTAGATTAAGGCTTGGTAAAGAAAGTTTAAAATATAAAGGAATAATAAAAGTATACATGGAAACATAGTTATATATTATATTGTTTAAGGAAAGAGGCCTATGTATTGAATTTTTTAACTGCTTTTGAATCGGGCAGTCCTTAATGTACGAGGGGTGGCTGAAACAAGGGAGGATAAGATAGTGAGATGTTCGATGTAGAGGAACAGTTAAGGGTTGCATAATATTATAATCCTATTTAATGTGACGGAGGAATATATATTTTATAATAACCACAAACAATGTTTCTTAGGGTGGATTAATGCTTTGAAGTAATATTATGTAATTTTAATTGAAAGCTTCAATTGAAACATATTATTTTATTTAACTTCACTCCTTAACACCTCAGATCATTAGCGAGACGTGAAACAAGAGAATCGTTCCTCTAACAGGTTTCTTATTTTTGTTTCAAGGTGCTTTTGTATGCTGTAAATGTTCAATACGGGACCTACGAAGGAAGTCCTGAAAAAATATTTTTCTTCGAGGATTTGATTCCGCCAATCTCTGATCCAGAAGCGAGTATGGCAGCAACTTATTCATCCGAACCGACATTATCTGTTTCATCATAAATTATTACAATTATTATTATTGTTGTTATTAGTCGATATATTTTTTTACATGCAAACAGTTATATATTCAAATTTATTTGTTTTGTGGAGACTTTTATTTGTTTAAACTAATATGAATACAAAAATACAGTAGGCCTATGTATGAAATTAGGATATCATTGAATTATATCATCAATTTACATGAAGTTATTACAATATCACAGGATTTGAAGTACATTGACCTTGTAGATAGTTGGCCTAGAATGTACCCTAATGATAACCTCAGGCAAAATGCAAGAGTCTATTTTAATTATAATTTGATCTCCTTGCAGTTAGCGTACCATAGCTAAATTCATTTAATGTCCCATCATTCAGAGCTAGAATCATATTATACTGGAAGCACATTATACAACTCCTTATTAAAATCTTATAGTAGCAATGAATCATATCTGTTACGTTTGTCAATGAAAGCAAATGAGACAGCGCGTGTATAAAAAAAAATGAAGAGGATGTCAGTGGCGTGCGGTACTTACGTTCAGTTTTTTAATAGTAGCCTATACTGTATTATATAAACATACAAATTAAATGTGTACATAATTATTGATGAAAGAATTGGAGTGATATATATATATATTATTTATTTATTTATTTATTTATTACATAAGACCCTTAAAAGCAAAGGGGTATACCTAACAAAAGTCAGTTTTAAGTAAATGATGTTCGAAATTGAGACATTCCATACATGATTGTCTTAGTAGTTTTATTTTCGGTCACTAGTTTTCAGCACAAAACATATTTTTACTGGCCTATAGTGCCAATTGTTAGAAAGGTGGGCGCCTTAACTCCTACAACCTGAAGGGCCTCCTAAGACATGTAGCGGGATCGCTTTACCGTATAGTACTCGATAGTTCTGATATATTCTAACAAGGAAAGTACTTGGGCTCGAACAAACACATATACACCAAAATCGTGTGAGAGATAATTTAAAGGTCCTTATTGCACTAGTGATACTCGCTCATCTGCAAAACTCTGCAGTCGTCCGTTAGATGCCTCTGCGTGTGGCATGCCTCATTGCACATTGACCTGCCGGTACGCCAGTCGAGACCAATAGGCACGGTGCAGTGTGCCTCTGAAGTTGCGTTTTGTGAAGTTATTTGTGTAGTGAAGCGTCAGATGGGTCGGTGATTGGTAATCAATCCTGCTGATGTATTGCGATTGGTTGAGATGAAGTTACGAAGAACTCTTATTCGTGAAGATGCTATTGGTATAGAAGATTAATCATTCGCATGTTTTCTGGTATCTATTATAGTGCAGAAATATGAGCATAAGTTAGAAACAGAAACTGTTGTAACACTAACACATAATTATGATGCTAGTGATGATAATGACGAACAACTCATTGCAAGCGGTAGTGAAAGTGAATTCCAACCCTCTCCTGATAAGAAGGTTAAAGTCGCAAGTATAATCACGGCGTTTGATGACAACACACTAGAGAACATATACGATGATTATCACGTAAGAGGTTTCAACACATACGACAAGCTTCTGAAAAGATACCCTAAACTGAAGGCTACTGGACTGTGTGGCAAAGAAACGAGAAGGAAATACAGTTTTCAAAGGAAATCGTACACTGCAGTTCAAGATCATCAAGGAGCATGTAATGGCGAAATTCGATGAAGCGCGAGAATGCGGTTCCGCCGTTCATTATTGGCATTTACAACATTGGGCATTGGACGTAACCAGAAATCTCGGGTGTACAAACTTTACAGCTTCACTAGGATTTATTACTAATTTGAAAAAGAGTTTAGGATAACATCACGCCATATCACTATACTCCAAGCACGAAAAGATATGGATGACGAAGAAGAGCTGATTCAAAGAACTTAAACGTTTGTTGCTGACGTCAATGAGCATATCAGGACAGAAAAAATCGAAATTAGTTCAGTATGGAACTGTGATCAGAGTCAGTTCAACTATGAGCTTTCTTCTGATAGAACGCTATCCATGAAAAGGGAGAGAAACACTGTCTCGATGTTGCAATCAGTTAACAGTGCAACACATAGTTACACCATCGATGTTGCTATATCAATGGAAGGACGATTGGCAGACAAACTCAATGCTTGCTTCCAAAAACCTAGTGGAAAGTTTGGACCCCGTGTGTCAAGGGAAATAGAAACTCGGTACCCTCCAAATGTCTTCGTCGATGCAAGTGTGAGTGGGAATATGGCGAAACAACATCTGAATATGTTTTTTGTCAGTTTTAAATCCAAATTTGTTGAGAAAGTCTTTAGTACTTTGTGACTCCTGGTCTGGACATAAGGATGAACAAGTACTACTGGAAGCATCTGGCGGAAAATATGTATATTTAAAACTCTTTCCACCTAAAACTACAAAATATACACAACCTCTGGATGTGTATTTCTTCAAGCAATATAAAATATAAGACAAGAGAATAACAGACTTTATTAAACTACGTTCCAGTAATATCCAGCCAAAATTGCATGACAGATTCTTTGTCATGAATTTGCATTTTGTCATTTACAATCAGTTTTCTGCCGGAGTATATAGACCAATGCTTCGTTACGCGTGGCAGAACGCTGGCTACGATACTGGTGAACCAGTGGACAACTTCAGTAGTGTAATTGACGTGGCGTTCAACACTGATATTATAGAATGTGCAAATATGACATGCGATCAACTTGCTTTTCTTCACTGTGCGTTTTGCAGTCATTCATATTGCTGTGAGCATTTTATTGAAAGTCCCCATTTACATTTATAGTTAAGATATCTGCATTGCATATGGCTTCTACAATGACATCTACAGTGATATCTAGAGCATGATTGCAGAGTTTTGCAGAAAAACGACACCTACCAGCACATTGAGAGGTACGTAATAATCCTGTAACCATACTTTCAAACAGATATGTTTGTTCGAGCCCAAGTACTTTCCTGTAAGAGTGCTTGAATGAAGAAGAACAAAACAATACTTCGAATGAACCTATTAGAAAAGTGACTATTAGAGAGACTCTGTTAAAGTTTTTGTACAATTTAAAACGTTAAAGTGTTGAACATTGTTGTTAAAAAATAGATCGGTGAAAATAGAAGTGGAGTAATATTGTGAAGACGACAAATAAACTATTATTTTGTCTAATGCCACCAGGTTTTCTTTTATCACATTTCTGGCTTTCTCCTCTGGCATTGGCGGAATTGTAATCCATTTCTTAGGTTGGGGCACCTGGAAGGCGGAGTTACGTTACCCCGATGATAAGATGGGTGATAAATTATAATGAAGCGCCAAGAGAGTTCTTAATCTAAACTTAACCTAAATTCATCATCATCATCATAGTACATTCACGAATTTAGGCCATTTGTTGACCTGTTTCGGCCTCAAGAGAAACACCATCCAGAAGTCTTTTGAGTGGACGTCCTGGTCTTCTTCTTCCTGCAGGTTGATATCTTAACATTAGTTTGGGTATTCTGTGATCTTCCATTCGATGAATATGTTGTATCCATCTTGACTTATAATCAGAAATTTTGTTTTCTAAAGATTCCATGTGTAATTCTTCTAAGATGTCTTCATTTTTTTTGTGATCTAGTAGTGTGTATCCTGCAGTCCTCCGAAGATATCTCATTTCAGCAGATCTAAGTCTCTTATATCCTTCTGTTTCAACGTCCATACTTCGCTACCATACAAAAGAGTTGGAAGAGCCAGTGTTTTATACACTTTCAGTCTTGAATGCTTTTGGACTAACTGTGGCTTGAAGATAGAATTTATTAACCCTAAAATTCTTAAAAATTTAGATAATTCCAACAACTAAACTATAGATTGTAATGCTTTGTAATGCTACTATTAATTTCAAAATCTGCAAGTAAATAACTCCCTAAAGATATGAAGGTCTAGATAACAACTATACCAAGTAGGGTACATTTATAATAAAATACTGATCTATCTATAATGGCGATCCCATTTTTGAGCCATAGCCTGTCCTTTGCAAGGATTTATTAGATCAAGTTAATTTTTAGTTACCTTATTTGTTCGTAGATGTCATGAATGGTTTGCTGTCAACAAACCGCCTCAATGAGACATCTAACAGGCAACGAAAGTGTTACTGGAACGTTGAGGTCGGTACCTTTTGCTTAAATACCTTTTCATTCAGGCTTGAGGTCTTTTATGAGGAGCCTGAAAATCTTCAGACTCTGGACCCATGGCTTAAAGTCCCTCCCAGAGGAATTTCTCCCTGGATTTTTCCGTCTTAAAAAATCCATCGACCCCGGCCAGGTTTGAACCAGCGATCTTAGGAACCAGAGGAAGGGAGTTTAATTACTAGACCACCGCGCCGACGCAAAATAAAATAATAACTTATTTTATTTTACCAGGGAAATTGTTAACATTATAAAGCCTGCTTAATGATTCAGTAATGATTATTTATTGTGATACAGATAAGATCATAAACTTTTCTTTCATTCATCCAGAAAAAAGTGCAACTACTGTGATGCTCAGATGTAGAAATGTACACAATTTAATATTTTCAAGACTAATCTGAATTATAAAATACACCTTTGTGCCCACTATATACGTTAATCACAACATATTTTCCATTTAAATTCGGCAGTTAATTTAAAAATAGCCATGATCACTGTATTAATAATGAAATAATCGAAACTAACAGTTTGAATTAGGGATAATTAATTAAAAAAATAATGTATTAGGAATGAGTGCATTATGTGAAAATACTTGTGTCATTATTGAGTGAAATTCAATGAGAAATTGATCCATGAAATATGTATATAAAATTCGCATTCATACGCACACGCACGCACACACACACACGCACACACACACACACACACACACACATGTATGCGTGTGTGTTTTACAAGAAATAACTGTTTGACAATCTTTAACTTCTCTCAGGAACGTGTTGTATGCAGTTTTTAAAAGTGAAAATTGAATGAACACTATTCTCATTAATTATAATAGTCATAGAAAAGACTATAATTCCAATTAGAGCACGCCACCATATTAAACACGGCAGCATGAGAAAAATTAAGGGTAGCTAAGAAAAAATGCCATTAGTCTTATAGAAGTTAATGCCATGTTGAGTGTTTTCTAATCTCTTGCACAAACAAATGACATCAAGTAATTAACTTGTCACTTACGTGGTTCTCCAGTCATTTCCAATTTGTTTTCACTTACGCATAAGGACTTGTGCATGTAGACTGGTTTCATACCTGAAACAAAGTAAATCCTTCATTAATATCACATTTAAATAATTTACACTTTCCCTCAATGACATCAGAACGGAAGTGCAGTGGTCGATAGTGCAGCATGTAAGCCTACACATTTTTAATAAAAGCCATAATAGAAGTACTGATTAACTGTTAAAAATATAGATTTCTTCTTATTATGTATTACTTTATCTTCCTTATTTCTTGTAGGGGAGAACGCTACAGCTAAGTTGGTTAAGGCAATAGGCCTCCACTACAAGCCAGAAGGTCGGAGTTTGGAGTTCCCATGGTTCAGGATTTTTAAACTGGCTTAAATTCCCAGGCGGCATCATGGTCCAGGGATAGTCTCAGCCTCTGACTGAAATGAGTATCAGACGTTTGTTCTGGGGGAAAGGCGGCCGTCACGCAGGCTCACATCTCGTACCGAATGTCTAGAAAAATCCTACTATCCCAATGACCTCCCAAGGCCTGTAGTAGGAGAACTTTACCATTACATTTATATTTTGTAGGGCATATATCCCCAAAAAATCATTCCCCTAGGCCGATCGTCTGTATACAGAGAAGACGAATTTCGAACTACGGATTCTAAATATATACAGCGGCATTCTTCTCTGGGTCTGTATTTAGTCGTATACGGGGACCACACAATAAAATATCATAAATCAGCGCACGAAAAGGGACACACTTCCAGACCCAAGGTGAATACTTTAAAATCCCTTACCCACAAGGAGTCAATATCGGGCCAACGGTGTGGAAATTTGGATTCTATTGATGAAGTTATAGCAGCGGACAAAGGCATACCATTAAAATTTTTATTATATATATTAACACATCCACTACCGTCTAGGTGGACGGGCAGCTGCCCCGACTGGAATCTTGCCATTTCTGGCAGTTTCGGAGTTAACCCCGCCAACACTCTCCACTCCCCTTCTTCCCCCTTTCATGTCATTTCATTTTTCATTCATTCATATCACCTCTCACTCATCTCATTTTAGGTAAAAATAGTTTGGTTTGGGAGCTACAACTATTAAAATTATGTGGTTGTGGGGTTCTAATGGGGTACACCAATATGCTTATTCATGATTCCGAGCCTGAGTAACAACCTAGGAGAACAACGGGAGAGTTGAAATCCCTCCTTTGGGCCAAGGACAAAAAAATAAAAATAAATAAATAAATAAAATAAGATAAACGGTATGAGTCATGAGGGCCAGGAAGAAGACCCATAACAAACTACATAAAGCCGTATGTTATGAATTGTATCTTAAAAAAAAATCTCCAAAGAAGAAATATAAGGTATGAGTATACATTGGTGGGTCGCACTGTCAGGGCAGTTTTCTATCCAAGTTTAAATTGAAATAAATCACCCAGTGCTGTGATCTCGGGGTTGTGTCTAGTGAGCAGCGGATCAGGGTTTGTTTGATCCCCGGTCGGGACAAGCATCCTGGGTGAGGTTGCTCGGTGTATTTACTCATCTGTAAGACGTATTTTGGGTAACTTTAAGATCAAAATAGTCCCCGATTACTATTTACCTATCAAAAGAATTTATATCATATTCAACTTCTTATAATAAAAATGGAGCCTCTATATTCTTTATTTGTATTTATCTACACATTGGGCGAGGGATATATTATGGATCCTTTAAATTTTTTTATACTTGATCAGTAGGTGTTTTAATCCTATTTTTAACTATAGCTGCAGTATGAGTAAATGGCCTGTGGATACTGCAAATTAGATAAATTCCAATTCAAACTCTACCCCCCCCCCATAAAAATAAAGTTACCCAGGATGTCTTAAAGTTGGTGTTGTCTCGGAGGTGGCTCCAGCATTGAGCTGTTAACTCAGCCGGCTGGCTTTCCGTATTCTTGTGTAGTCAAAAAATAATATAAGTCATTAATAATTTAAAATCCGTGTCACTGCATGGGGCATGTAAAATTGCCGATATAGGGAGTGGTTAAATTAAGAAAAAGAAAAGAAGTGTCAAGACATTCCTTATTTAATAAATACAATTTTTGAAAGTACGTAATTTAGACCTAGTGTTGTTAACCTAAGCACTAAGTACTTTTTTAAAATTTGAAATGATTGAAAAGCGAGAAGCTATACAAATTTAATAGCAGACCTTACTAGAGCTTCATGAACAATATTAGTAATATAATGATAATAATATTATGATTTATATGTAGGTCTACATATAAAGTTAAAATACATATTTTTAACTGTCAAAGAAGTTTACAAAATTTCAATAAAATGTGTTATATAGGCTTATTATTTAAAAAAATACAGCTTTTGTTGATGATTTTAATGGAAAGACAGCTAATGACAAATGAGGGAAATTTTGTCGAAGTGGCTGAATTCAAATATCTAGGAACAATAATCACAAATAAGAACGAGATGCACAAAGAAATTAAACAGAGTAAATTCTGGAAATGCATGCTATTGTGCATTACGGGGACTCTTGACGTCCCAACGCCTTTAAAAAAAATGTTAAACTGAAAATGTATAGCACAATTATTCTACTAGATATATTATATGGATGCGAAACATGGATTCTTACTTTAAGGGAGGAAAGAAGATTACGAGCATTTGAGAATAAAGTTCTTAGAAAAATTTTTGGATCAAAGAGAGATAGACAGGTGAATGGAGAAAACTTCATAACAGTGAGTTACATGGTATGTATAGGAAGCCATATATGATAGAATAGTTAAGTCTCGTAGACTGCGATAGACAGGACATGTGGTACGAATGGGAAATGAAAGACATGTATGGAAGCTTCTTGTAGGAAAACCAGAAGGAAAACGCCCAAGAACGAGGTGGGAGAATAAAATTAATTTTGATTTGAGGGAAGTAAATTGTACAGGGAATGTTTGGAGAACATTAGCTCAGGATTGGGAAGTATGGAGAACTTATATCCGCGCGACCTTGAACCTATATGTTCAATAGTGCCACTTAGTTAGTTAATTAGGCAGGCGTATTATTTGAATTATAACAACTTCAAAATATTATTTTATGATTGGATTGGGTTTATAGAGTTACATATCTTCATATGCAGTGAGTTTGTCTCTCTTCCACCCCCCCCCCTCTCTCTCTCTCTCTCTCTCTCTCTCTCTCTCTCTCTCCCTGTATCTCTCTTGCCTTGCCATAGATTAACCTCTCCCTTTGTACCCAATATCTCCCAGGTCTTACAAGAACAACACCTGTAGGTAGAGACTTCTGACTCTGGCTTATATAAATACTTTTTCAATCCTAAGAAGAGCCTCCCAGGATGCGTAATCATCCCCATATCAGGATCACCTGATCCAAAAGAAACATAAAAGAGAAGAATCGTAGTTCGCTCTTTTGTTTATACCAAACAAAAAGAATATAATGTGATTGCCAGATACGATGGTGTTAGGGGACAATTTGGGTCTTAAACTTTCCTTACTTTATTTTAATTGGCTAAGAAAAACACGAAAATAAAAACTTAATCCAAAAAATTGTCCACACCAAGGGTCGAGTCCTTAATCTCTGGACCATTATATCAACAAGCCCATATTTGAAATCTAGTTTCTATATGGGAAGAACCATTGAAATTAAATTAAATTCTATTGGCTACTAATTAAAATTGTTACGTACTTGTTTTTAATATTTTAGTTAAATGTAAGTTTGTATACTATCCCTCACAAAAAAAAAAAAAACTTGATCTTTAGTTTTCTTAATGCTCGGTCAATGTATAAAGTGGAACGCTATTTAAAGATGTTCTACTCTGATGCAGTTGTAATTTGTGTTACAAAAAGTAAGAACTTGGGGTGTGAGATTATAAGAAATAGCTGAAGTAACTCGCTTGGGTTTGCAGCACCGCCTCTTTGGAATCACGATCGCATTCTTAATAAATAAAATGGAAAGTGTAAGATCGTGTATTATTAAGTCAAACGCACAACAGTTAGATTTGTTTCATAAGCATGAATCACATTACTTCAATTTAAAACTAATAACTCGGATCAATTTATTCTCGATAAATATGCACCGGTTACTATTTTTCATTATTAGAAATCGTGACATACAATACTCAATGTGCTCCTTTCCTGACCATACATTACAAAAATTATTCTCATTAGGGACTGAGCTTTCTGTGGTTACTGGGTTAGTGCTGCATGTGTGAGCCTGTAACTGAAGATTTGAGTGTAAAACGGGAATAACCGTCTTCCCATTTCTTATAATCGGATACAATGTTGCTATAAATTATCTTTTCGATTACAAACTTGAATAACTATCGCCAGGAGACATTTAGAAACATGATATTGGTATCAATGTTAAGAGAAACTCAAATATATTTTGTTATGTCGGTGAACATATTGCAAATTTATTAATTTCGTTGCTAGAAGACGATATAACAGGAAAATGGTTGCAAACGAAGACAGGAGGGCATTTTGTGTGCTAGATTTTCTCATATCCCAGTCTGTTGTCACTGTACAACGCAATGTTAGAAGAACATTCGGTGTTGATCCACCCAGTGGGTCTAGTATCCGATTGTGGTACGCTGACTTCAAAAAGAGGGGATGCATATGTAAACGGAAGTCAGCCGGTTGTCCACCAGTAAGTGAGGGAAATGCGGAACATGTGAGAGGGTGTTTCACACGAAGTCCACAGAAATTCACCGTAAAAGCCAGTAGAGAAATAAACATCCCCCACCAAACTCTGTGGAAGATTTTACGCAAATGTTTGAAGTGTGCAATTGTTGCAGGCTCTGAAACCAGACGACGAAGCCAAGCGACAGTCTTTCTGTGAGGAGATGCAATTCAGGATAGAAACTGAAAGTTTCATCGAATCATTAGTGTTTAGTGATGAAGCCACTTTCCGTCTGTCACGATAAGTGCACAAACACAATGTCAAGATGTGAGCTTTGAAAAATCCTAACACTTATGTTGAACATGTACGCGACTCCCCCAAAATGAACGTTTTTTTATGTTATAAGCCGTGAAAAGACGTACGACCCTTTATTTTTCGTCGAGGCGACAGTCACAGATAATTCAGTTATGGCTTCTTTAGCAAATGGAATAGAACATGATCTCATTTCCAGCAGGATGGAGCACCACCCCATTACCACTGAGATGTCAGAAACGGACTGAATACACAACTTCCAAGGAGATGGATTGGAAGTGTTGGCCGAGGAGATTTTGAATGTATGCATTGGCCTCCACGTTGCCCCGACCTCACTCTTTGTGTTTTTTTTCTGTGGGGTTCTATAAAACAATAAGTGTATCAACCACCATTACCACCTACCATTGAGGATCTTCGTATTCGCATCACAGAGGCCATTGCACTGGTAGCTGGTCCAATGCTACAATGTGTATGGCAGGAAATTTACTACAGAGTTCATGTGTGTCGTGTGACACAGGGAACTCACATTGAGCACTTGTGACTTACTTACGGCTCTGAACCAAATGTTTCTCTTTTTGTTTCATTTATCATGTTTTCCAGTGAAAAAAATTGATGGAGTTCCTGTTTCTATTGATTCCAATTTCATGTTTTCCAATTTTTGCTGATATAAGAGTAACACATGTGATTTAAGCAAATGGATAACAAGAAAGTATTTGAGTTTCTCTTTCCATTGATATATCATGTTTCTAAGTGTCTCCTAACGATAGTTATTCAAGTTAGTAATCGGAAAGATAATTTATAGCATCACTTGCACAATATTTTGTGTTGAATGCAGGCTTTCACGGCCGGTAATCGTAATGTTGAGTGATTCCGGGTTATGTGGCCGTGGTCCATAGTTGGTGTTGATACCAGACGTTTCGCCCTCAACTGCGGAGGGCATCTTCAGTGGCGAGTGCTTCTATGAAGCATAGAAGCACTCGCCACTGAAGATGCCCTCCGCAGTTGAGGGCGAAACGTCTGGTATCAACACCAACTATGGACCACGGCCACATAACCCGGAATCACTCAACATTAATATTTTGTGTTATTACGAACTAAATACGAGTATGTTTGTTCCCGGTGCTCCCCTCCGGGTTTAATTCTCGGATTAAAATCGGCCATTATAGATATATTTTATGAGAACATTTACAAATAAAATGAATAAAAAGTGTTTATAACACAAGACTCTCAAATAATGGCACGACGTAAAATTAGTTTACGATACATTGGTATATTTTTGACTACTTTAAGGATTTTCCAATTTTCTAGCTTGTAGTAATTTTTACTAATATTTTGCTTACGCCATATTCTTGTGTTTCACCTAGAATATTCACATTGTTTTGACATAAACTTCAAGATACGTTGATTTTAAATTACTATAAGTAGATAAGTACCCAGTTTTTGTTGCAGCCTATAAATATGATCATGTGTTTTAGTTCAAAGTTGAAGTTGCCTCAATTAAAAATTATAAGATGAAATGCATGGATGTTATGTGTTTCAAACTTATTCATACGTACCTATATATTACACATTTTCCATTTGATTAGGCATGGATACATTTACCATAAGACTTTTTTATATATTCGATTTAACAGTAGAATTTCGATAAGCACAAATATACCACATATTTCCCCTTTTTAGGGCAAGATGCATCATTAGTCTAGTACCTAAAATTTCTGTATACTGTTACAAAAGTCCATTTACGGTGTATAAATATCATAAAGGAGGCTATATATGGGCATTGCATCGTATAATAAAGTATAGATAGTTGGGTACAGTAAAATTAAAAATGTGAAAATGCGTGTGCTAGATATGATTTATCAGAATTACACACATACATACACACACACAGTTTCTCTCTCTCTCTCTCTCTCTCTCTCTCCTCTCTCTCTCTCTCTCTCTCTCTCTCTCTCTCTCTCTCTCTCTCTCTCTCTCTTAGATTTTCGATAATTTTCACATTATTTGCTAAGCCCTGGGCTTTTAAAACATAATGTTACATTTGGTACCAATAAGAATGGAAAAGTCGTCTGAGAAGAATGAAAAAAAGATAGACTTTCAAAACTGGCGTTCCAATACTCTCCAACAGGACAGAGGGACCAAGAAACCGATACATCGGTGGAAAGATAAAACCATCTTCGTTAGGTTTACCGTCACAGGTCATATGGCTTAAAACGGATTTGTTCATGACGATGATGATGTTAGATTTGGTAATTTCTGTGAGTCAGTTAAATGTTACACAATTCATTAGATTAACAAGGTATCCATTCAACGAATTATTCTGCTATTTATGGCTGATTTTATGCTAAGGCATTGAAATTGAAAAAACTGAACTAAGTGTTTAACTTGTATTTCCATAAGATCAAGTATATTTGATTTTAGTATCGGCGAGTATGAATATGTGTGTGTGGATGTACTCAATTAAGTGGTTATACCGTCCTGTGAGAATGATGACACTCTCAGACGGTGCAGCCAACTCGATTTTTGCGAAAAGAGCGTAGACCTAATTACCAGTAATGGCTGCAATTCAAAACATAGAGGCAACATGCGAATTTTCACATCGATTTCGAATTCAATTGCACCGAGTTAACGTTTCGCTTATTTAATTTCCATTTTTGTGTTGAACAGTGTAATATTTGTAATTTTGGAGTAACCGATACTTTTACTATGGGCTTATACAACTCGAGTATAATTTAAATATGAGTAAGCTATTTTTTTACAAGGCAAACAAGTAATAAAATTATAACATCAATCATTTACCTCTTTCACATATACATAATTATTGAAAGGTATACGTCAATGTTAATATTCCAAACGCTTTATTTATCATTTGCACATTTCATTGTGTTGCTCAACCTGTACTATGTGGAACGGTACGTGTTGTTCGCAATGTGATAGGGCGAGCACAACCCAAATTACTTAGATATCATGTTTCATGGTCACTGGAACGATATAAAATTCATATATTAAAGTGAAGGGAAAATCTGTTGTTATTATTTAAAGTACTGACATCTTAATAAAGGGTTACCCTGTTATTCTAATTCTTAAAAGGAACATATTGGGTTTATACGCTTGTAAAAAAGTTATTCATTATGTAGGTGTAACATTTTTTATAGTGTATGTTGTATGCACCTTATTAAGGTCGATGTTTAAAAATGCTCTTGACATCCACCCTTTGCCGCCTTTTTTTATTACATCATTAACAAACAACTTTTATAACAAGTCTTAGTGAATGAATCTATTGTGTGAGGTTCACGAATTTCTTAAAGAATATTACTAACGTCCTAATAAATAGGTTTTCGTGACAAGAAAGTATTATATTACATTTTGTTGTTGATCGATTTAAGGACCAGTTAGTTATACTACTTTTGTTCGGAATGATTAGTTAGCTTTTAATAAATTGTTTTCAAATTGAAACTTAATAAGTCTTAATCATTAACGCTTAGTCTTGGGTAATAAATAATAACCCCTTCAGTTTATACCTTGAACTAAGAACCTACAGTGTCTTAATTGATAATAAATATACTGAATCCGAATTAAAAGGATACTCTCTCCCTCTCTTTGTCTTATGGTTTAACCTCTCCCTTTATAGGTGCCCCCAGCCTCCCGGCTATTACTGTGTCACGTCTTGTCTGGACAGGATTTTTGTAAACTCTGAATCACTTTTTATTTTCACACAACGACATGGAGGACCTTCTGATTGAGTGATAAATTTAGTGCTAGAGCCATTTCCGATACAACACGACACAAGACATACATTCAGTTCTACGTTCATTCTAAACAAGGGATGTGTGGTACGTATTTACGGCCATATGGAGTTCGGGAACCATGAAGTTTAACTTTTCCTGTCATTTTGCTCCGAAAAGAAACCCTCACACAATAAACTTGTCCCGAACGGAGTTCGAATTCTGGTAAAATTGTTACCCCATTACCACAATCGTAGACCATATAAGTCATACATTTTAATAAATAATTAATTTCAAATCCTCTTTAACGTTACTGATTTAAATTTTTGGTTTTAAGCCTGAAATAGGACTTCCTTCTTTTCATGTTTTGAAACCAGAAAAAAAAGTTTGTGATTAATTTCTGTATAGAATACACTGGACATGAAAACATGAGTGGTATAGTTTTAGAATGTAAATCAAAATCTTAGGAACAAAGTTAATAATAATAATAATAATAATAATAATAATAATAATAATAATAATAATAATAATGATATAATGTTAACTTATAAACTTAAGATCGTAGTATCTTATATGCCATATAATTATTAGTAATATGGAAATAACAAAATATTAATGTTTTCGCTGACATTATTGCCGTAATAATTAGATTCATAAAAAATAAATCCATGGTGCATATCGGCTTGAAGACCCAGACCTACTAAAATGATGCTGTTACGGGCAAGAAAATTACTGTGTTGTGATATGTGATATGGTTAGCATGACGCGGTCCCTCAGTTTTTTTTTTCAGTTCTAATACAGGATTAAATAAATTAATGTACTCGTCGTTATATTTACTTGTAAATAATTTTAAACTTAAGTCCAGAAATTAAAAGCATTGTGCTATAATAGACTTTATTGTGTACGTATAAATCTTGTTTCAAATATGTAAATCCATTTGATCCTAATTTTAGACTTATAATTTTCACAATGTTAAATTTAATTAATTCCTGAAATAAACATGTTGCTGTGAGTATTAAATATAGCACTTGCTTTGTAGACGACATGTTAGTGTCACTATTATACGTCTGGCTTAACTTGTAAGAAATGTGTAGAAAGAGACAGTTATGCTCACCTCTCTCACTCGCACCAGTATTGTCGGTTTTTCTTCACCAGATGTTAATAGAGGTAAGGGGCAAGACGAAAACTGACAACACGGTGAGTTCTTTCTTTGGTAACTGGGCGAAAGCGGTTAAGGATCTATCTTTATATCTCGACCTCTCTCCTTGCCAAGTGACGCCAGATATACAATAGACATGTAAGTGACATTAGAGACCAAATTATCTTCAGATCTTCAGTTTCGCTAACAATTGGCAGTATGTATTGGATTAGAATATAATTATTTGTATTATCTTCTCCTTCACCCAATGACCTTGTTTTTAAGTGCTTCTAACTCATTAAGAAACTTGCATTCCAGTAAAATTTGTTAATATTACTCGATATATTGATACATGTATTCACGAACAATGGCTACAGAGTTATGCGTAGGTCTACATTTTAAAAATTACTTTTTTGTTTTGATTATGTAAAATTATATAACTAACTAACTCACTGGCACTATCCAACCCGTAGGTTCATGGCCACGCGGACATAAGCTCCTCATATATCCCTATCCTGAGCCAATGTTTTCCAATCATCCACTGTATATTCTACTTCCCTCAAATCATGTTACTGTTATTCTCTCACCTCATTATTGGTTTACCAACTGGACGTTTTCCCTCTGGTTTTTCTACAAGAAGCTTCCATGCACGTCTTTCATTCCCCATTCGTGCCACATGTCCTGCCCATCGCAGTATACGAGACTTAGCTGTTCTTATTATATCTGGCTTCCTATAAAGACCATGTGGTTCACTGTTATGAAGTCTTCTTCATTCACCAGTTATGTAAAATTATATTATGAATATAATTCAGAAAGATTATTAGGTTAATTATGAAATATGTGATACCTCACATTTCAACAGTAAGGTTTTCCCCTCATCTCTTTCTGCACAGTTAGACAATTGGGATTATACTCGTAATAAAACAATTTAATAACGCACTTCTTAATAGACCATGAAAATCCATGCGTGTATGGATACAAGTGTCCGATTGAGGGTCTTTCCACTTTTCAGCGGTTGCCCTTTTACCAGCCGGCTGCTGGCCCTTCACATCCACATGTGTCAATCACAGACGTAGATGATCAACAGCCAGTGTAGGGGTGACATGTGGTTAGCATGTCGAGTCCCCCAGCCGTTATAGCTGGTTCCTCAACCTGGAGCCGCTACTTATTGTAGCTACCCAATTGCCTCACGATGCTGGGTGGGCACCGGTCCCATACTGGCCGAAATACCATGAGAAAATGTCTTCCCCCATGGAGACTCGAACCAGCGCAAGTCCCGTAGCTCTGCGCCAAGGCTTTCTACCTTAACCGCTCGGCTACGGCGCGGGACATACAAGAGTCACCGGTTGTTATCTAACGACCCTAAGCAAGGATATGGTACTGTGGCTGTATCTACACTCCGATGGACTCCAAACCTAAGTAAATTAACTTATTGTTTAGGACGCTGAGTGTGCTTGAGAGCCACTGTAGACACAAACTAGAGAAGAAAAATCTCAATTTTTTCTATGCATGGAATCGAATCCCTGTAATCCAGTGTACAGTCTAGTTTCTTGAACTACGAGGTCTAGTACTTCCAACAAGACACGCTTTATATCAGCAGAAAAAATATCACAATATATTTTTAAAACGCGATATACAATTGAATAATATTGAAATTATATTTAATATGTCCACCGCTGTGGTCTCGAGGTAGCGTGCTGCGCAGCGGGCCCGGGTTCGATCCCCGGTCGGGGCAGTTTTCTGGATGAGGTTTTTATCGGGGTTTTTCCTCACCTGTAAGACAAATGTCAGGAAAACTTTAAGGCCCAAACGGTCCCCGAAATCATATGGCTATCATCATCACCATCATACTCATCATTATCATCATCATCCTTCACCGGTGTGGAAGGCAACGGGAAGCTACCACACCTACAATTCCCTAGTAGAGCTATGATTGCAGTGAAGGACCTGCCTTCGGGCAGAATTACTATGGATGGATATTTAGTAATTAGCTAATACCCGGCATGCGTTGCTACGCCTAAATAAATCATGTGTGTTTGCGTTTAGTTGAATAAGTAAACGGAAACATAATTATACGTTTATATCGTTATTTTTTTAGATTAGGCCTACATCGTGCTGATTACCCGGCGTTGCCCCAAGAATCTACTTATCTCGATCATCTTGGCATAAATTAGGTGAAAGACAAAAATTGTGTTTTTATGTTTAGTTGAATAAGTAAACGGAAAAATAATTATAAATTTGCTCTCTTTGCTATTACATCTAAAACAACCAATAAACTATTTAATTATATTTCCAAACTACCTTTGATACAACAGTCCAAATAGTACATAAAATTGCATCTTCCAAAATTAATATTCAAGCAGTAAGTACTTCAATAAGTAAAGCTATATCATAAATATTTTTAGATACCCCGTGCTGATTACCCGGCGTTGACTGGGAATCTACGTATCTCAATGTACTTGGCATAAATGAGCTGAAAGACAAAATTCGTTATTTTGAGTTCTCCCTAAAAGAATACCCGCCGTGCACTGATACGCTTGCCCGGGAATCTACTTATCCCGATCTTTTTGGCATCAATGAAAGACAAAATGATTATTGTGAGTTGTCCGTAAAAGATAAACCTATGCTGTCGCGGATTTCTCTGTAATTTTTTTTTTTTTAGATATTCAATTCTGTGTACAGTAATTTGCTATAGGCCTATTTATTATGGTTTAAGCAGCGTTAGCCTTTTAAGCGTACAAAAAAAGCTACTTTTTCTTCATGCTTTTCACTACAAAGGGTGATTTTTAAGCATTGAAGGACTTGAGCATTAAAACTCTCTTAAAGCCTTTCATCTTCCCGCGAAAATCCTGAACATTTCGCAAAAAGCCCCATCACAATTGGATGAACGGTTATGGCAGCGCTCGCTTGCCCGGGAATCTACTTATCCAGATCTTCTCGACATCAATGAAAGACAAAAATGGCTATAGTGAGTTATTCGTAAAAGATAAACATATGCTGTCGCGGACTTTTTTGTAGTTTTTTGAGATATTCAATTCTGTGCACATTAATTTTGTGTATTTGTTATGGTTTAGACAGCATAAGCCATTTAAGCGTCAAAAATAATTTTTTTCATGTTTTTCACTGTAAAGAGTGATTTTTTAAGGGTGTAGAAGTTGATTAACACAACTCTCCTACAGCATATGTTCATTCCGGGAATATTCTGAATATTTTGCAAAAAGCCCCATCACAGTCGGATGAACGGTATGGCAGGGCATAAAATACGAACAAACAAACAAACATTTTTATATATTAGATAACGTATGGAGAACACTTTATAACGGTGAGCTATATCATCTTTAGGGGAAACAAGGTATAATAAGAACAGTTAAGTCTCGTAAATTGCGATGAGCAGACATGCGGTACGAATGGGGTATGAAAGAGAGGCATAGAAACTCCTTGCAGGAAAACCAAAGGGAAGTGCCCAAGAGGTAGACCTAGAATCAGGTGGGAGAATAATATTAACTATGATTTGAGGGAAGTAAATTATACAGCGGATTATTGCAATACATTAGCTTAGGATAGGGATATATATATATAGAGAGCTTTCGTCATAGTAACACGAACCTACGTGTTCGATGGAGTCAGTGAGTTAGTTAATTATTTGTAATTTAATGGAACACATAAAATAAAATAAAAAACACTGTACCGTATTAGAGAAACATATTTACATAATTAATTTATACAAAACTCATAATACATTTTTGGTTGTACCAAATTACAAAGTGATTTATTTACATGTTAGTGAATGAAAATCACCCCAATGAGTGATGTGTTTAAATATATTTAAATATATATGTAGGGGGAAAAAAACTTAGCATGAAAAGGGTGCATAGAGTCGAATATACATTTCAGTGGGATGTTAAGCAATCTTAGAGTTTAACTGCAAAATATAATTTTAATTAATTTTTAATATAATTTATTAATACGTTATTAGTAGCATTAGTAAAATAAATTAAATTTTGTATAATTATATTGTTATAAATTTTTGGGTATAAGTTTGCACAATACCTAGTTACCCTGTGTCAACCCTAGTTGCATTATTATTATTATTATTATTATTATTATTATTATTATTATTATTATTATTATTATTATTGTAGTTTACATTTATGAGAATGAAATATAAATATTTCACAATTTTATGAATCTAAGCTAACAGTTCCAAGTTATAGATTTTATTTATAAACAAAACATTAAATAATGAGAAAATAAATTTATAGGGAAACGAAAAATGTTTGCTCAAACACATACATGTATGTCAAATGTTGGTATTCTTTAGGTGACTGAAAACACATTTCGGTACAGTGATAATTGTTCTTGAATAGTTACTCTCTTTTGATACTTCTTAATGTTAAAAAATAATCCTAGATTTATATGCATTTTTATTGAATTCTTAGTAATATTACGATATGATAAAATGTTAAATGCTCTCTATATATAAAAGTGCACAATGATTTTTATAACTTGTTAGAAATAAGTTTCCTAAACCAGTTGTTTCTTCTTTGTGCGTGTGTCTAGATGAAAGTTTGATAAGGTGCAAGTATAATCATATATTCTAACAATCATAAATCAGATTACCAAAATGGATTGTTCCCACGGCCCCTCCCTCAACTTACAGCATTTAAATGTTACCATTACTATTCTTTTTATCTTTATTAAATATATGTCAAGAAGCTAGGCATGGACCTTTGACCGGTGGCAGTTAGCCAACTCTACACGCCCAGTGTATCTCCGCACAGCAGGAAATGTTGGTGTGAATGTATACACATGCAAACACTTGACCCACTCATTTCTATGATGACACCTTAAGTGACAAATTCTACCCTAGATTTGCTAACATATCCAGGAATGGCAAGAAATAACTAATTTATAAACCTCCACTTCTCTTCTCTCGCTTATATTTTTCTCTTCCTCTTGTGGAAGTTTGAAATGTAGAGAGTTTTGCTATTGCGTGTATGCTGCCACTAGATCACAGGACTAGAAGACCCTAGGCCTACAAGCTGGTTGCTGGCCTCACAACCACATGTTACATTTATAGAGGTAAAGGAAAGTCGAATCAATATAGGGGTGGCATATAATCAGCATATCGATGTGGGTGGGCACCCTTCCCATATTGGTCAAAAATTCATGAGAAAATTTCTTTCCCAAGGGACTCAGATGGGCGCATGTCCCGTAGTTCTGCGCCTCAGACCACTTGGCTATGGCGCAAGCACGCCACTAGATCCTATAAATCAACACTGTGGCAAATAAAAATCATTTTATTTTAGTATTTATCATAAGTAATGCCACGAGTGATTTCCAAATTATCGATAAATTCACGACTCACGAAGTGAGGAGTGAATTTATCTAGAGAATTTGGAAATCAAGAGTGGCATTTGTTAGGACTATTTAACGAATAAAATTAAGCTGTTTACTCACAAATCATTATTTAACTATAGTTATTTTAAAGTATTTATATATTTAATGTAAACGGCGATGTTTGAAAACAAATGAGAAACGATAGGTACGCTTCTACTGCTTCTTTTGTTTATCACTGCAACCAGATCATACTATTTATTGCCAAAGGAACGCAATATTGTAAGGAGGAGCTTTCTTTAATATGGTAATTATAACACTGATAAATATTTGGTGAAACACGACTCTGATTGGTTGTAAAACAGAAATCATTGAAACGTGATTGGTCATTGACTCCCATTTGGGGCATGAGTTAAATAGTCATTGAAAACCGTGGGAGGAGGAAAATAAATAAATGAATTGTTTATAAATAACAGTAGGCCCTACTGCAGAATGGTATTGACGTAAGTGTGTGTGAACTGTTAGGAATTAAAGTACCGACTATTAATTCGAGCAACTACACAAGTATTTGAATCCATCGCAAAGGATACTTTTTTCCCGCACAGGTAAATTTGATAGTTATTACTCCAAAAAAAATATGTATTAGATTAAGTTTAATAATTTATTGATTTCCAATCGTAATATTAGAATATTATACTAGATTTAACTGTTATTAATACGACCCATTTCCCATAAAGATAATGAAGCCCAATGTTGTGTGTAGTCAATTCTCGTAGACTGCGACGGACAGGATATGTATGCTGGGAATGAAGGAAAGGCACGGAAACTTAAGTAAGGAAAACCAGAAGGAAAGTACCTATAGTTAGAAGAAGAGTGAGGTGGGAGATTAACATTAACTCTGATTTGAGGTAAATTAATTATATAGGGAATGGTTGTAAAATATTAGCTCAGGAAAAATTGTATGGAGAGCATATGAATCTCCGCCTTGATAGTGTCAAATCTGTCTTTTGACATTCTGTATACATGTTCTAACTATATATATATTTTTTTTTTCATGATTAGAGTTATTTTCAATTTTGTAATGTGATGAAGTGCAACCACTGATGTTATAAGCTCGTAACCTATTCAGGTGACATTTAATATACCGCCAAACCTTCCAAAATAATTTATGGTGAAACATATTTTTATGAAGAATTGAATGTGAGCATGAGTAAAATGTTTTGCTAAAATCAGGTCTGAACAAATGAAGTGGTTATACATTCTATTTCGTGTATGCATAATGTTATCTTTATGTGACTGTTGGCTCTGGAACGAGGTACTGAACCAGAAGTTATTGAGCCATATTTTAACATTATACTTCTGACTTGTACGCCTTTCATCCACTTCTTAGCTGAGTGAAGTGAGAAATCCTTCAACTCTACAATTGCTTCTAATGCCTTTTTTCCAGATGTAAATCAGGTATTTATATTTTCGCTATGACGAATCTTCAGTTTTATGTTTTCTTTCGTTCTTTATTATGATGCCTACTCCTACTGGTGTTGGATTTTATGCAACTGTTTGTTACTAGATATACCACTGGTTGGAATCCCATAGCGTATTTTATTAAATGCCGCTCATTAGTGTCACGTGAAAGAGCCGACAAAGCCTCCTCTTACAGGCTTAAACTTCCTTTTCGTTCCGTAAATCTATGTTATTGGATTCACGTATTTATTTTCCTTCCGAAGGATGACATTTTGATTTTCATGCTATGAAATATGCTAAGTCGCCTATCGAATTGAACCCCTTGTAAAAAGAGTGCATTAGATTTCCAGAACTCCTTACATAGCCCTATGTCGACCTAACTATTATTTGGAATGACTTCACGAAGCATTTCAATAGCATGGTCAAAATCCTGTAGACCATAAAAGAAACTACTGCATGGAATCTTCCCAATTATGATTAAAATAATCAGTTCAACTATATCTTATTCTTTCTATATCCTAGTCTTCGAACTGTGATTACAACTGAGACAAGTCTATAATCTTAAATAGCATATAAGTTATTTATTTATTTATTTGTGTAAAATTGTGTTAAGAGATAAATTGTTTTTATGATAATTCAGTAAGACTTACATAACAGTGAATTATTTAGCATTGTATACGGGAATTATACATACAATATTCTTATTTTATTTTCGTTGGCTACTTGTTCACTTGTTGCTCATTTTGCCATTAATACTTAAAGAGCTATCACATCAGTCATGGTGGTTTTTATTGCAAACGTTTAAAGTGTCATTTTGATTTTTTTATTTTCTTGAGTATTATAGTAACTCAGCACCATTCTTAATCACAAGCAACCTGCTAGCACTCAATACCATTATAAGGCTACATTTCTTTTATCAAGGATATTGCATTTTATTAGACCAACTTTCTTTCAGAATGAATACAAAAAGAAAAGAAATAATTAGTAATAAAAGAAAATAACACCCTCCTGCCAAGTGGATGGGACAAGTACAGACCACAGAGAGAGAGAGACAAATGTAAGATAGACACCGGCCGGCTGGAAATGGCGAAACTGTATGTAGGTCAAACAGAATCGTGACTTCAAATGCGTGACGAAACAAGAATACTGTTGAGACTACAGAGTGATCATGAAAAGTGTACATCATGACAGATAACTATCTTGTTTTATAATAATATATACAAATAGATAAGAAAGGAGAAATGTGCAACAGGTACCACAAAAATATGTCTGGAGTACGTGACGCAACCTGCAATTTATTGTATCTTTTTTACGAAGTCGTTAGGCTTTACAACATAGGCTAAATAGGACAAAAAACACACCATGAATTTGTTGTTGTTTTAATCTTGAAAGAAAGGGAAATTTGCAGTAGAAGAATGTATGATAACATCTTTGATAGGTAGACGCCTTTTGCTTTCGTCTATTGAGCTTGTAAATTTCACCATTGTATTAACATTATAGTCATCAGTTATGACATTGATGGATGATTAAAGGACATAAACCACTGATACTCGACGCCAAATTGCTTGCTTCACATGTCAGATGTCATGAATGCTTGCAACATCACATTGTGCGATTATTATTCATGGATAACGCAGGTCAAATTTCTATAACAACCAAAATATATTTTTTAATTAAATAAAAATAAAACGTGGTTTTATTTGATTTTCGTATTTATTAAAATATATTTTACTTACCTTTTGGGTATTCTTGATTTCAATTTATTTTTTGAAGACAATGTGCACTTTTAGAGGCCTAAAACAGGGTTACTGGTGGTTTTTAGTGTTAAGAGTAATAATATAATGTTTAATACAAACAATACCAGAACCATGAGGTAGATTATTATCAATTAACAGTTATAAAATACGATATAATGATCTTAATTTCTGTCATGATAACCATTACAGAAATATTTCATATAATCGGAATATTGCACGATTTTTAAAGAATTGCTGTTTCATACTACATGGCACAAGTTAATCTAAATAAGCTATTAAGCAATCTGAATTTAAATGATAAATAATAAACTGCAATGTATTAGGAATATATGTGATTAACAACAGCGTTGTGTTGTGTTTCATTAAGAAATGAATAATAAAACATACATGATTTCTGTTTCATATAGATATGATTAGAAAAACAAAATACTGGTAATCATAATATCCATTTTCATAGCTGACTGCATTTTTAAATGTATTAAAAATTTGATATTGCAATTACCTGAAGTTTGATATTTAATATTAAAATTAATTAGCCCTAATTTTTGTCAATTGGTCCATAACTGAATATAGTTCAATGTAAAGCAACTTAAACATACAAGAGGTCATATTTATTCTGAAAGTTTATTTATTATGTTTAAGAACTTAGAGATACTCAGACAGAATGTCTGAAATCACTGATCAGACTATCATATTATGCAAGTGCAATGAATGAAATTAAGTGGTTTATGTATCGAAGGCTGGCGCTTGAGTGCAATTTGCATACAAGGGGAATGTCTTGACTTCTGGATGTACATCCATCTTGTGAAGACGTATGAAATGTCCTGTTGGAAAGACAAGTGAAGTCGACCATTTTGATCCACACTGCTTGATGATGATTGCATTGTGTTGTTTGCAGACATACAGAAGCGTCTTACTTATCTTTCAATCCAGTCGTATCAAAATTACTAAGGCAGATAAATTCAATTTTTAAATTTGTAGGCATTTATTTTAAAATTGAAAACTCATAACGACCCTCACTCTACCGTATTAACGATTTTGAGTTTCCCGCTTATAGAGGGGGTGAATTCCGAAAAATTAATATTAACAAATTTTCACATTACGTATTATTCTTTATACACAAAGTACCTCGTTTGTTAACAATTATTGGAGACAATGAAAGGAATTATAATTAATATCAATAACAATTGCTATTATAAAAACACTAAACCAAATGTATTATCTCACTTCTAATTTATCGTTCTTAACAGAGTTAGATGTAAATTAATGAGTCATTTTTTAACATCTTACCTCATATTTTATGTTTCTTCAAACACGGGAACTAGTTTTCGAGAGAAGGATCTTTCTCATTTTCAACCGACATTATGACTACCGGATTTTCGTTGGAATCTCCATCAATAAAGTTGCCATCTGATGTTGATTTGATGAACTTTGAGATGAGGTCACGTTCATCAGGAATCTCGAAATTCATGGATTTAAATTTGTTCTTGTGAATATATATCTTCTCCCAAATTGTCAATTCTAAAGGTTTTTCCAAATGTTTTAAAAGTAGGGCTTCTTTTTCAATGTTATGATTCTCCAATAAACTATGTGCTGCAATAGCTGATTTTTCAATTTCACCATTTTTAATATTTCTGAAGTGTTCCTTAGTGCGAGTGTCCAAATTTCTTTTTGTTTTTCCTATGTATACTTTATTGCAGTACTTACAATTAATTTGATAAATTCCAGATTTTTTGCTAACTGGGGCGTTCAATTTCATATTAGTTATTAATAGATTACCAAGGTTAAATTTATTTATCGGTGCCAATGTAATATTGAATTTCTTGAAAAATTTCCCATATTTAACTATGAAGAATTAGATGTATTCGACAAAATTACACAATTTAATAAATCTGTAGAAATAATAAATAATATATGAAAGTCTAATTTGGTCCAAAAACATATTTACAGTCGTGTATGTATATAAATATACGTAGGCTCTATATACGCGGCTGCCATCAAGTACCAATTATCTAGCAAAAGTGTAACCTTAACCTCCTACTACCCCAAGGGCCTCCTAATGTCTGTAGTGACACACATACACACACACACACACACACATATATATATATCTTCGGGTTTTTTACAGCTGCTGCCGTCTTCCCCTGCCATACCTCCAAAGCCTACGACCTTGACCATCTTCAATGTATAGCCCTCTTGCTTGCATTAATGTCTTCATGTTTTCCTTCCATGTTAACTTTGGTCTCCCTCTTTTCTTCTTTCTGGTCGGCTGCAATTGATATAGTTGCTTTGGCCATCGCTCATCTTCAATTCTTAAAACATGTCCTAACCACTTTAATTCCTTCTTCTCAATTCTTTCAATTATGCTTTATTCTGCTTCCATTATGTTTCTAATTTCCTTATTTGTGACATGTTCTAATTTTGACTTTCTGGCATTTCTACGTAAATAATCCACTTCTAGAGCTATTAGTCTATTCTTGTAGTACTTATTTATTGTCCATACTTCAGTTCCATACATTGCAACAGATTCCACCAATGGTTTACCAATATATTTTTTGTATCTTTCCAAATATGTTTATCCAACCATCTGGAATTTAACGATGCTATTATTTTGCTACTCAATTCAATTCTTTGTTTTATATTCTTTTTGGCTATACCTTCAATGTTATCCATAATTATTCCCAAATATTTAGTTTGTTTCACTTGCTTTATTTGGATTCCTTCTTCCGATATATATATATATATATATATATATATATATATGTGTGTGTGTGTGTGTGTGTGTGTGTGTGTGTGTATGTTATGAATACATAGAGTCTTTTATATAGATATTTAATTGTTTTATAGATTATTTTAATTATTCAAGCAAAGTCTGTTGGAATAGAGTTTAGACATTATATAATTCAGAAAAGTTCCTTGGCCTAATTGTAAATCTCTACTTTTAGAGTGAAGGACTACTGTTAGGGCAGTGGTATGTGAGTACAGTTAGTCAGTGGAAAAGTTTAGTCAAGTCGAGTATATAACCCTGGGGTAGTGAGGGTCTCGGTCTGTTGGTGTGTGACAACCAGAGGTGTTGATGGGTGAGTAAGCTAACATTTTTCTTAATATGTGTCCGGGACTTTTTGAAAGGGAATCAATTACCTTAACTATTTTAATACATGCTTTTCAAGGGATAGTAGAATTCTAAACAATATAGACTGTTTTAATACTATATTTTCAAGGGATAATCGAATTCTAAACAATGTAGATTAGGGTAGATTTATTATCCCACATCTCCCGTTTTCAAACTCCAAGGAAGTTAGGTATAAGGCTTCATATATAAGCTTAGAGTAGTTATTTAGGGCTAGAATACTTAGGGATTGTAATTATTATACTTTAGTAATAAAATAGTTAAAATAAGACTCCATTTGTTTATTTCAAAACATGTATAACTGTACATCCTCATACTAAAAACATGTATGTACATCCTCATACTAACGCTGGGCTAGATAAACACGCTACCAGATTTACCAAGTCCCGAAGGTCCTTTAAGCATAAGAAAACTTTCCGGTTCTTAACATTACTTCCTTGGTGTTTGAGAACGGGAGATATGGGATAATAAATCTACCCTAATCTACATTGTTTAGAATTCGATTATCCCTTGAAAATATAGTATTAAAACAGTCTATATTGTTTAGAATTGTACTATCCCTTGAAAAGCATGTATTAAAATAGTTAAGGTAATTGATTCCCTTTCAAAAAGTCCCGGACACATATTAAGAAAAATGTTAGCTTACTCGCCCATCAACACCTCTGGTTGTCACACACCAACAGACCGAGACCCTCACTACCCCAGGGTTATATACTCGACTTGACTAAACTTTTCCACTGACTTTTCCACTGGTACTCACATACCACTGCCTTAACAGTAGTCCTTCACTCTAAAAGTAGAGATTTACAGTTAGGCCAAGGAACTTTTCTGAACTATATAATGACTAAACTCTATTCCAACAGACTTTGCTTGAATAATTAAAATAATCTATAAAACAATTAAATATCTATATAAAAGACTCTATGTATTCATAACATATTATATAACTATTTTCTGCTATGGGAGTAAGGTATGGATCCTGCGAAAAAAGTTGAAACTTAGGCCGAATTACAGCCAATGAGATGAGATTCTGCGCCGAACAGCAGCTGTGTCAGGAGAGATCACAGGAAAAGAAATCATTGAGGAATTCAGTTATTACCCGCATAATAGATTACATCCAAAAAAATCAATAAATCTGACGTCAAACATGTGGACTGAGTATTCAGATCCAGGATTCATCATCATCATCATCACTCCAGGGATTAGGCAATTGCCCGTTCTGACTTCATAATGCTTCAGCCCAACGTCTTCTAGGTCTTCCAATATCACGTCTTCCTCTTGCTTGATAATTTCTTGCTAACAATGGATATCTCTCCTTACTCATTCCATCCAAATGATCAAGCTAATTTTAAGATATCAACAATCAAATGTTACAAGATCATTGAGACACTCAAGGGAAATATGATTGGATTTTTTTTGTAGACCGTAACAATTATTTTAGAACTACAGCATGAAAAAAGTATTTCTTATAATAATACATACTTTTCTCGGAAATGGTCTAGTGGTTATTTTCTTTGCCTCTAGTCCCGAAGGTCGCGGGTGCAAACCTGGTCGGCATAATGTATTTTTTTCAGGATGGAAAAATCCAAGGTACAAATCCTCCGGAAGCGACTTCAAGCCATGTGACTCGAGTCCAAAAATTTTAAGGCTCGTAAAAGATCCTCAAGCCTGAAAAAGAGACCTCTGTGAAGTTTAACGGCCCTTCCTGCAACCAAGTTATACCTTACTTTCCTATTAGATGTCTCGTATTATGTACACTTGCCACTCACTACATCAATGGGCGTACAATCTTAACTAAACTAGTTTGGTCAAGAAATTCCTAACAAAAATACGGCTAAGGTTAATATCAAAGAGCCGTGAAGCCAAAGAGAAAGTTATTATTATTATTATTATTATTATTATTATTATTATTATGATTATGATTATTATTATTATTATTATTATTATTATTATTATATTATTATTATTATCGTCATCATCATTAATGTTACAAATGCTAAAGATGACTGAACATTTTTTAATTAAAGAACTTGAAACAGAGATACTGAGCCTAAAATCAGATCAGAGAATGGGAGACTACAAAAGGAAATATTAAATTGACAACATAAGAAAGCATAGGTTACATGTAAAAAAGGCTAAATAAGAAATTGTTTAATGAGGGATGTCCTGACATTGTAAAGAAATCAAAGCCAATAAAAATTAATTGGATCCACGATACAAATTAATTAAATTAAAAAAAGGGTAACGTCAAACTGGAAATCACTAGGATTTTAAAGAGTAAAAGAAATAAATATTTGAATAGATGATTATTGATCTCGAAATTGATGAAAAAAAAAACAAGAATAACAAGGAATTAGAATAGAAAGGAAAGTGTCTCAGGCTAGAAAAAAACATAATTAGTAATGGAAATGGGGATATGATTGTAAATCCCAGGAATATATTAAATAGATGGAAAATAGAAAAGAGATATTAAATCTAAATTCAGTTAACATTTCCTATTACGAATTTAGATTCTTTTATTTTTCTCGTATGAGTGTAACATTTGTTTCAAATTCAAAGCATTGATGCAATATTGATTAATAAATGAATTCGGAATATTTTGTAGGATTGATGCTAACTTGCTTTACCGGAATTTCATCTTTATTTTCCAGTAAAACAAATTACGGACTATGATTCTTCTTTACGAGAATTTTACGGTTTAGAAAGAAATAAATGGACTGTGAGTGACTATATAAATGACATTCATTTTCCATTCTTAAAAGCAAGAATAAATTAGATTTCCATTCACGAAACCAAATAATAAAAAATACATTCTCATTCTCCAGTTAACCAAATTACTTTGAAGAAGCCCAACAAAAAATATAAGTTGAGAAGTATTCTTATGTAAAGTGCCAGTCATCGAGTAAAATGGAATTTGGAAAGTAAAGAGCGGGTAAATCCGTGTACAGTTGGCAGGAACTCAAATGCTAGTGGCTGATACACCCGCGCAAATATGCACGCGTTCTGCTTACAGATCGGCTACAGGATTCATCTATTGCAAGAGCACTGGCCCACTTCCTAACTTTTTTAATTTATTTCCAAATCCATATAATTGACTTGGGTTTCATTCCAAATTTAACTCTTGGTTGAATTATAATAATACAAGGCAAAATAGGATCTACATATGGGCATGTTACTTAATAATAATAATATATTTAATCAATTGAGTTGGTGTTTACTTGATGAAAATCCATATTTATTTAATAAAAATATATTTTGTAACAAATAATATTTTAATCCCTGTGGAGCAGAAATGCACTAACGTGATATTGGAAAACTAGTTTATATACATAAATCAATTGATTTGATCCTGTTAAATTGGACGCGTTATGCACCAACCGGCTACGCGCCATTATAAAGTTTCATGTCATCTGTTGCACTGGCTCATGGACTAAGTGTATGCACACCTTTAGCGCCAAATCTTTAAATATAGCCTTAATTTAAATGTCGTCTTATCAGAGATTCTGTGTTTTGCAACAAAAGGCTATGGAACTATTATAGTTATAAATACTAATCAAAATATTTCATCAAGCACTTTAGCGCCAAATTTTTCCTCTCTTATATGATTGATGCATAACTGAGTATTGTTGGTTTGGCGCTACAATAAATAGAGAAGATTGTCAACTCAGTGTGATTTTTTAATGTTATAATGATATCCATAACTGAGAAAATTTTGGATATGGTTTATATGAATTGCCCTGAAAATGGAAAGGTATTTTCTATTTCACTACAGGCATGTAAGAGTTTTATTTTTTATGTAAATCGTATGTAAATCGTATATTTTTCGTACATCAAGTCCATATATTCTTATTTTATAAACGTGAAGATAAAAAACAGGCGCTTGTCAATTCAGAGGTCATTGTAACAGACAACGGAGTTAAGAGTTCCAGTGTCCATCTGTTTGTAAAATTCTTTCTCTTATTATTTTTTTGTGAAATGAAAAGTGTTTTTTTTCTAAATTTGTTCTATGATAATTTTAATATATATGAATGAATTTCCAATATTAAAAATACGAGATAAATTATTTGTATTATTTACTGTTGTTCTACTTATTTTAAATAGTGTTTACAGTTACGTAAGCATATTAATTATTATCCGTGTATATGCCTTTTAAAAACATATTACAGTTCAAAATAAACATTTAGTGTGCAAGTTATACTAAGTAATAAAAAAAAATATTTCACAAAATTGTTAGAGCATTTTTTTTTCGTATAATTGTATGAAAAACTTGGATTTATTCACAAAACATTATTCATTTAACACGCATATTTCATATTGTAATATGTACAAGTGAAACATAACAAAATATCCCATAATATTACGCAACAACAGTTTAAACGCCTTCTTGCGGCGCTTAACTAATTGATACAGATCGATTATGACATCATTCGCATTACGTCTAAGTGCAATATTGGAATATTGATCGTTAAAATAAATTGTTTTTACTTGTTTTTACTCACACAGTACGAATCAGTTTATACAATATTATCATATAAGTGATTATCAAGTCAGAAATGATTGAATAGCTCTTGCTATAGGGTTTAAAATGTAAAAAAAAACTCCAAACACATTCTTCTCGGAACTTACATAATGGCGCATAGCCGGTTGTTGCATAATGTCGTCCATATTATTCTAATCCATAAAACGCTTTTTAAAATTAACTTATTTGCAACATATTTTTTTAAAAGTTTTTTTTATTTATTTCGGAGTGAATGACACTCAACTAGAAATAAAAAAGTGCACAGTGTAATAAACCTTTAGTTAGTTAGATAAACGAGTCCAAACATTGTATATATATGCCTGCATATCTTAAATTTACAGTGTGGTAAATCAACATTCTCAGTTTTAAGATACAGGGAACAAATCTCATACCTCGTATGAGTTTCAACATAGGCCATTTAGTTTAGGCTTATTTTTGGTGTATTATAATTAAATTTTATACTATAATGCTTTGTAAATTCAGCTCATTTAGTGCAGATTTATACATTTAATATATTTTAATGCCTTCCTTTGGCCAGCAACCAATCGAAGGGACTATTATTATGCTTTCAAGTCTTATACGAGAATTTCCCGGAAAAAGAGGGAAATTTTATATAGGATCGTAACAGGCCTTGGCCTAATACTTGGAAGGAAGAAAAAGAAGAAGAACATACCGCTGAAATACGTATAAAATAATCAGAGGAATATCCCACACAAGTTGTTAGAAAATATTCAGCGGACCAGTTAGCAGGACTAACAAGGTTACCGATTACATATTTATTCAGCGGACCAGTTAGCAGGACTAAGAAGGTTACCGATTACATATTTATTAGCGGACCAGTTAGCAGGACTAACAAGGTTACCGATTACATATTTATTCAGCGGACCAGTTAGCAGGACTAACAAGGTTACCGATTACATATTTATTCAGCGGACCAGTTAGCAGGACTAAGAAGGTTACCGATTACATATTTATTAGCGGACCAGTTAGCAGGACTAACAAGGTTACCGATTACATATTTATTAGCGGACCAGTTAGCAGGACTAACAAGGTTACCGATTACATATTTATTAGCGGACCAGTTAGCAGGACTAACAAGGTTACCGATTACATATTTATTAGCGGACCAGTTAGCAGGACTAAGAAGGTTACCGATTACATATTTATTAGCGGACCAGTTAGCAGGACTAACAAGGTTACCGATTACATATTTATTCAGCGGACCAGTTAGCAGGACTAACAAGGTTACCGATTACATATTTATTCAGCGGACCAGTTAGCAGGACTAACAAGGTTACCGATTACATATTTATTAGCGGACCAGTTAGCAGGACTAACGAAGGTTACCGATTACATATTTATTAGCGGACCAGTTAGCAGGACTAACAAGGTTACCGATTACATATTTATTCAGCGGACCAGTTAGCAGGACTAACAAGGTTACCGATTACATATTTATTAGCGGACCAGTTAGCAGGACTAACAAGGTTACCGATTACATATTTATTCAGCGGACCAGTTAGCAGGACTAACAAGGTTACCGATTACATATTTATTCAGCGGACCAGTTAGCAGGACTAACAAGGTTACCGATTACATATTTATTAGCGGACCAGTTAGCAGGACTAAGAAGGTTACCGATTACATATTTATTAGCGGACCAGTTAGCAGGACTAACAAGGTTACCGATTACATATTTATTAGCGGACCAGTTAGCAGGACTAAGAAGGTTACCGATTACATATTTATTAGCGGACCAGTTAGCAGGACTAACAAGGTTACCGATTACATATTTATTAGCGGACCAGTTAGCAGGACTAAGAAGGTTACCGATTACATATTTATTAGCGGACCAGTTAGCAGGACTAACAAGGTTACCGATTACATATTTATTAGCGGACCAGTTAGCAGGACTAACAAGGTTACCGATTACATATTTATTAGCGGACCAGTTAGCAGGACTAACAAGGTTACCGATTACATATTTATTAGCGGACCAGTTAGCAGGACTAAGAAGGTTACCGATTACATATTTATTAGCGGACCAGTTAGCAGGACTAACAAGGTTACCGATTACATATTTATTAGCGGACCAGTTAGCAGGACTAAGAAGGTTACCGATTACATATTTATTAGCGGACCAGTTAGCAGGACTAAGAAGGTTACCGATTACATATTTATTAGCGGACCAGTTAGCAGGACTAAGAAGGTTACCGATTACATATTTATTAGCGGACCAGTTAGCAGGACTAAGAAGGTTACCGATTACATATTTATTAGCGGACCAGTTAGCAGGACTAAGAAGGTTACCGATTACATATTTATTAGCGGACCAGTTAGCAGGACTAACAAGGTTACCGATTACATATTTATTAGCGGACCAGTTAGCAGGACTAACAAGGTTACCGATTACATATTTATTAGCGGACCAGTTAGCAGGACTAAGAAGGTTACCGATTACATATTTATTAGCGGACCAGTTAGCAGGACTAAGAAGGTTACCGATTACATATTTATTAGCGGACCAGTTAGCAGGACTAAGAAGGTTACCGATTACTATATTTATTAGCGGACCAGTTAGCAGGACTAAGAAGGTTACCGATTACATATTTATTAGCGGACCAGTTAGCAGGACTAAGAAGGTTACCGATTACATATTTATTAGCGGACCAGTTAGCAGGACTAAGAAGGTTACCGATTACATATTTATTAGCGGACCAGTTAGCAGGACTAAGAAGGTTACCGATTACATATTTATTAGCGGACCAGTTAGCAGGACTAAGAAGGTTACCGATTACATATTTATAGCGGACCAGTTAGCAGGACTAAGAAGGTTACCGATTACATATTTATTAGCGGACCAGTTAGCAGGACTAAGAAGGTTACCGATTACATATTTATTAGCGGACCAGTTAGCAGGACTAAGAAGGTTACCGATTACATATTTATTAGCGGACCAGTTAGCAGGACTAAGAAGGTTACCGATTACATATTTATTAGCGGACCAGTTAGCAGGACTAAGAAGGTTACCGATTACATATTTATTAGCGGACCAGTTAGCAGGACTAAGAAGGTTACCGATTACATATTTATTAGCGGACCAGTTAGCAGGACTAAGAAGGTTACCGATTACATATTTATTAGCGGACCAGTTAGCAGGACTAAGAAGGTTACCGATTACATATTTATTAGCGGACCAGTTAGCAGGACTAAGAAGGTTACCGATTACATATTTATTAGCGGACCAGTTTAGCAGGACTAAGAAGGTTACCGATTACATATTTATTAGCGGACCAGTTAGCAGGACTAAGAAGGTTACCGATTACATATTTATTAGCGGACCAGTTAGCAGGACTAAGAAGGTTACCGATTACATATTTATTAGCGGACCAGTTAGCAGGACTAACAAGGTTACCGATTACATATTTATTCAGCGGACCAGTTAGCAGGACTAAGAAGGTTACCGATTACATATTTATTAGCGGACCAGTTAGCAGGACTAAGAAGGTTACCGATTACATATTTATTAGCGGACCAGTTAGCAGGACTAAGAAGGTTACCGATTACATATTTATTAGCGGACCAGTTAGCAGGACTAAGAAGGTTACCGATTACATATTTATTAGCGGACCAGTTAGCAGGACTAAGAAGGTTACCGATTACATATTTATTAGCGGACCAGTTAGCAGGACTAAGAAGGTTACCGATTACATATTTATTAGCGGACCAGTTAGCAGGACTAAGAAGGTTACCGATTACATATTTATTAGCGGACCAGTTAGCAGGACTAAGAAGGTTACCGATTACATATTTATTAGCGGACCAGTTAGCAGGACTAAGAAGGTTACCGATTACATATTTATTAGCGGACCAGTTAGCAGGACTAAGAAGGTTACCGATTACATATTTATTAGCGGACCAGTTAGCAGGACTAAGAAGGTTACCGATTACATATTTATTAGCGGACCAGTTAGCAGGACTAAGAAGGTTACCGATTACATATTTATTCAGCGGACCAGTTAGCAGGACTAAGAAGGTTACCGATTACATATTTATTAGCGGACCAGTTAGCAGGACTAAGAAGGTTACCGATTACATATTTATCAGCGGACCAGTTAGCAGGACTAAGAAGGTTACCGATTACATATTTATTAGCGGACCAGTTAGCAGGACTAAGAAGGTTACCGATTACATATTTATCAGCGGACCAGTTAGCAGGACTAAGAAGGTTACCGATTACATATTTATTCGGTATTTATAGCAGATGTTTTTCACTTTATAAAAGAACGTATGCTAATATACTAATGCAGCCTATTGTTCACATAAGTGCAATCTATTATACTTTTGTATGTTACGCGATCGTACATATATGTTAGTAAGTGGAGAACTGCAGCGCTTGCAAATGGATATCAAAACAAATTATACAGTCCAGCGCATGGAATAAAATGTGTTGTTTAATTAACTGTAGCATACAGCGCGAGTTGTCACATAGATTTATTTTCTATTTGTAAGTCTTCATTAAAATGAACTTTGACTCACATTTATTGCTTCCTTATGTTCGTTTGACTTGTTGTTGCTTACATACCGGTATATTACATTTACATACGGGCAAGCTCTTTCATTCTATGCGGACTGTTACATGTGCCGACTTTTTTTGTAAGTACGGTACAATACAAGTATGGTTTGTTAAATTGTATTACTTAATTGTTATTACAAGTGTATGTTCCTATTATAAAATGTATCGATTTGTTTTATTAACATTTGTAACGTTAACCTTTATTAGATAGACTAGTCACTTTCTAACAGCTCGTGTCATTAGCGTCGCATTTCAAATCTGGGCGTGATAAGGCTGACAAAATGCGGCAAATCTTCTTGAGAGGCCTATGATTTCAGAAATGAGGTTACATTACATGCCGAAAATCCCAAACAATGCGCCCCTTGCTTTAGGTCTCTTCCGAAGAAAATCACAGCCAGCATTTTTACAACCTTAGATTAGATTATATTAGAACAACTTTTGCCGCAACACGGCAACCATGTGTAGGTTCATTGTATTATAGGACATATCGTTATTTTAATAAATTAAATATATTCTACTGTTGCATTGACTTAGGCTTTCACGGCCGGAGTTATGCTGATGATCTTGAAGAAAATTTTCGGGCTATAGGCCGTGGTCTTGAGGCTTGTTCCCCTTGGAACTTCAAGCCTCAAGACCACGGCCTACAGCCCGGAAATCTTCTTCAAGATCATATTCTACTGTGTTATGCAAGCAATCCTGGTTTTGACACATCGCAGATTCACACACGATTCATATCGCAATTTTCTGGGCTGGATCCAGGACGTCAAGGAGGGATCCCAGGCGTCTAGTGACACAACTTTTTACAATCTCAGAAATCAATTGTACCAGCTATAACGGCTGGGGGACTCGACATGCTAACCACATGTCACCCCTACACTGGCTGTTGATCATCTACCTCTGTGATTGACACATGTGGATGTGAAGGGCCAGCAGCCGGCTGGTAAAAGGGCAACCGCTGAAAAGTGGAAAGACCCTCAATCGGATCAGAAATCAATTGTCCCTGGCAGAATTTGTATGCGCGAAACTCGGAAACAGAATCATGTACAGCCAGAACTGACTCAACAGTTATTTGGCGATGAGTTTGTGTTTTTGTTAGAATATCCGAAAACACTTATCTCATTGTATTAAAGGATTTTAACGTTAGGCCTTTTAGTTACGAGACGTAAAACGTAGTGCATGTGCATCATTTTCAACAGAAACACATCATATTTCTGGAATATACTGTACTCATTTAGATGAAGTCGGACTACAAGAAAAATACTATATACTGTAGATAGGCGCATGAATGTGAGAGGATTTTTATGTATGAATGTTGATCTGTGTATATACGTATACATGTACAGTCTTACTAATAAAAATCTCTTATACAGGCTTTCATCAGTTGTTTAGTTATACAATGTATAAGCCTTACACAGATAATTTATAATTTCCTTATTAATAAACGTTGTACAGGAGCTATATAACAATACAATCCTTATACACAATATGTCACATATTCGTCATCATTGTGACATCAGAACATATTACGCGCTATTTGTAACGGAAAGAAAACAACATGGACTAGTGATTTACTGTGTAAGAAATGAGTATGGATAAGAATTAATACACACTCCCTATTTGGGGAGGTACGGAAAAAAATAAGTGTGTTTTAATTTATTTATATTTTTTCTTTAGGCTGTGTCAAATATATCATAGAATTAGTTTCACAGATAATTTGCTGCCATCTAACATCAAGAACTTCGAACAATTCTTGGAAACTAATAAAAGTTTCTCCCATTACTTATGAATTATATGCAGTATTTTAAGATGTGTTAGAAAACATTTAAAATAGTAGAAAATGTTAGTGACAACAGAATAACGGTTTAAGCGATCAAAAATCTGCAATTTCATCGGGAATCGAACTTAGGACCTCACGGACTGTCGTCAGAAGCTCTAACTAAAATATTATCAAGCTAACATGTGGTTTGCTGCAATAATAGTACCTCTGTAATTACATACATTTTTATATCGGTATGTATTAATGATGCAAGAAAGTTTTGTTAAAATCATATTGCGAAGCATTTAAACTACATTCAGGTTAAATCTTATCTTGCAGCAACTATTGTAGAACATATTCTTTTGTGAATCAATGTTCAATTTTAAAATTTTATTAGGCCTAATCGAGAATGAGCGTAACAAGAGGCATTTTATGATTGCTTTATTTTCCTACCCAGAGCTTTATTAATATTATTTATGTCCTGTGCATCCATCAAACAGTCGAAGTGTTGCATTTTGCGTTAAATTTAAGGAAACTTTCATCAATATCATAAGAAAACTATCAGTTGATCTTAAATTCCAACATTTTTTGTAGTTATACAATACTTAAACAAGACTGAAGGCATGTATAACGATTCCCATGTAAAGGTGTACACCTCTTATACACTGAACAGCTAACACAGTGTTTATTAGTAAGAATTTTCAACTGAGATGTGTATAAACCTTGTATAATAGTTATATATGGATTATTAGTAAGAGGAGTAATGCAGTTATTTCATGTTACAGTAAAAAAAATTCTCTACTCGTATTCGGCGCATTGCCGGGACTAGGGATGAGATGAGTTGGAAGCCCTTATTATTGAAGGTCTATGATATTCAAGGATGCGACAGGCTTCGTCGCACCACCACAGGCGCAAATGAAATGAAATGGAACGAAACGGATGGCATGTATATGGAAAAGTGGCGGAATAAAGTTTATGGTAGGGTTAAATAGGAGAAACCATGAGTAAAATCTGCTCGGGACCAATTTGGGCCACGGAACAGTCATTGAGTGTTGAACTGAGTTTGAAATTTTTCTTGGATAACATGCCTCTAAATATTTTAATGATACATCCATCTGCAATATATTGACGAAACTCACTGTTACCATATTAGGAAGACATAAACAAGATATTAAATACAAAATAGGTACCTGGTAAATCAGTCGTCCTCGACTAAATTATTAAATTACATCAAGTAATTCCAATATTCAACATCATCAGTACCAGTTAAAATGCAGAAGATGAAACATTGTTTTTTGAAAGGTCTCCATTTTGGAACTACTTGATGAAGTTTAATAATTTAATTGAGGACGACTGATTTACCAGGTACAAATTTTGTTTTTAATATCTTATTACATAACCTCAACGGTGCTTTAAAATGCATTTTGAAAGCGTTGACGATATAAACAGTAAAGAGATCTCGTTTAGCTGAAAAAACAAGTGATAGCTTACACCCCAGGGGATAATGTTATAGCCAGAAGTGCAATTAATTCTAAACTGAAGTACCGTGCATACTTATGCAATACCTGACAAGTGCAATGTACCAGGCGAGCGTTATACAGTATGGTAGTTTGCACACTAACGATCAGCGGTATAACCTGAAATCATTTCCTATTCTTTTATTGCCTCCATCAAGTCTCTTTTATTTTTATTTTATTATGTTTGAAAGTCTGTTTACTGACCTAATTTGATTGGAGCATCGTTTTAAACTGATACTCGCTCCTGGCACTTCACCACATTACTCCATACCTTATACTCCAGGAAATATATCTACTGTATCATTGTGACAGATTCCATAACTTGATGAATGTCTGGTAATAACTGAGTTAGAAAGTACAATATAAACACTTAACAAATATACATTTTTGAAATTCCCTCATCCTATTGCTCTCCGCTTTCCTTGCATCTCTGTATGCCTCTTATCTGTCTGTCTCTCTCTCTCTCTCTCTCTCTCTCTCTCTCTCTCACACACACACACACACACACACACACACATATTCTTATATATTTGTATTCATGCTCCCAATGTAAGTTCATTTGATGGTGTATTCCTAGTCCACTAATTATTTATGATTTTTTGTTTATATATTAATTAATTAATACAATAATTTTGTTATTCATGCATTTAAATGGTATGTATGTAGTAATCTATACGCATTAACTGGATGTAATATCACGTTGTTTTATAATTAAATCTATACTCGTGTCTGATTTTGCCTAAATAGATATAAAATAAATCTTTAAAATAGCTTCTATAACCAAAATAGTTTTGATTATGTAAGTTATTATTCAGAACTCCATGTAATTCTTTACTGTACTCTACGTGAAACTGATCTGGCGTCAGAACGTATCTTTCCATTAGGAAACGGGGTTCTATTGAGTCGGCTATTAAAATCATAATATTTATATTGTTTACTAATCTTGAAGACAGAGTAAGAGAGAGAGAGAAGAGAGAGAGAGAGAGAGAGAGAGAGAGAGAGAGAGAGAGAGAGAGAGAGAGACTATAGCGTGCGATTGACTAGACCTCGTTCACTGGGAACTATAAGCTCTGGGACCGGATCCGTTTGCCTCCGAATGTTATTGAAGAATGTCGTAGATCGCTCTGTACATGAAGCTCAATTAGTTTCGTCTTATGTAATTTAATGTGTGGTAAATTCGATTATGATATGAAAATATATTAAATTAAAAAGTTGTTCCATTTTTTACCCTCAGAGTACTGTGTAATAATAATAATAATAGTAATAATAATAATAATAATAATAAGGAAAATATAAAGTAGTAGGCCTACAGGCATGAACTTGTTTACGCCATTTTTCCCTACAATCCATAAATTTGTGACAAAAATTATATAAAACTGTTTGATTCCATTTAACCTAAATAATTTATATTTAAAATCTGCATATGATTATTAAAAATAATATAAAATTATGGAATATTCACCTGAAAGGTCCGTCTCCTCAACTTAATTTTATATTAATTTTGAATAATACCTCAACGGAACACATCATGAATCTTATAAAAGTTGATATGTTTATTACTTTAACATATATCTTTATTTGAAAATAAAAAATCCTATGGGTCATTTCCTGTTAAAGACCGATTGTTTTGAAAGGAGTGTCAAGAAATTTGGTACACGCTCGATGCTAGAAATAATGGGACACACCGTAGCGTATTCGGTTAAGGCAATATGCTAGAAGTCGGAAGATCGGAGTTTCGAGTCCCAGTGAGGTCAGGATTTTTATACTGGCCCACACCTTCTGGCGGTATCATGGTTCTGGGTCTACTATCCTCTGATGGAAATGAGTACCAGGTGGCCGTCACGCAAGGCTGACATCTCGTGCCGATTGACCCTGATATTACCCATGGTTCTCCTAAGTCTCTAGCAGGATCAATTTACCTCAACTATTTACCTTCCACATGGAATGTTTACTTTGGAAAATGCTCATCCCTGATATCATTGTTCGTTTTGTTAAGAATATTATGTTACTGGATACAAAATAGTCTCACTTCTGTTCAATGACCCAGTATTAGAGGACACACATCGTTGGCTAAATTTCTTAAAGATAAGAGTCGACCTAAATATTCGTGAATCGAGTTTGCAAACACAAAGTTCTCTTTGAAGGCGTATGGTAACTCTTAGTTTATCAGCCAACTGTCAACAAAGAAATATTGTCTCGTACTATAGGGGTCAATAAGAAAACCTGAGAGATATTCTCAATACATAAAGCAAACAAATTTCACGATTCGAGGCAGGATTTTTATAGTAACGGGACGTGCTTTGAATATAACGCAGTGCTATAATTCAATTCCTAACGCCTTCGTTCTGCGAGTACAACCAACGGTATACTGTATATGCTGATCAACTTCCGAATATTGGCATATGAATCATGTAATGTATGTCGTATATGTCTATATACTTTCAACACCAAATCATTTATTGAATTTGTTCGTAAGTGTATCTTATATACAGAGTGTGTTAATGAATTAGACCGAAGAAATTTATCCGATTATAGAGTTAAGAAAGGCAATTTGAGATAAGATTTTCAGATGAAAAATTTCTGATTATAGTTGTTTCATTTGATACTCATAATTCACTTTTGAAATGGAATTGGTATAGGCTATGGAATTGTATGGTATAGCTTGGTCCTTTATTAGGCGATTGGGAGAAATACAACAATGAAGACCTAATCAGCCATATTTAAAAATTTAATTTTTGTAGAATATTTGAATTTACAAATATTTGACAAGATTTTCACAAATTCTTTAAAATTTAAATTCTGAAAAAAAAAATGTTAATTCTTAATAGATGGACTTCATCCAATCCTCAGTGAAGGTCTTAAGCTATTCTGCACCACTGAATATCCATGTTTTGATTTTATATTGGGTTATGAATCCCGCGCCATAATCGAGCGGTTGCAGAGCTACGGGACTTGAGTTGTTTCGAGTCCCCATGGCGGGAGGAATTCCGTCCAGTATGGAGCTGGTGCCCATTCAGCCTCATGAGGAATTTGGTTAGCTACATTAAAATAGCTGTTGCAGGTTGAGAAAATCAGCTATAACGGCTAAGAAATTCGATATGCTGACCACATGCCACTCCTATACTCACTGGATGATCGTCCACCTCTGTGATTAAAAATACATGTGTGTGTGAGACCAGCAGCCTGATTCTAATCTTTTCGCGCCATGGAGTTTTTATGAGCATCCAACGCAAATGACTCTAACAAATTATAATTGAGGTATTTTTAACCTTAGATACTCAATTCCCTACTTGAGTTTTTAGTCTGCAATTCCTCTAAAACCAAATAAATTTATTCAATTTAATTAATTTACATATACATTTTCGGTTGAACTCCTGGCAACCATTGTCCACACGAGTTTGTGTTAAAAAAACTCGAGTTAATCTGGCCCGGCTGATAATAACATATAAGTTCCTGTTCAGTCACTGTCTAGCAGTTAGGCGTTGCTTCGTCATTGGGTTTAGAAATAAAACCTTGAGTAAAAATCATCTATTTTAGCAATAAGCCAGCTCAATATCCCAAGTGGAAAAAAAAAATCTACCTAATACTTAATACAGGCTTTCCTTGATTCCTGATTTCCAGAGATTCCTATCTTCCCATTGTCCCTCTTCCATACCCCTCTTCATCATGGCATTATATATTTCCTCATACCATGTTCTTCTACTTCTCCCCTCTTCCTTCTGCCTGGTACCATCCAATCTAACACCAGTTTAGGCCACTGGTCTTCCGACATCCGTTGTACATGCCCATATCACTGTAAAGCTCTCTTTGTTATCCTTTCGATAACAGTTTCTTGTGCATCCATTTCTTGTCTATATGTATTTCGAATTTGTTGTAGCCTGGATATTCTCATACTTCTCCGTAATGGGAAAAAATAATTGGCTAAAAATCTCCAAGATGTAATTTCAGAGAAATGGAATGAATTTGCATCGAAAAACACAAAGGATAGGCCTATCAGATTTTCATATAGTGTATATAGGCTACAGAGTTTTAAAAAAATTGGCTTAACTTCCGGAAGAGAGACTTTAAAGTATATTTACACACCTTGAATTCCAGAAATAAATTAAATTGTGAGTACAAAGCGAAATATCAGAAGATCAAGCAATGTAATAACACGTAGTAAGAGTGAAAACAGCAGGATTTATGTCAGAACTCGTTAGAGTTGTTGCTTATGGTGAGAACACGTAGTAATTCTTCATCCGATGACAAGCGCCCTGGAAGCAATCTCTTCACGAATTAAAGTAATACAACTAATATAAAAATAATTAGACCTATTGCTTTTCCTTATATACCTTAACTGCTTGTATTAATTAACCTCTAACCCCAACGATATATTTTATACGTCGAGATGCGATCTTAGACCTTCTCATGAGACTTGCAACTTGTAGGATGGCTATAAAGAGATCAACAAACGTAATGGTCTAGAGACTAATGGAACAGTATTCATACCCGATAGGATTAATGATACCAGAATCAAAAACACTCCTTTCTCTCATAAATAGCTTCGCTGTACAAGGAACGGCACACGATAAGTAATTGCTGTCTTTACTAACCTATTCTCTAATGTATTATATTTGCTTTGAATTTCCATTTTAAATCTAATATATTTTGTATTAAGTTGTCAGCGAATTTCACTTAAATTTTCTGAGATAAACATATATTACATAATGCTTGTATTTAGGAAAAACAAATTACATTTTAGAAGAATAAATTTATTTTATCTTTACTTTCTTGAAAGAAGGTTGTTTCCTATTTTATTTTAAAATTTAGGATCAGAATAACAATTATAAGCAGGAATTTATTCGTATGTTGATGGAAATATTAGGCCTAACTTATTTTTCGTATATCTGTATGTGTGTCATATTCTTTATTTATATTTGGACTAGTTAAAACACACACACATACACACAGACATCTCTACACACATACACTCTTACACACACAAATACACACAGTATCTAACATTCAGGATGAAAATTATATAGATTCGAGAGGACTATAAGTGAGTGATTATATATATATATATATATATATATATATATATATATATAGAGAGAGAGAGAGAGAGAGAGAGAGAGAGAGAGAGAGAGAGAGAGAGCGGAGAAATAATAAAACTTTAGGCACAGAAATATGTGTAAACATTAAAAAAAACTGTATATTAATATATATATATATATATATATATATATATATATATATACAGGTTGTTGTAAAACAACAACGGAGGAGAGGTTGTATATAGAGATACGTTGATACTTTTTAATAAGGTGCCCATGTCCGGAAATGATGCGTTTTCACACTATGAGTAGCTAACTTCTCAAGAGTTCCATTGATGCGTTTTCACATCATGACTAGTTAATTATGCCTCAAGAGATTTGTTAGTTTCAAGACTCAATACTTGACAATAAGTTACTGCCACGTCACATCAAGTTTCAAAATATCCACCTCCCATCTCATTGCAGAGCGTACGTCAGCGGTGTAGTGATTGGCGCACACGTTCAAATACGCCTGGCCTCGTTTGAATTATTTCTGCAGCAGCGTGGATTCGGGCTATAAGATCCATGTATGAATCTACTGGAGTCCGATAAATAGACTGTTTCATGTCGCCCCATAAAAAGTATTCGAGAGGGTTAAGATCAGATAATCTCGGAGGCCATGGGACTGTCCCTCTCGACATGGATACGTGGTATCCGAATGTCTCGTCATATTGGCATCGAAGTGAGCTGGAGCTCCGTCATGTTGCGAAGTCTCGTATCACAGGTTCCGTACCCGTGAGGTGTTGTCAAGTAATGAGTCTTAAAATCCGTCGAAAAAACACTGATCTTGAGACATAATTAACTAGTCATAGTGTGAAAACGCATCATTTCCGGGCATTGATACCTTATTAAAAAATGATCAACATGTCTATATACTACCTCATCTACGTTGTCGGTTTTTTGCAACACCTGTATATATATATATATATATACCTGTGTATATATATATATATATATATATAAAATTTTTTCATTTAATTTACATTACGGAGTTCAATATAATTAAATTATTATTTATCATAAGTAATGCCACGAGTGATTTCCAAATTATCGATAAATTCACGACTCACGAAGTGAGGAGTGAATTTATCTAGAGAATTTGGAAATCAAGATTGGCATTTGTTAGGACTATTTAACGAATAAAATTAAGCTGTTTACTCACAAATCATTATTTAGCTATAGTTATTTAAAATATTTATATATTTAATGTAAACGGCGATGTTTGATAACAAATGAGAAACGATTGGTATGCTTCGTCTGCTTCTTTTGTTTATCACTGCAACCAGATCATATTATTTATTGCCAAAGGAACGCAATATTGTAAGAATGCTGTCTAGTGGAGAAAAAATGAAACCCATTAAACTCTATATTAATTAATGTCTGATGTATGATGTAAATATGACAATTATATTTTTCTGGATTATTACCTGGGAAAAAATACATTTAAGAAAGTGCAAACAGTGGTTTCTTTTTTTGGTGGTATAATCAATTGCTACAAATGTTTTTATATTAACTCCTGCAAGCGCTATGTGTTGACATCCATGCACTATATATACAATCTGGTAGCCATATTTCTTACAGAGCCAGTCACTGCAAAATAATGGTCAGACCTGTTCAGAACATTAAAAAGGAAGAGCTTTCTTTAATATGGTAAATTTAATATTCATAAATATTTCGTGAAACACGACTGTGATTGGTTGTAAAACAGAAATCATTGAAACGTGATTGGTCATTGACTCCCATTTGGGGCATGAGTTAAATAGTCAATATTAAATTAAAGTGTTGTCAGCATCCCTTGAGTATGGGAGTAGTGAACCTGTCTGCTCTTAGTAACCAGGACTTCTTAAATACAACACATAGGCAATACAAAACTACAATTTTTACACTTTTTTTAAATCAACTGGAATCCGTAGCAATGCATTTACTTTACTTTACTTTTTGGTTTCACGGTCCTTTGAATCTAGCCATAGCATCTATTTTGATAGAAGTTTCTAAACCATGCTAATTTAGTTACGCATATTTACCTAAAGAAGTCATGAATGGCATTTGGTCAGCTATCCAATGAGGCATCTAGTAGGCAACTAAGGTATTACTTGGATTATTAAGGTCGATAAAATGTATCTTTTTCAGGGTTAAGGTACTTTTACAAGCATGAAAATCATCAGACTCGGGACCCAAGTCGTAAAGCCACTCCTGGGGCAATGAATTTACACATTCAAATTGTTGACAATTAGCACTGAATTATATTCAGATTGAAATGTAAATAATATGAGATAAAAATTAATTGAATTTTTTCTCAGTTTATTTCCGTTTGTAAATATAAATTACAGACTGCCAAGTTTAGATCATCGTTCAAATAGATTTAATCGAAAAGATGGAACTCTTTGTGATTCAGGAATCCATTGGATGATGATAAAAGCGAGACCGTAATCTACAACATATTTCTACTTTGAATGCATCAATATTTATATTTTCTAAGAGGCTCCTCTTTCTATCTTTCACTCTTTCTTTAACTTAGTTTACCCTTTCCCTTTGAAGGTAATTCTACATGCCCAATGTTAACCGGGCCTTGCAGGGGTCGCGAAATTATTTTTTTAATTCTGGATCACACACATATTTTATTTTTAACCACAATGACATATAGGGCATACCTGGATGAGTGAACAGCTCAATGCTACGGCCTCTTCTAAGACAAAAAGAACATTTAAGGCAAAACACTTCATTCATATATTCATACTAATCAAGGCGAATAAAAAATGGATGATTGTGATGCCCAGAAACAGTTTGGGGAAATTTATGCCTTAAACATCCAGATGTTTGTCTTATATTGAGAAAAAAAAACTCACTCTGGAAACTTGTCCCGACAGGGGACCGACCCTGCGCTCACTGCGTCCGAAGCAACGACGTTACCACAAGATCACAGCAGTGGACTAAAAAAATTCAATTGTGTTACAAATACTAGGTTTTTTATAAACTTTTATTTTTTTAATAAATATCTGTTATGGATTGTAATAAAAACCAGCTTTCATATCCTTTTTTGGCTTACTTTAACACTTTTTCCTTTATTTTTAATTGTGGAAATTACACCGAAAAATCGCAGCCTAGGACCTGCTCTTGTTTTCATCTAGATCAGCTATTGTGACTAGAACATCCCAGTCTCTTAGGTTCAAGTGCCTGAAATATACACTGGTTTATTAGTACGTAGGCTATTTGCAATTTAAATTATGCTTAATGATTAAATGTATCGGGTTAATTAAACGATTAATACATATCGTATAAGGGACATTAAGCGTTCAAGTTTGGTGATATCTACATCTCTTCTTCTCCTTCTTCTTCACTTCCTGGTTTAGGCATTAGTTGCCTGAGTGACGTATATTTAGAATATTACCTTGCCTGTAAGACAAATGTCAGGTAACTTTAAGACCCAAACGGACCCCGAACTTCATAAGGCCATCACAATCATCATCATTCATATTCATCTTAGATTAAGATTAGGATTAGGGGCTCTCCTGGCGATCCACTATCAACATCATCGCCCATCATATCATCGGGGTAACGTAACCCCGCATTCCAGGCGCCCCAACCTCAGAAGTGGGTTACAATTACGCCAATGCCAGGAGACAACACCAGGAATGTCCAAAAAGACAACCTGGGGCTATAAAAAATATTGATGATGAGGATGATGAAGACAGCCTTAATATTATGATGTTAATACTTTCAGATTTTAGACAACCATTTTTGAATACTACTTCGGATATGAATGTGTTATTTAAAACAGCTGTAAAAGATAAACATATTAAACAGAATAAACTGTATAGCGTGTGATAGTAATGCTACTCTTTCCTCGGCGACTTCTACACCTTCTTCCAGAATTTGTATCCATTCACTGCTTACAAGTTTCGTTAGATTTAAAAATATAATTAAAAAAATATTTATCTGCTAGTATTTAGGTCTTCATTGAGCTATTTTGATAATGTTGCTATTCGTGACTTATTTTGAGACTGCCTTTGAATTCTAGTGCAGCAGTAAATTTAAAGCCAACGGAATATATATATATATATATATATATATATATATATATATATATAGATATTATAAATATATTTTTGACATTTGGCAATGAAGGCAAATATGATATGAAAAGAAAAATGAATGCTTGAGTCGGGATTCGAACTCGAGTCTCTAATATATATATATATATATATATATATAAAAAATTGGCATAAAATATTAGGTAGTGTTTATGTGGGTTGTGAGAGGAATAATATGAGATAGTTCTTTATCTTGTAAATGTTGTTTGCGTGGGTGGTAATGATTACAACTTTTTAAATACAGAGTCATTGCACGCATGAATGACCTAAAGCAGTATCATACATATGTTAGTACTTGGTTCTTGTTGTGCTCAAACATACATGTGGCTCCTAAAAACTTGTATGCAGTGGTATTCAGAAAAAATATATTTGGAACGTTACTACTTGTTTCATAGCACGCTCAGTGGGTAAATGGTTAGACACTTGTCTTCCATCTTTGGATTCCGATTTTGTGTCTCGGTCACTCTACATCGAATTTCTGTTGGACGAATCGAATGTAGGGCAGGTTTTTCTCGTTCCCCCCCCCCCGTTTTCCACTGCCAAAACTTCATTCCACCACTTCTCCATATACGTGTCATGCATTTAGTTCCATATCATTTCATGTACCCATGTGATATTGCGAAATGCTGGTCAGCCGACGTCCCTGTAATATCACTAACCTTAAGTAACAGACATTTCATCTCATCTCATCCATACGCATGAATGAGTACACTACAGCCCTCAGGAAGCCTTTAGGATAGTAGGAGATTAAGGCTCCCTCATTTGTAGATAACTAACAAGAATTCAACCCGGTAGTGAGCTCTGCGTGACAGCCGTATTTACCCTCAAAAGGTGTCTGGTATTCATGTCTGTAGAGGCTGAGTCGACCCCAGTGCTATGGCGCTTTCAGTTTAAAAATCCTGACCTAATACATAAGCGATTTATAAGCCAATGATTTTCCTATGAATGGAAAAGCGTCTAATTCTTAAATCCTGAATACAAATTTTACCTACATCCATGACATTCATCCAGTTGAAAGATGTACTTGAAAGAATGAATATCTGGGGATGAAGAAGGTGTAAGGTGATAGACAAGGTACAACTAAAGTTCCCTATACGAATCATATGCAGACACGAACATAAAATCAGAAAGGAGATACGAAGAGTAAACGATGATTTTAGTGAAGGATCTGCTTTTGGGCAGACATTATATATACCATTATAATTATGGATTACCTAAACAATTTATAGCTTATTTATGCTGCATAGGCTTATTGCAGCATTTTATCAATCCATTGATAATAATAACTTCCAATATTTAAGTGGAAAACATTTTACGTTAGGTTTCTTCTACATGCAGTTTGGTTCTCGGCCCCTCAACTATAGGACGCGACAGGCCTAGAAGGGCCTTGGCTTACTAGGCTCACATCCACTTGTGCTAATCGCAGAGGTGGAAATCATCCATCAGTATAGGGGAGACATATGGTCAGCATAACGGTTCCCCCAGTCGTTATAGCTGTTTTGTCATCCTTAAGCCGGTACTTATTGCAGCTACCAAAATTCCTCATGATGCTGGTCGGGCATCATGGCCGAAATTCCACGACAAAATGTTTTCCTGCATGAGGACTCGAACTAGCGTAAATCCCTTAGCTCTTCACCAAGGCATGATGCTTTACCGCTCACCTACGGAGCGGGACATAAAAATGACTATTAGTTGCAGTAGTCGTAAATTAACGAAACTTCCTAGGACATACTTGATTTGTGAGAATTGTGATTATTCGCAGGAGGTTTCAAAGTGGCCGCCATTATTATCAATGTAAGCTTGCGCATAGATTCTAGTTACAAATACATCAGAAGTCACAGAGGTATTTTTCCGCCGATTGTTGTCAGCTCATTGCATTACTTCCGTTTTTAGTTCCATGGGAACATTAGTCCGACTGTGTAATGTCAAGTGTTTCTGCTCTATATCTCACGTATTTTAGTTTCTTCGAAAGAATTTTCATTCCATAATTTCCATTTCAACTTCTATGTTACTGATCTTCCTTTATTTACTCTACTTTTAATATAATTTTTCTGTAACTTTATGAGTTTATTAATTGAATTTTGATCTAAAAATAGATCCCTTGTATTATCACCGATTTCTATTTTAAAATAATTACTGCTCTTCAGTAAGGGATGACCAAAGACATTAGCATATTAAAAATAAGTAATTTGTATATTGTTATATATAAAGCGAAGCGTGTAATATATAGGCCTATAGGAACTTCTTGTTTCTCTTGATATATGTTTGTGCTTACACTAAATGTTCATCGATATTCGAAGTTTGAAGAATTCGAAGAATTTTAACGGACTAATTAATAACGTTATATATATATATATATATATATATATAAGTAAAGTGATCCCACAATAGGCCCGGAGGCCCTTGGGGTAGTAGCAGGATAAGGCTCCCACTTTTTCTAGACAATCGTCACTTTATGTCAGTCGGGTTGTCAGCCCTGCGTGACGGCCGCCTTTACCCACAGAACAAGCGTCTGGTACTCATTTCAGTTAGAGGCTGAGTCGGTCCCAGGGTCATAGTGCCGCCAGAGGGTTTGGGTCAGTTTAAAAATCCTGACCCCAACGGGACTTGAACCCTCGACCCTCCGGCTTGTAGCTATATATATATATATATATATATATATATATATAGAATGACATAGGCCTAACAGTGAACCACATGGTATTTATAGGAAGCCAGATATAATAAGAACAGTTAAGTCTCGTAGACTGCGATGGGGAGGACATGTGGTACAAATGAGGAATTAAAGAGGCTTCTTGTAGGAAAACCAGATTGAATGCACCCAGTTGGTAGACCAAGAATGAGGTGGGAGAATAACGTTAACCATGATTTGAGGGAAGTAGATTGCCAATAGATGATTGGAAAACAGTAGCTCAGGATAGGGATATATGAAGAGCTTATATCCGCTCGGCCATTAACCTACGGGTTCGATAGAGCCAGCGAGTTAGTTATGTATACTTTTTAGAATTAAAATAGGGATATTAAATCTTTTGAAAAATTCAACAAAAAACATTGTAACGGTCCCCCTCTTGCACCAAATAGAAAGCTATGATCTTCAATATCTCCGCCATATTATGCCTACCAAAAGTAAATAATTTTATTAAATTAATTATTCTCTTTGTTCACGAAAACATATTTATTGATTCCATTTTCAAGAAGCACCTTTGGAACGGTAATGACACCGCTGTTATTATTCCGATGAAAATCAATAAGCCTCGAGAACTGCCATAAGGATTTAAAATTTACATCTTATTTAACGTCAAGGGAATTCGGAACATTTGTAATACTGCACAGAGAGTTTCATACTGAAGTCTTCAAAATTAGTAAATATAACAAGTTTTGTGAGGCCTGTTTTAACCAAATATTGTTACTTAGCTATAAATGAGGTATATAAATACAGTGAAGAATGTGATTAAGTTGCGGTCAGTTGTGTTGCGCTAACAACAGGTTGAATAGCATAACTCACATCCCTGCGATACGTGACAAACAAGTAACGTATATTGAAACCAGGTGTGAGAACGCATGTGCGAAAGTTCAAACAATACCAAACTATTTGTCTTCTTAACAATATATCGATGTTCTAAAATACCTTTTCTGGATTCTTGGCCGTGTCTTGTAGTTTCATCACCTTCTGTGGGTGACATCTTCAGGAGATTTTTTTTTTTTTTGAGATTTTGCTTTTGTAGATTTTCGTAGTAACTGCTACTTAGTTGTTAATTTGTGTGATTTTTCCGTAACTATGATTTTTAGTAGATAATTTCTAATTGGTTGAGTTAAACGTAGAGTAGCTCAAATTAAAATATACAATTATGAAATATTCACCTAAAATACCCGTCTCCTCAGCTGTATTAGTTATTTATCTGTCGCACCCAGTACTTGTAACCCCCTCTACCAGATTTTCAGTGAAACACCAGTTTTGAATCCTGCTGATGATGGGACTAGTCCCGAAAGGGCTACAGATACATAACCAATAAAGTTGAGGAGACGGACCTTTTAGGTAAACATTTTATAATTTTATATTTTAATTTGAATAATACTTCAACGGAACCTCATCATGGATCTTATTAATGTTGAATAGAGTCGCTCGCCCATTTTCTGTTGTCATGGTATATGTCATGACTTACTATATTTGTCAATAAGGTTTTATTTGGCGCTTTTCTAGGACAGGATACCGTGTTTTATTAATTCTCAAAATTTCCTCTTTTCCTTTGAGATGAATCAGTAATACAATTTAAGAATATCTACATCTAAAACAAAAATATTAGCTCAGAAAGGAAAATGTTCAATAAGAACAAAAATAATGATAAACAATGTAATTATAGACCAAGTTCAGAATTTTAATTATTTGGGATGTCATTTAGGCAATGACAGAAATTTAGATAAACACACTAAATACAACGATTCAATTATCTATGTGGCACAATTAAACACACTTTATTGAATAAGACTAGAAAAGTTCCATCTCTTATCTATGGATGTGAAACCTGGACATTAACAAAGACAGATAGTAAACAAATAAAGGCTGCTGAAATGAAGATGTTGAGAGCAATAGCAGGATACCAAAGGACCGATAAAAATAAAAACGAAGATATAAGAACAGAACTTAATATATTTAATCTCTGTGAAAGAATAAAATATTATCAAAATGCTTATCTTCAACACGTATTACGAATGAATGAACAGCGCATACCAAGAAGAATGTATAATTATGAACCAAAAGGGAGAAGAATTTGGGAAGACCATTGAAGAGATGAAAGGACCAATTCAACCTATAATGAGATCGGAACAGGCCATTGGGCTTAATCCTTGTTGTTGTTGATGATGATGAACTTTCCTCTTTTCTGTTAAAATATTGTTTATATATCTCAATAGCTTCATTGTTAACACGAGTATAGTAATGTATGGTATTACATAAAACTTAAGTGTGATTAAATAAAATTATATGATTAGTATTATTATGAAAATGTTCAGCTACAGCAGATTTCTCTGATTGACCATGTTGACAGTGTTTTCTGTGTTCTTTGATCCTGGTATTAACTGGTCGTTTTGTAGTTCCAATATAAAATATTCCACAACTGCATGTAAGCTTATGTAATATTGTAAGCTTATTTACAGGGTAGATTAGAGATTTCTTTCAAAGTATTATTTTATTTTATGTCAAACGTGTGACTTATTTATTTTATTTAAATCATATATTCATAACTTGACAAGAGTATTAATATTATATTTTTATTATTAAGTGTGTTGCCATAAAATCATATGCAAGTTTCTTGATAGCGTACATAAGGAATAAATTAGACATTTCATCGCAGTAATAGTTTTTTATATCATATAAGTGACTTCAACGTTCAAACATTTGTTCTAGAACTTATAAATTAATAGGGATATTATGAAATACAAGGACTCTTCTCCCAACTTCTATCAAAAAGCATCAAACTGAAAATATATAAAACTGTTATTCTCCAAGATATATTATATGGACATGAAACATAGACTCTTACTTTAAGAAAAGAACAAAGATTACGATTTTTTGAGAATATTGTTTTTAGGAAAAATTTTGGACCAAAGAGAAATGAAGTCATGCGAATGGAGAAGACTACATAATAGTGAGCCACATGTTCTTTATATGAACTAGATGTAATAAGAAGCGTTAAATATCGTAGACTTTAATGGGCAGGACATGTAGTACGAAAGGCGAATAAAAGAAGGGCATGGAAAGTTCTTGTAGGAAGACCAGAGGGAAAGCGCCCAGTTCGTAGGCCAAGAATGAGGTGGAAAAATAACATTAATCATGATTTGAGGGAAGTTGATTATACAGGAAATGATTGGAAACATTAACTCAGGATAGCGATGTTTGGAGAGCTTATGTCTGCGCGGTCATGAATCTACGTGTTGGATAGTGCCAGGGAGTTAATTAGTTGCTCTAATAGCAAATACATTTATTTATGAAGTCTTGGTTAATAACGTTTTCTTTATTTCGATTTATCTTGAGACGGTGTGAAGTCGAGGAAACTATATGCCAATTAATATCTGTATTTTATAGCAATACAAAGGGAATTCGGTTAAGATGAATGCAAGGACTCCCTTCAACAATGAAATGGATTTGGAAAATTTTTGTCTTCATGAAAAATTTACTGTTTTATGTTTAAGGCGGTATAAATCATGAAACTATGGTATTTTGTTATTCTTGTATTGTAGAACAAAGTAACAGCATGTCGTGGAATACATATAAAGGAATGACATTAAATTTGCGTTTAATTATTTCTCTTAAGGAATTAAGTCTTACTTGTGGTATGCAGGAACGTGCTTTACGATTCGTGATTGAACCCCTTTTAGATTGCAACATTGTACATTGTTCTTTTCAATTCCTTTATTTGTTGAAATACAGTTACATTTAGGTCAAGCAGCAGTGAAGTGTCATTCTTTTACCTTATTCAAGAACTAAACTAAATTCAATTGCAGCACCAGTGCAGTTATAGCATATGTTATCTTCTAATTACAATGTCTTTTGATCTTTAACTTTAAAAAGTAATCATTGTAATGATTCATTCCAACTATTGAACAATAAACTATTAATTTAATTCTAATTGACTCTAAATAACGTGGGCCTAAGTATGAATTGTCGGACTAAAAACATTTAAAATATTTTAGAGGCTTTGGAACGCAAATATACTGTTTTTTAAATAAATGAATATATATATATATATATATATATATATATATATATGTGTGTGTGTGTGATGACAGTTTGACCAATGATCCGCTGCCTCTCCTGAATTAAAAATAATGTACAAGGAAGAAACAAATATTTGTGCTGGTATTCCTGAGTGGCGCAGTTGCTAAATCACTAACGTATTGAGTTAGAGGTCTCGAGTTCAAATCTCGGTTCAGGCATTTATTTTTCTTTTCATATAATTATTGACCTTCATGCTAAATGTCAAAAATTTAATTATAAAACACACACACATATATATATATATATATATATATATTCGTGTATTATTTCACTATGTAATGATCTTACGTCATTTTCATGCAGTTTTTTACTGCCATTATTTTCTAACTTTTCCCTTATTTTCCTTAGTTTAACTTCTCCCCACGCAACCTCATCTTAACGGGGATACTGTCTATGAGAAGAGTATTTTAAACTACTAAAGTGGATGACATAGATACGTTTTAACAACAAAAGGGCATGGAGGGTCTCTCCGGATGAGTGATCAGCTCAATGCCAGAGTCATCTCCAAGAAAAACTAACATTTGAAACAACCTTCATACATACATTCATTTAAAAATATGATAGGGTAATTATGATTAGCAAGTTGTGTTGTTAGACTATTTGGGGTTTAAAGTGGATCGCCATTCTGTTTAGGCCGTACAGGCGAGAAACGCCCGAAAATGAAGTGGCAACTGTTTTCTTTTGATTGACTTTACTTATACAACCAATCCCATGATGAAACGAAGACATAAAAATCGTTATATGCTTATTCAGACAAAAGACAAATTCTCAAAAAAAAAAATAAATAAAATTACTCTCCCGACTGGTCTGGATGAATTGTCACAATAATCCGTAATGTTACAGGGTATGACTACCTAAGTATTCAGGGGTTGCCGCACACTTGGAACCTTTAAGTCACGCTTATACAGTTACCTGTTGTCTAATAATTAATTTTTCTCTATTTATATAATTTTATACTATGTCATTAATCTTTTCCTCGTTTTTTATATATATTGTACATATTATATATTTAATTTGTTAAATTTAGAGTAAATCAAAATACATTATAAATATTAATTGTATTGTATTCATAACTTGTAATCGTTTATATATATATATATATATATATATATATATATATATATTGTAATTTAGATTTAAGACTATTTTTTGTTTGTTTGTATTTTTTTTTAAACCTGGTTGAGTGGTAGACAAGGCCTTAAGGCCTTAACTCTGCCAGGTAAAATAAAGCTATTATTATTATTATTAAGTATGTCTCTGTTTCATCCTCTGAAATACTTTAGATCTGATGGATGTTAAACACATCAAGATATGCCCAGCACTACCAACTAGAATAAATTATTAATCAATAAAATATTATCAACTTGTAAATACGCTCATCCTAACTTTTTTCCTCTCACTTGTATAAAGGTATTTGTATTCTGCAGGCCTGTATGACATCGTAGGTCCACACGTTTAATATTCTAAAGTTAATGACATCCGTCAAATGCTACTGCCTTGGATAAATGAAACAAATATTGTCCGAGGAAGAACTACAATTTGTACAATTTTCGATACTTTTTAATTCATAAACTAAATATCAATTCGGGTATTACCAGGATGATTAGATCGGTAAATTTTGCTTACATGACTTTTTTCGGGCTTAAGGATCTTTTACGAGCCTGAAAATCTTAAGATTCGGCACCCACGACATAAAGTCTCTCCCAGAGGTCTTACTCCTTGGATTTTTGCACCCTAATAAAATCCATCGACCTCGGCCGGGTTTGAACCCGCTACCCTCGTGACCAGAGGCAAGGATCATAACCACTAGTCCACCGCGGCCAACTAGGCTATGTATATATATATATATATATATATATATATATATATATATATATATGTGTGTGTCCACCGCTGTGGTCTCGAGGTAACATGCTGCCTTGTCACGCAGCGGCCACGGGTTTGATCCCCGGTCGGGACAGTTTTTCTGGGTGAGGTTTTTATCGGGATTTTTCCTCACCTATAAGACAAATGTCAAGAAAACTTTAAGGCCCAAACGGTCCCCGAAATCATATGGCCATCATCATCTTCCTTCACCTGTGTAGAAAGCAACGGGAAGCTACTACACCTACAATTTCCTAGTAAAGCTGCAAAGCTGCAAAGCATAGCATGAAAATGATTGCAGTGAAAGACCTGCCTTCGGGCAGAATTACTATGGATGGATTATTTATACGAGCAAGAAGTTTTGTGTCAAGATGTACGTGTCACTTCCAAATTTTCTAATTCATTTTGTATGCTTTAATTAATAACATTAATCAATATACAGAGGTTAGAGTTTTGATATATCAGCTTAGATGGGTTCGTAGAAAAATTAAGTGTCTTGTCCTACGAGATATTACAAACTACATTCAATTAATATTAGATAAGTATGTAAATTTTATATCTAACAGATTTGTCATCTTATAGACGTTATATTCCACTTTTGCACTTGTTTCGAATATGATATCAAAGCCAAAGCCACTCCTTCGCAGTTATTACCAAAGAATGAGGATTACGTGGATGGAAGACAATAATCCTGACATGCGCATGCCCTTTGTAATATGTAGACATGGATTTGGGTGGTCTACATGTATTACATTACAAATTGTTTATTTAATTGCTTATCACGTGCAATTAAACACGAATTCATGTCATAAAGTTCAACAAGTGACATGGATTCCCGGAAATTGTTTGCACGTGTTTTATAAATGAAAGAATTGCATTGCATTGGGACAGGTTTTAATGTTAATAATTCGTATAAACTTAGAGGAATTAATAACCAATAGACTTAACGATTATTAAGACTTGAACTCATTATTCTGTGATTGTGTTTCACTTCCGTGGAAATGATTGCTCTACATTATATTCATGTGGACGAGTTATTTATAATTTATAAATATTACGTGTCTCTTTTTCCAGTGGTACAGGTTAGATTCCAGGCTATGTCATAGATGTTTTCCTATACGTTTAGAGTTTGAAATTGTTTCACTTCTCGTGAGGACTAGTAAGTAGGTGCTTGATTTAATAGTTAAGAAAACTGAAACTAAATACTGAGTGACTGAATTACTTTAATCATGTTACCACTTGTGTTGTCATCTGTAACCAGTGGCAACAACCAGCGTCATTATGTTTGGCTCTCCGGATCTGTTGTGTAGTGGATATATTATTGTTGTTATTATTATTAGGCCTATTATTATTATTATTATTAATATTTACTTAATTGGAATCCAGATATAGCAGAAACAGTAGAGTCTCGTAGACTGAGATGGATAAAACATGTGGCACGAATGGGAAATGAAATAGAGACTTGGAAACTTCTTGTAGGAAAACCAGAGGGAAAGTGCCCGGTAGGTACGTAAACAAAGAACTAAGAGAATAATATTAAGTAAAATTACACGGGGATATGGTTTTATGGAGAGTTTATATCTGCGCGCCAAGAACCTCTGGTTCGACAATGTCGATGAGTTATTATTATTGTTATTGTTATTATTATTATTATTATTATTATTATTATTATTATTATTATTATTATTATTATTACTATTATCAGATGAAAAGAAAATTAATGGTAGCAGAAATGGACTATTGTAAAAGATCTGCTAGGATATCAAGGAGAGAGAAAATTAGAAATAGAGTTATAAAAGAGAACATGAATGTACAAAACTCAATTTTAGAATTTATCCAAGAAAAGCAACTAAAATTGTACGGGCATATTAGGCGAATGGAGGATGAAAGATTACCGAAGAAAATAATGGAATGGACACCATCAGGAACGAGAAGGAAAGGACGACTAAATCTCACATGGATCCAAGGGATTAGAGGAACTTTGAAGGACTGGGAAATAGAGGAAGAAATGTGTTATAATAGAGACGAATGGAGGAAAATTATAAAGCGAAATTGAAGACAAATCATTGGTGCCGGAAAAATGAATAACATTGTTAAAACCGAAAAAAATTATATTCATCAATGATTTCATGAAAATAGAGATAAGCCGAAAATATTGTCCCAGACGGCTGTGTTTGAGACTTGATTTCAGAATGTCTCGGATTCAAATTCCGGGATTAACCCATCTGGTTTTATTTTTCATGAGTCATCAAAATGATGGAATCATTTGATCATTAATTATAATTTCACGGTTCAATAACATTAAAATCAGTGCGAACTTACAAAGCATTACTGTAGATATGTACATCCTGCTGACGCAGATCTAAAATACGGCTTGTCTTATGATCAAAAATTCCAAAATAAATAGGAATAAAAATAATAATGTTTGCAATAATAAAAAATAGAATATGATTGTCAAATAAGTAGAGAATGTTTAGGTCAGATCTTATTTAATTAATTCTTTTTATGTCACTACATCCTGTAACAGCTCAGGTCATCAGCATCACAATTCAAAGCTGGGCAATAAACACCTGTATATTTTTACTTACAGAACTATTACCGACGTACCACAGTTACAATATAAGACCTAGGTTTAACATCCCTTCCGAAGAAAGCAATTTTACAACAGGAAACATTCATCGACTCCGATCAAGTTCGAATCCACGAATTTCAGATCCAGAAATGAACCTGGTAGGAACGGGAACGACAGGGCTTATTTTAAAAATATTATCTTTTCTAGTGTTGAGAAGTGTTATTTTGTATAAGTTTGGATGTTTATATATATGGCAGCTGAAAATTATTGATTTAAATTATTTATATAATAAAAACATTATAACTGAAACCTTGATGACACATCTCCCTTTCACATTACCTAAAATCGGAGATCTAAATAAATAAGTACATAGAACCATCTTTCATTATCCGCATAATTCGATCTATCGTCATATTCGATATGTTGTACCTAGTCACCTACTGCTTGAATGTTACACTGCACCATGACATCACTTTTAATTCTAAAAATATTAAAATATAGATAGATAGATCATCGGTTGATAAATGTCTTTGACATAGTCCGATTCCTAATAGCCAATTTTGTCGGTCCATCCAATCTCCAGGTTGTAGATGTTTCTCCTTAATATATAAACATATTCCCTGACTTCAGCAGGTTTTAGGTCTTCCTCTGCTTCGTCTTCCCTCAGGTTTCCATTCCAAAACAGATTTTGGTAGTCGATCCTCTTCCATTCGCTGGACATGTCCGTACCATCTTAATTGCTGAGTTTTAATATAATCTAAAATAGTGTCTTCAATCTTCATTTTCTCCCTTATAACTGAGTTCCTAATTTTTTCTCTTCTTGAAATTCTTGCGGCCCTTCGATAAATATGTAAATACATGAGCTGTTATTACAGCATTATATATTAATAATAATATAATAAGGAAGTTAAAATAAAATTATTTATTATCAAATTCTGTGACAGTGCGTAAGTTGCATAAACATAGTCCACAGGTTATCAGGACAATAATATTAAGGAAACTTTGTTTTATGCAAACGAAGAAATATATATCACCTACATTTAAAATCTACATCTAATTAACAAATATACACAAACATGTAATTAAAATCAATAACAAATTTTAGATAAAATTGTTCCTCCCGCAAGCGATAACCATTCTCTGATTTTCACCTTAACCAGTTGATTATTAGATTTAAATTTGTCCCCTTACTAATCTAAAATCGCTGATGCAACTGAGGAAGCGTTTATTCACTGATCTATCGGGTTTCACGATTAGGAGTCGTCTAGATGTATTTATGAATAACCTTATGATGGAATGTTGTACTCATAAGTAATGCCACGAGTGATTTCCAAATTATCGATAAATTCACGACTCACGAAGTGAGGAGTGAATTTATCTAGAGAATTTGGAAATCAAGAGTGGCATTTGTTAGGACTATTTAACGAATAAAATTAAGCTGTTTACTCACAAATCATTATTTAACTGTAGTTATTTTAAAATATTTATATATTTAATGTAAACGGCGATGTTTGAAAACAAATGAGAAACGATAGGTACGCTTCATCTGCTTCTTTTGTTTATCACTGCAACTAGATCATACTATTTCAGAATATTAAAAAGGAGGAGCTTTCTTTAATATGGTAATTATAACACTGATAAATATTTCGTGAAACACGACTCTGATTGGTTGTAAAACAGAAATCATTGAAACGTGATTGGTCATTGACTCCCATTTGGGGCATGAGTTAAATAGTCTTAATAATACGATTCTTTGATGTGGCAAAGGTGATAGTAAACAAGACAGCAGTCTGCTAACAATATTTCTACACACTCTTCTTATTCTACTTGTTTCACAAATAGCCTCTGCACGCTCCTGGAATTCCCTCCCCCAAGATATCAGAGGTTGCAGCACACTTGGTACTTTAAGCCACGCTTATACAATTTCTTCTTGTTAATTGATAATTTTTTCTCCACAACAAAGTTTGTTCTATGCCATCAGTAGTTTTTTACTTTTATATTATATTCCTTAAATGTAGAGTAAATCAACATATATTGTAGATAATAATTACATTGTAATATATATAGCATATAATCATTTATATTTATTGTAATTTAGATATAAGACTAATTATTGTAAATATTATCTAACCTGATTGGGAGTTAAACAATGCATTAACCCTATCAAGTAAAATAAGGCTATTTTATTATTATTATTGTTGTTGTTATTATTATTATTAATCTAACCCCACTGTTATTACTATGTTCATGAAGATTAAATTTAGTTAATATTGGCCTGGATATATTCACCCGGCCCGTGGTGCATTAAAATCTCCTAAGACAATTTTCATATGATATAGTGAAACCTTATCAAATACGCATTCTAATTCTTCCATGACTAATACTTGATATTGACATCGTTATCTTCTATGGCATCATGTGCATACAGTTATATTATATCGATGCGAAACATGGACTCTTGCTTTAAGAGAGGACAAAAAACGAGTTTTTGAGAATAAAGTTGTTAGGAAAATTTTTGGACTAAAGAGAGTCAAACAGACAGGTGAATGGAGAAGACTAAATAACAGTGAGCTACATGACCTTTATGGGAAACCAGATGTAATAAGAACAGTTAAATCTCGTATCTGCAGTGGGCAGGACATGTGGTACGAATGAGGAATTAAAAAATGGGACATGGAATTTCCTTGTAGGAAAGTCAGAGGGAAAGCGCCTAGTAGGCAGGCCAAGAATGAGGTGCGAAGGTATTTAGAGGATGATTAGAAAACCTTAGCTCAGGATAGAGATGTATGGAGAGCTTACATTCGAGCGACCATGAATCTCGGGCTTGATAATTCCATTGAGTTAGTTAGTTAGATCTAATTATACAAGCTAAACACTAAGTGTGTGGTCGATTAGTAATTAATATGCAAACAGAGGAACATGTGTGAATGACTTCGTAACATGTTTTAGGAAAAGTGTACACTGATATTGACTTGAGAATTACTGTATTTTAATGTTTTCATGAAGGCTCCGTGCCGCAACCGATTAGACGCTGCTTGTCACCGCTAAAGTCCCGAGATCGCGTCTCGATCTCTCCATTTGGGTTTGTTGGTGGACGAGACGGAGCTTGGACAGATTTTCTCGGGGTTTCTCCCGTTTTTCCCTGCTACAAATATCATTCCAACATTTCTCCATACTCATCTCATCCATTTCGTTTTATTTCGTTCATCTGCCCCATGATGGTGCGCCAGACTTAATCGGTCGGCACCCTTGTCGCTCACATACCTTCATAAAATAAAAGGGTTTTATCTGATCTCATCCCTCAACGCGAGCCTGAGTTGGACAAGAGTTATATATTTTTTTTCTTCTTAACCACTATGTGGAGGAATGTTTGGTCTTTACTATGTTTATACGTATACTTCATTATTATCATTAATAAAGCTGAGGAATAAAAAAAAATATTTCCAAATCATCCAACTACAAATAAGGTTTCTACTTCTTCAGCTTCTTCTTATTTTAAAACCTTAATAACCTGTTTAAAACAGAATACGAGTATCGTCATCGTTTACTTGGCCATTCTGACATCCTTCCATTCTCTATGGCATCTCTTACTATCCGTGATATGTGATTATTCCATTGTTTTTATTTATCTATCCAATCACTTATTGCTTGATGGTTGAATTGATATGTTCGTGTTTAGTTCTATCAATCTTATTAAGATTTATGTAATTGTAAAATATAAAAAGACACGAGAGATACGAGAAATATATTTTTTACTTGGGTGGTCTACCAACCCGTCCGCAAAACCCCCTTCCAGGAGGACCAGGCGTTTTGTGATCGAGGGTTTCTTCCTCTAGAGCAGGTACCTTTACATGGTTAAGGAGACTGCTCTTCCCTTTTGCTGGGTTTCTCTTCCATCTTCTTTGCCGTTGAAGTCGTTGGAATACTAGAAACGTCAGAGATGAAGTTCCTCAGACACGTTGCAGGATGTACTCTAAGAGACCACATTCCTAGTGAAACAATTAGGAAAGAACTCAACATTTTCATCCCAAATGAAAAAAAAAACTATAAACAAAAATGGCACGTACATATTTTAAGAAAACAAGCACTGTTGTACCAACCTCAAGGCAATAGACATGTGGGACGCCCTAGAAGACGATAGGAAGATGAATTCTCAGAGCGGGATAGGCCGACGGTCTACCATGAAGACGATGATGATAAAAAAGATAAGAGCTGTTACAATAATACTGTAAACTTATGTAAATAATAGTAGTAGTAATAATAATAATAATAATAATAATAATAATAATAATAATAATAATAATAATGAGGCTAGAATAAAATAAAACTTTATTAATATTTAACTACACTTAACGTGAAAGTAATAGGTGAATGGATAGTACACAGATGGTTATGAACTGTTGGAAAATATAAAACGTTGTATTTAATAGATCATAACATAAGACTAAGTAAATGTACTGTATATCAACACTGGAAGAAAGCAAGTTCATAATATTGTCTGCAAATGTCACTTATTTCTTTAACATCGTTTTTATGTTCTGTTTTATACTCTTGACGTTGATGTTAACAAGCAAACATAAAAATGTAGACATGTAAGCAAATTGGATGCTATTTTAAAGTAACTGGCCTTTTATGCAATTTATCGCTATTGTTATTTTAACTCAGCCATTCAAATCCATTAAACTTCCTCTACCGGTTTAGCTGACAAGGAAGTTAATGATGATGATGATGATAATAATAATAATAATAATAAGTATAACTTAATAATAATATGTCATGGTTATTAATTGTGGCCTAAATTTCATTACATTTGTCTTACAGTTGAAGGGACAGAAAAATTAATCAAAGTATAGGCTACCGCTGAGGGAAATACAGAATGACACACTTCTGGGTTTATACAGGACACTTAGTAGATAAAGATTTGATGAGTAATCTGTGTCCAAAAATTAACCGTTTTAGTGCCACAATTGATAAGTTAATATAAATCTACTCATTTAGCTAGGCTAAAGAGCCAACAGTTGTCACCTGTCGTCTGATTTTCTCGGATGACAAGTAAAAAAGCAAGGAAATTGTACTATAAAATATATATAGTGCAATAACTTTTCCTCATGAATGTCAGTGGTATATCTTCCAAGAACTCCAACAGTACTGCAGACAAATAAAGTACATGGAATCTACGTCAGGTTGTAAACAGAAGAGACCTGATATTTGGTGACTTTAGACATCGCTTTTGTAAGTGTGGGTTCTTTACTGTGAAATACGATATTTCAAAACTTCAATCTTTTCATTATAGCACCAATAGACCTACTATGCATTTCCAGACATATGTTTCTTATAAAAACGTTTCTTAGAGTTCCCCTTACATTCACAAGTACTGTGTTTAAAAATTCTGAATCATTCTGTAGATTTACATATTAAAGTGGTCCACCGCTATGGTCTCGAGGTAGCGTGCTGCTTTGTCACGCAGCGGGCCTGAGTTCGATCCCCGGTTGGGGCAGTTTTGTGGGTGAGGTTTTTATCGGGCTTTTTCCTCATCTGTAAGACAAGTGTCAGGAAAATGTTAAGGCCCAAACGGTCCCCGAAATCATATGGCCATTATCATCATCATCCTAATCATTATCATCAACATCATCATCACCGGTGTGGAAAGCAACTGGAAGCTACCACACCTATAATTCCCTAGTAAAGCTGCAAAGCATAGCATGAAAATGCTATGATTACAGTGAAGGACCTGCCTTCGGGCAGAATTACTATGGATGGATATTAAAGTGGTAATTATTACTCTATATACGGAATAGTGTGTTATTGAACATATATTAATTAAATAAATGAATTGATCTGAGTTATTAACTGAGTCGATAAATAAAATTTACCTATTATAAGGTTAGGATGTCTGTCAATATGGTACAGATTCCTGGATATAGACCTACCATAACAATTTTTTTTTTGTTTTGAATAAGATTTGGAGCGGGGTTCTTTTAGCCTGATGATGACAACGAAACTTATATTCTACGGGGTGAATCGTAAGTATGGCTATACGTTTGATCGCGTTGAGTGATGAAAATATTACCATTACAGGAAATATGAAATTACCGTTGGAAAAACAATTATTTAAATTAAACAATGGAATAAAACAAAACCGTGTAGAACTTACGTCATTAATCAAAATGGCGTTGAATAAGCAACAGCAAATTGCAATTGCTGCATGGGCAATAACGTATGTTAATGATCGTGAGGCCGCAAGGCGGGCAAGTCGTGAGTTTAACGTAGCAATGCAGCCGTCGAATGTGGGGAAGTGGAGAAAACGACTGCTGGAAACGGGAAGGATGCAGAAAATCAAACCTCCTGGAAGGCCTCGCATTAGCACGGATGCAGAAACAACGAAGAGAACTGTGTTAATGGTGATCGGTACAGTGATATCCTTAGACTAATTGTCCTGCCGGTAATGAAAGCGCTGAACATGAACAATGTTTATTCCAGCACGATGGTGCGCCTCCTCACTATTTCTTTCGTATTTAGAAATAGGATGGCATTGATTGCTTCCGCATATATGCCTACCATATAGACTTACTCATTCAGTTTCTTGGCCGAAAACAAGAGTTGCTTTATCAGAATATAAGAATATCAGGCTTAATAATTGATTTTACTCGAAAAGAGAGAGAGAGAGAGAGAGAGAGAGAGAGAGAGAGAGAGAGAGAGAGAGAAGGGGGGGTATAGCGATTGAATATTTGGATTGAAGAGATTAAATTTTACTGAGTGTCATACCAGCTACGAAAGAACATACTTGTTTAATGTACCATTGTAGAAAATATTCAGGTTAGATTATTTTAATAGATAAATATTCGTGTGCAAGAAGCGACACTTTCTATTGCTGTTGCTGCAAACGTAGATTACAGAATTTACCATTTTACAGAAATTGCAAAATTACACTCATTATTTTAACATTGTGAATTTCATTTTCAAAGCACACAACTGAAAATATTAATATAATTATTCATCTCTCGCCTTGTCTCTCTCTCTCTCTCTCTCTCTCTCTCTCTCTCTCTCTCTCTCTCTCTCTCTCTCTCTCTCTAACTTTCTTCCTTAGTTTAACTTCACCTTTTGTTGGTACTTTTACGTGCACCAATCATCTTGGACAGATCAAGTATATATACTTCTTTTACCGCTTCCTAGACTATAGATTCAAAATTAACTCATCCATTCAACTAAACAAACCAAATATTATAAGAGGGGCCACGTAGTGTTCCGAACTATTTTGGTCTTAAATTATTCTGATCCCGATAACTTTCTCACATTTGATGTCAAAGCCGAAAAAGATATCAACTTGTCCCGATAGGTGATCGAAAGTCGTGCGCATTGCGTCCGAGACAACGACGTTACCCTCAGACCACACCATTAGTATCACATCGCTATAAAGTAAATATCCATAACTGTGGACAGAGGACAATGTCGTCTCGTACACAGCAGGACCAAGTTCGATCTCCGGTCGGGACAAGTTTTCTGGTCGAGTCATTTTTTCGGGGTTTTTCTTCATCTGTGGGATAAATATCGGGAACCATGAAGGCTCACATAGTACCCAAATAACATTTGGACAACATAATCATATTATTATTGTTTAGTTTGGATGTGTGAGTGAATGATGTACCATGTCTTAAATGTTCGTTCTTTCTCTGACGTGGCCACACATTGAGGCGATCTCTCATTTGAGGAGCCCTCCATTTCCTTGTGTGGTAAAAAAGTATACAAGTTTCCAGACCTGTAGGCCCGGGTGGCATGGGACACGTAAAATGGAGAGGTTAAACTAAGAAGTATAAGAAGAGTTGAAGTGAATTAAATCATAATATTAGCTTATTATAAAGCATAAATGAAGGAAATGTATAATTATATTATACAAAAATTATGCACTTTATATTTTATGTAACCATGAAAATAAATGATTATATAGTTTAAACTCCGATGATAATTTTTTTAATTTTCCTATATTATTGTCCGAACCTGCGGTTCCTCTCGTACTGAACAGGATTATTGCCGGAATGACCTGCGTCATCAGTAGGGTAAAATTAACCTGTCTCACGACGGTCTAATCCCAACCCACGTTCCCTATTGGTGCGTGAACAATCCAATGCTTGGCGAATTCTGCTTCACAATGGTAGGAAGGTAGAATATATAGTTTAAACTCAGATGAACGTTTTTAAAATATTTCTTTATATCATTAGCCATATAAGTTATTTTAATTAAGTTAGATAGTTATTAATACATTATGTGGATTTCATATTTTTTGGGGTGTAACATTTCGGAAACTTAAAATAAGACACAATTGTCATAATAAATTTGTATAAAAGATCTTCCAAACTGAAATAGAGGGGCATTAAAAAAAAAGTGTTGGTTATTTCTATTCCAACTTTGACACTAAGGATCTGGGATTTAAAGAGCCTCATTAAACAAAATAATACCTATATCATGAGCAAATAGTTATATTTTTCTTACTTCTTTAATGGACTCTATGATAGTAGAGATAGTAGAGTATACTAGATACATAATCTTATATTAGATTTCATGCAAATTCGATTTTCTTTCATTAATTGATTATATGAAATCTGTCTCACATTTGGAGTGATTCTTACGATCATTATGGTTATCCAAAATCAATCACACATTTAAACGTAAATAATAGTGTTGTTATACATAGTGAAGAAAAACTGTTCATCAGTACGATACAGACAATTATACTATTCCTGTATTAACAATTTAGGGTAATTAATATTAAATGTAAACATATGTAATTCTATTTTTTATTATATAGAACTTTCCTCATTAGAGGATTGTCTCAAGGACAAAGTGATACAGACAATTAATTTTTGTAATTGATGAAATACATTTCGTAAATACATTAAAAAAATTCAACGTGTAGGCCTAATTGGAGTGTACATACTATAAAGTAATTTTGTAAATATGGTTTCTTAAAATTGAAATTGATCATCTAATGGCAGCGATGGCAATTCTAGAAAGATACACCCTGTCCAAATCCAAGGAATTCCAAAATTTGGCTAAGAATCCTGGTATAGTACCTCTTGCCCCGATCATCAATCCTGTGACAGTTATACTATCTAGTTGGTATGTATCTTTGTAATAGTCAATTAATTGTTGGCTCATATATGGCTTTCTTTTCAGAGCCAACTTCCTCCGGTTGACCACTATGAGTACTTGTTAAGTTGTATTAAATGTATGATCTTACAATTCTAAGCACTTCAGATACTTAACCAAACTTGGTGCGCCTTATGTAGCTCTATAGTTATATAAAATCGCCCAGTGCTGCCACATTCTATGAAACTTTATACTTCCAATTTAAAAATGCATCTATTGTAAATACGTTTTGTGCCCACCGTCGTGATAATATAATTGCAGCAGGCCTGGGATCGATCACCTATATAACAAGTATCATGAGTGAGGTTTTCATAACCTTTAAGATAAATATAGAAACATTTTAAGGCACAAATAATCCCAGAGTACCATTTGGTTATTATAATCGCTGTATCATATTCGTCTTGATTAGTGAATTGCGTGCCTTGGATATGTCCCTGTCATTGATCTGTCACTCATTACGAGAGATACTCATACACGTTAAAAATTCTCTCATAACAGGACGTGACTCTCCCTGTATAGCCGGGTGGGCGACGCACTTAAAAATACCTAAAAAGGAGAAGTCAAACTAAGAAAAATAGAGAAAAGGCAGTTTTGTATATTTAAGAATTGCATTTTTTGGCATTGAAAAATCTCGTGGTGTGCTTATTCACGAATTTTTCATTGTGCATAAAATTAAAGGAAAAATTCATTGCATAAAAATTTACGGTATTGCTTCATTGAGGAATTAGAGTGCACCGCACTAGTCAGGGTTGGTTCATATTTGGTCGGAGAATAGTAAGGTCTTAACTCAGGGATCCAAGGAAGTTTATGGCAGTTGATAATGTTTAACGAAAAGCACAACAGAAACTGCGTTTTATTCAATACTTTATACAAAGTTGGTTAGCATCGAACCGCAGTTTATATCTTCAGGTAGTGGTTCAAGTAGCGAGTAATTTGGTAATTATTTAGTTCGCTTACAGTGACTTTATTTATTATTTGTGATCGTTTTAAAAAACCGAATCTAAGTTTAAGATACTACTGTTACTTAGAAAAAAAAATCACGTTAATCCAAAATAAACTAACTCCGCAATTTACTATGGACTTATTTGTATTCTATTTCCGGGCTGTAGAAATGCTCTTAAACGACTTGTTCTCCCTCCATAAAGGAGATATCTTTTGTGTCGATATCAAGCTCCAGATTTTGAAGAAACCTGGTATTTCTCTCGCCACTAGACCCGCCTCCTTCAGACATTTACATACATTTTAGTAACATGGGCCGTTATTGGCCTTTTGATTTGGGGTGAGGGTGATTTTGGGCGTGTAGATCCCTGTACAGAGTCGCTGGTTAGGGCGTAACTGCAACCGGGATTTCCAACTGATATGAGAGTTTCATCATTTAAAATATTGTTAATGGATCTTATCTGCAGTTTCATTTGAAATTCTAGATGTATTTGAGATGAATGCTTACTCAGAAGGGTATCATATTAATTGCAAGAAAAATCATCTCCTTGGTGTGGTCTAGGTAAACGTATGTGTATGTCACGATGACGGGTTGATTGACATCGTAATGCAAATTTCATTATTGTCATAATACTGTAGCAGCACCGTTAGCGTTTATGTTGTGAGGACAAAAGAAACAGAATTTGACTTCTATTGTGTAGCTGACCATCTCAGATTAACTGGCACTACTTATATACAATTAATTTTTCAATAAGTATATATCAGTAATGCAAGATGGAATTTTATATCATTATAAATATTTATACAAATGCAGGGGATTTGACAAAAGTCATTGTCCATAATTATGAGAAAACAAAAATATATACAATAAATTAATACAATAGAACATTATAACAAAACAGAAAGTTTGGCTCTTGCTTCCCAGTATCTATCCTTCAGCGTAGCAGAGTGAAGTGCCTGACACTGTAGCAGGTGGTTTCTGTCCATGTTGGTGTTCGTGGAGCACAGTGGGCAATGAGGACTTCTGTAGATTCCAATCCGATGTAGATGAGCTGCAAGACAATCATGTCCTGTGTTTAGTCGAAAATATGCTACAGCTTCCTTTCGAGGTGCATCTGGTGTAGTGTGTATGGTGTTTTTCCACTGTTTTTCTTGAATTCGGATCTGAAGATTGGTTGAGAACGTGTTTTTTATCATTTGTTTGATACAGTTTATTGCTGAGCGATAAGATGTGTTTAAATTAGGTTGCTGTAAACACATTGATCCTCGTTTTGCCAGCATATCGGTTATTTCATTTCCATTGATTCCGCAGTGAGATGGTATCCATTGTAATACTACTGTCTTATGTTTTTGATAAAGGTCAGTGAGTAGTTTATTGCAATCTACTACTTCCTTTCCTTGCTTTGAGCTGATTTGAATGATGTTATTGCTTGTATGGCAGCTTTGGAATCAGACAGAATGACGATATGGTCATTGATTTGTTGACGGCATAAGATTTGTGAAAGTGCAGTATGAATTGCCTTTATTTCTGCATCAAAAGCCGTTTTATTTGGTCCAAGTGGAGTGTATAGAGAGAAGAGTGAGCAATGGATTCCAGCTCCCACAGGGCCACTGTGATCGAGTTTAGAGCCATCTGTATATATATGTAACTATTTAGAACAGGGGTATTTTGTTTCTATTGTTTCCAGGGCACATAATCTTAGTATTTCAGGGTTGGTGTTTGCTTAATCAGTCCTTCTTCTAAGAGGTCTAGACTGTGCGTAGGGATGTAGAGATTTAGAGGGTTATCTTGTACAGGTATCATTATAAATATAAACATTCTGATTTCAGCATTTAACTCAATATTAATTCCCGAATACTAAGAGTCCAAACTTGACTAATTGTCTTTATTATACTCTAGTTTGATAGTTTTAATACTAATGAGGGATTGATTTAATATTTGCATTTTATAGGAGAGGCCTAAATAAGTTCTGCCTTCAAATGTGAGCAAACTTCTCATGAAATAAAGTGTTTTATAAGTACACGAATATCTAATTTAAAAATAGCGGTTGGTATATACAAGTGGAACAGGCAGCAGAGAGATATAATTGTGTTTACTCTACTAATTGTGCACACAAGTATTAAGGCCAGAGGAACATACATCTACCTGAAATGAAGCATTACAACTCAGTCACGATTCTATTTGTCCTTTAAGTGACATTTTTCTTTCCTTTTCTTTTTCAGTCACGCTTTATTGTTACCATATTTTCTCTAAAATTTGTTGATTTGCAATATTATATTAGCATATATTAAAATTATCAATACAAGTTAATGTCTTATTGACCTCCTTTATGGTGTAACTGTGGTGTCTGTTATATGAATCGATTCTAGTTCGTTTCCCGTTTATATCATATACTTTTTTCCCCTCTTTAAGTGTAAGATCTGGGACAGAGTCCATTTAACCTCGTAAATAAAATTGATTAGCTGCATTAATACCGAAGCGATATATGATTAAGATAACTGATGCTAACAAGTCAGAGATTGTATTAAATACTCTTCTTTCTTCTTCCCTCCCTAGTTTAGGCAAGAGTTGCCTGTTCCGTCTTCACTAATAGATCTAAGACCATCTCTTCCGAGGACGTCCGACATCTCATCTTCCTCTTGGGAAAATAATGGAAGATTTTATTTATTAAATACTACAGAAAACATTTATATTTGTGTTGTGTACGAGGGCACCAGGGAAACATGGGATATCTGCCCATGAATTGAGCTAATCAGCAGCACCTTCCGGACTAAATTATACATTTTCTGTCTCCCATATCTTATATTAAACAAAACATTGCATTCAGCTGCACTAACGAATTAATGAGTGCAAATGATTCTGTATGAACTCTTCATTCTTTCAATTCACTGTAGGCTAAATGTAAAATATTTCACTCCAAATTTCATTTTAACATAATTTACGACAGTCCATAGACAACTTGGGCGTTCTTCATGAGTAATGACCATCCAATATTAATTCAGCCAGTGAATATAATTGTATTAGGAATCAGTACATTCTGTGAAAAAAAAAAAACTTTTGTTTGATTTCCTCATAATTTGAGGGAGGTAAATTATACAGGGGATAATTGGAAAACATTACTTTTGTATAGGGATGTATGGAGAGCATATGTCCAACATGACATACATCACGGGTTCGATAGTGCCGATAAGTTAAGTTAGTTATATTTGAAAGGAAACAACTCTGGCTAAAATTACTACTCGCTGAGTGTGATAATTCACAATGTTTACAAGAAAATATATTCAAAAACAAATATCGTTATATATATATATATATATATATATATATATATATTGTAATGTCATTGCTAACACACATATGTAATATTTGTAATATATTTTACACATTTTTGTGTAAGTTTCAATCCTTTTTGGCAAAAGAAGCTTTTAAAATTTTGTGATTAAATAAATAAGCCTTTCTGTCAGCCCAAATTACATGACTACCTGTGTGATAACATTACGTAATAAGGCACAGCAACCATTTGACTCCGGTCTTAGCTGTTCATAGCTGACGTGCCAGAAATGTATTTATTTATATTGTCCTATTAACCGGGTATTAAAAAGCAATGAAAGCCACAAATACATTATGTTTTAAGAAAATATAATAATTATGAAATAGAAGATTTCATTATTATATTAAAATTTTTATTTTTAAATTATTTTTATTAAAAATGTTAATTAAAACGTTGAGTCAAATACAAAAATTCTGTAATTAAGAAAAATAATAAAGAGCATTGAGAAAATCCAGAATTGAAGTCAATTCGTATATTAAATCATAGTTCTTATGCCAAAGTGATGTTAGGTTCCCACCTAAAGAACTATCGAGTGATTTTTATGTAAATTACTCTGTAAGTTGTAAAATTACTGTAATTCATTTAGACAGGATAATGAGCTTTAATATAATAATAATAATAATAATAATAATAATAATAATAATAATAATGATGATGATAATAATAATAATAATAATAATAATAATAATAATAATAATAACAGTGCTAAACTAATTATCATTCATCAGTGACCGGGAGTGCATCACAAATTCAGCACCCATTCCACAGATCTACCTTGTAATATTTCATAGAACACATAAGCTGCATTCGAGCAGACCACTTCTCACTGACGAAATCATTAACATAACTTGATTAATGGACGATACTCATAAAACATATGACTTAATTGACGTAGCTACATCACTTAAAAATACATGCAAAGAAATAATCATTTTGCAGAAAGTGGATAAAGTGGCAACAGTGCCTTTAGTTCTCTACTACAGGAGTGTTCTATTCAATTACAGAAGGAGATAACTTCCATTATGTAAATGTATTTACGAACATGCAGAAGGCGCTACATTTTTGCTCAGTGAAACAATGTAAATACGCGAATATTTGGGTATTTTCTTCTAATCAAAAACATTTATTGTCTACATTGTTGAGATTAAAATGTGTTGTACTTTCGCTTTATTTGGTTTGTTATTCACTTCACTTTGTTGAATTCGAATTATTCAGGTGCTATTTGATTTTCATGGGCGCGTACAGCTGGTTTTTCTGTCTGGGGATTTAATTCGTGATTTTGGTTTATAAAATGTATTATTATTAGTCGTCTAATAAGAGAATTGAAAAACATCCTGATCAGGAAGAGAATAGAGGACATAATAAGAAAAGACAAAACTTATCTTTACTAGAGCGTTCGAGGAATTAATACATCAATGTCAGAAGTCTCAGTTGTTTTCGTGTTGTGCATAACATTATGAAGGAAGATTTTCTAATTAGATTAATCCATTTAAACATGAAAAAAGATAACTGTAAAAAGTATTAATTATATATTTCGCATTTAGCAACGGTACACTAAGAGATCCGCAGTTGTATGGTTAAGGAGATGCATGGCAGTAGGCATGTAGGCTGGCTTGCAAGGGAGGGTCACTCAGAGAGAACGATCCAGTCACGATCTTCAAAGTCATGAATTTCTTTATTGGCCGCAGAGTCACATCCAAATGCAGTCAAGCTTGCTTGCTTTACCGTGAAGAAATAACATTATAAGAAATAAATATTGTATTGGTACATGTTGAAATAAAGAGAAGTTCGTGCCTTAGCCATGCGTTGATATCTTCATCAAAGCACGTTGTTGCTCTTGTATTATTCGAGTTTGTATTCAAATTTCTAATTTAATCTCGCTTATATTTTATGTTCTAGTCCAGTACGTAAGTAAGAAATACTGGAGATAATTTAAAACAAGTATCACGTTCAAGACACGTTTAAGTATATTATTATGCATTGCCCTAAGTCACATTAAACCAATATATTTAAATTATTAGCCATTATCGAGTAGTTTACTGATTGAGTTTGTTTAAAAAAATTATGAATTCACAAAAAATATGTGTTTAATTATCGTGTTTAGAGTTTGTTCTCTCTCTCTCTCTCTCTCTCTCTCTCTCTCTCTCTCCTCTCTCGCTCTCTCTCTCTCGCTCTCTCTCTTCTTAAATGTAAGTACTTTTACGTGTCCCTCGCCACTTTGACATTAAAGGGACATTACATGTTGGGAGAGGAATTCTAACTCCAGATACATTCCATGCTTTTTTTGATCACACAACGACATGCAAGGCCTCCCCTGTGATAAATTCAATATCGGGCCAACTCAGAGACAACACGAACATTTTTAACCATTTATTCATAAGTTCACAATAAACAAATAGAATATGATATGTGTAATTAAAACGATTACATGTTGTTAGAGGGTGCTTTAGACCTTAAAGTGAGAAAAAAATCATAAAGCCTCACCCAGGAAACTTGTCCAACCGGACACGAGTCCGCTTGCGTCTGAGATAACTATTTGAAACCTAGACCACATTAATGAAAATTTAAAGCTTTAAAAATATGTGTCTTACAGGTGAAAAAAGAACACGAGAAAACTCACCCAAGAGACTTATCTTGACGGGAATCAAACCCGGGCCCGCTGCGTACGCAGGAAAGATACTATCCCAAGACTACAAAGGTGGACCGATTTAGAATTATGGGTTAATAAATTTCCATAATTTATTGATTCAATTAAAACAATTAAAGAAAATGCAAACATAAAAGCTTAGGATACTGTATATCAGCATTTATGAAATTATAATTACATTATTGTTAAGTTATTTTAGGTAAACATAAATTAAATGTGTTTTTTACGAGCAGATGTTTTCAATTTCAGAGAAATTTTAGATTTCTCATTTTTTTCATACTTATTTCATTTAACATTAAAATAAATTTTCCTCATAAATTTAGTAGGAAAACAATGTTTGAAATTCTACTGGCTGTTGTGTCACTGAAATATTATAATGATATAAGTAGGCCTATAGGTTTGATATGACACAAACAGAAACAGTTTACGCTTTAATTTTGTTTTACTCACCAACAGGCGCCTAAAAAACCGACTAGATATTTAAAAAAAAAATAAAGTAGAATACTACTTAAATAATAACAATAATTATTCCTCTACGTAATCATCTAGTATGAAGACTTTGGAAACGTTCTGCACAATATCTCGTCATCACTGAACTAATGTAATTGTTATCCCTACAAATATTAGTTGTTGATTGTAAACGTGAAACCATTTAATCCGAATGAGGGTCTTTCCACTTTTCAGCGGTTGCCCTTTTACCAGCCGGCTGCTGGCCCTTCACATCCACATGTGTCAATCACAGAGGTAGATGATCAACAGCCAGTGTAGGGGTGACATGTGGTTAGCATGTCGAGTCCCCCAGCCGTTATAGCTGGTTCCTCAACCTGGAGCCGCTACTTATTGTAGCTACCCAATTGCCTCACGATGCTGGGTGGGCACCGGTCCCATACAGGCCGAAATACCATGAGAAAATGTCTTCCCCCATGGAGACTCGAACCAGCGCAAGTCCCGTAGCTCTGCGCCAAGGCTTCCTACCTTAACCGCTCGGCTACGACGCGGGACGAAACCATTTAATAAGACCTGAATTACACGGTCGTGAAACATGGTAACTAACATTTTTTGTGAATTGAAGATTTTGGTGACATCGGATTCCTAGAAGCTGGTAGGCCTATCATGAGTTGTTGAGAAAAGATCACTAGCATTTTTTTAGAATAATGTGAATATTAAGCTATGGTAGGTGATAGCTGTTTGGAAATAAAACATTGTAACAAACAAACAAACATGGTCGCCCGACCCAATTGGTTTTGTAATAATGAGGAACCTGAAATTGCATATTTTGAATGTACGTAATACTTATGACAACCACTTTCTGTGATGACGACCCGGACTATATGAGTGCAAACAGATCGGATCCAAATTACTCATTAAAAAAGTTACAAAATATACCACTACTTTTTTAACTCGTTGTGAAGTAAAACTTTGTATTTAATGTACTTACCAAGTTTACAGCACCAATTCCATTTAACATATATGAAGAAAGTAAATGTTGTACCTTTCATTTATCAACTATGAGTAGAGAGTGAGATAATTGAAGATTGTAAAACATAAACGAAATGCAGGCTTTGGAATTAACTAAAATATATTTAATTATATTCCATAGTATATTACGAGCGAATTTTTTATTACAACTATTAGGAAGACAAGAATTAATATTTGGATGAAAAACAAGGTATTCTTAATTCCATATAAAATATATTATAAGAAGATAATAAAAATAGTAATTTTCTATAGACACAAAATAATTGTGTAACATTATCAGGTGATTTTTGATAAAATAAGGTACTTAATAGCATCATCAAATCTTAAAATTCTACTTACAAAAGCTTTAATTTTCTTACTTATCATTTTTATTTTAAGACCGTGTGCCTCATTTATAAAAGTTTTCATCGAAAGTTATATTGAATGTAGAATTTTGTTTTCAATGCAATAGATAATGATCGTTGTATAATTTGTTACATTTCAAACTGATTTAATTATAATGTTATTGTGATGGTTATTTAAGGTGAAATAGATTCTGACAATGGAATTAAAACCTAGTATTTACTGCAAACAGGGGAAAATCCGATCGACTTGATAAATCCATCCATCCAATGGCTGATTGGCTCAAATTCGAGCTTTGGCCTCCCTTAACGACTTGATAAATACCATGACTTTAATCAGGGACATCTCTATACGGACCTGAAATACCTGGTGTTTCAAAATTACAATAAATTATCTGTAATATAGCAATACAACGGTATTATCATGCACAATGTATTACTAATAAATAAGCTTTTAGTTTTGAAGTATGACACAGTTACTTAAGGATATTACCATCGGCAAAATTAAAAGGCATTATCATTCTAAGACAATCTTATGAACACATGTCATATTATTTTATGACATATTGTGGTTCTTTTGAGGTAGAAATATTCACGCAAATAAATTATTTTGCCAATATAAATATTTCAAGACAAGTTATGAAAATAGATCAATGTCAAAACTGGTCAGACATCAATTTACTTTTTGTTCGCATTCGATAAAACAATGGGTCCAATTCCATTGTTCGCAGAGTTCATGTCATTAATCAACCAACGTGGGAGAGGAGCACATGGATGAATTTTAAAATGTGCAATGGGACTTGTTTTACTGTCGACAAGTTTGAGCATTTAAATAAATCAATCAAATAGCGATGTAATACACACTATTATTAAGAATATTGAGGTTACTTGGTAATTATCTGACAAGAACGGTACCTGCCGCAGAAAAAGTGTTCCATATGTAGCAAGGTTTCGCTTTTAACGGCCTGTAAATGCTTCATTTACAGTCACGTAACTAGAGTATGCTTCAGGTGTATTGAATGTTTAGTTATTCTCTGATGAAAGACTGCAACTTGCTTATTTTCATCTTGATTAGGAAATGGTATTCTATACAGCATATACAACATGATTAAAATCCAGTAGACGTTCATACTACTTATAAATTAAATATGCCGTGTATTTATAGATTTAAGTCGGGACGTTTCTTCATTAATTATTATTTTAGACACTTTAACATCTAAGGCTAGGATGTTTAGATGTATCCAGTAGACAGTGCGTTTGCATAGTTGTGTTTGTCATGAGGTTGTGTTCACTGATAGAATGTTTATTTAATGATACAATACATTCTTTAATACAATTAAATGGATCCAGGTAATGAATTCTAACCTACCACTTGTATTATCAAAAGATCTCAGCTGGTTTGTTATCGGAGTTTGAACAGGGGATCTCCCTAATACGAGTAAATGCTACCTTCTGAGCCAATTTGATAGATACACCATGTGTTGAGTGCATAAAAGTTGGTAAAATGTATCAACATGGTTATGATGATACATATCGCTGGATATGGTATATGGCATAGAAAAAACATAATTTTCGATAAAATATCTCGTTTCTTTGAGTAATATTTGCTCTTTATATCATAACTATATTTGTAGAATGCCGCTTTATCGTAAAATCAATAAAACTATTAATTTGTTCACATTTTTATTTACATAGAGCATTTATTGTTTTATTTATTAGGTTGAGGAGCTCAATGTATCACTTCCAAACTTTAATATTCTTATCCTTAAAACAATTGTTGTGACAATACACCTGTTCTCTGTGAGAATGCCAAATGCCTTCGATGATCAAATTCTGTTTACAAATAAAAATAATGATTCCAGTGTGAATCTCGGTAATTCGAGTCTCCAGGGAGAATACATTTTCTCATGAATTTTGGTCTGTATGGAACCGTTGCTCACCCAGCATCGTGAACAAGTTGAATATATACAATAAATACAAAACTAACTATAACGGCTGGGGATCTGACATGCTGACCACATATCACACCTATAGTGGCTACATGATTGTACATCTCCATTATTTGCACGTGTGGATGTGAGGTCAGCAGTCTACTGGTAAGTCTTCTGATTTCTATCACACTGTGATACACACACTCACAAACATTTCCTATATATATTTGTTTATCAGAAAATTACGTAAAAAATGCACATTCTTGTAGTATATTTGTTTTTAGTTTGGTTGGACGACATTGCTTCAATCGAGAGCATAGTTTATTTTTCTATGTGCCCAATTTGAATTAAACATTTTATTCGGAAACTTATATTGATATTTAATTGTATATTGATGTTGATGGACATGCAGTTACGTGCCTTTGTTCTCGTATGATATATAATTACCGCTATTTATTTATTTTTTGTCCACCGCTGTGGTCTTGAGGTAGCGTGTCGCCTTGTCACGCAGCGGACCCGGGTTCGATCCCCCGTCGGGGCAATTTTCCTGGGTGAGGTTTTTATCGGGGTTTTTCCTCACCTGTAAGACAAATGTCAGGAAAACTTTAAGGCCCAAACGGTCCCCGAAATCATATGGCCATCATCATCATTCATATCATCATCATCATCATCCTTCACCGGTGTGGAATGTAATCAGAAGCTACCACACCTATAATTCCCTAGTAAAGCTGCAAGCGTAGCATGAAAATGCCTTCGGGCAGAATTACTATGGATGCATGTATTATTTTGATAACAGTACTGATATAGAAGAAAATAGTTACGACATTGTTTTTTTTATTTTTTCACTTAAGACAATACAGCAATAAACATAATAAACACTTTAAAATTAGAATCACCAGAAAATACATGTACATATTATTCACTAAAAGACGTGAGAGTATTTTGTCTTACGGATAAAATTTCTGAGAAGATTGAGAACATTGAAACTTCTTTATTGATGCTTAAACATGATGAGAATACAATGGAATTTAGTTTCCACATTTGGTAATATAATTTTAAACAAATATAACACGATGAGTAGTTTGTAAATATTGTTTTTTTACATGTTTGTGTACTGTTTAAGTTATAATATGGGATTCCTTGGTAGAATAGGAGTTTATAAATTCTAGAACTACAAATAGATTTTTTAATTTATGTTATTGGGTTTTTTTATAAAAAAAAATGTTTCAAATGGCAATTATAGACAATAAATTATTCAGAATACACACACACACATATATAATAATAATAATAATAATAATAATAATAATAATAATAATAATAATAATAATAACTTTATTTTACCTGGCAGAGTTAAGGCCTTAAGGCCTTGTCTACCACTCAACCAGGTTTAAAAAAATACAAAAGAAAAGTCTTAAATCTAAATTACAATATATATATATATATATATATATATATATATAAACGATTACAAGTTATGAATACAATACAATTAATATTTATAATGCATTTTGATTTACTCTAAATTTAACGAATTAAATATATAATATGTACAATATATATAAAAAGAACGAGGAAAAGATTAATGACATAGTATAAAATTAAATAAATAGAGAAAAATTAATTATTAGACAACAGGTAACTGTATAAGCGTGACTTAAAGGTGCCAAGTGTGCGGCAACCCCTGATATCTTGAGGAAGGAGATTCCAGGAGCGGGCAGAGGCTACTGTGAAGGAAGTAGAATAGGAGGAAGTGCTATGAAAAGGAATTGTTAGCAGACTGCTATCTTGTGACCTAGTGTCAATATTGTGGTAGGAGGATAACTTCTCAAATCTGGACGCCAGGTAAGTAGGAATGTAGGAATTCAGAAGCTTGAAAAGTAGTGAAAGAGAGTGTAATTTACGTCTGTCAGTAAGACGGAGCCAAGAGAGGTTATTAAAGTGTTCGGAAATATGGTCATAACGGCGGATATTGAAAATGAATCGAACGCAAGCATTATGAACACGCTGCAGTCTCTGCGACAAGGCATAGTTTAGATCATTATATATAATGTCACAATAATCGAAGTGTGGTAACACAAGATTCTGCACTAGGATTTGTTTTAACGAAACTGGGAGAAAATTCTTTAAACGTCTAAGATAATGTAAGATGGAGAAAGTCTTTTTACATATGTGTTTCACTTGTGTTTGCCAGGCTAAATTTGCGTCTAGATGTAGTCCAAGACCTATTACTGAAGAAGAATAAGGGATATATATATATATATATATATATATGCATGCATGGATTTTAAATAATGAGACATAGGCTTTCCCGACATTTTATACTTGCCACATGTCATACTGTGGTGGAGTCTGCAATAAAATTGATGTCAAGGTTACTTGCTCAACTCGCAGTTTAGTTCCTCATCCACGTGATATATGATGTTACTCACGTATTCTTGGAACTTCATTGTAGGTAAGATTGATAATTTTCTTCACATCGCATAACTTGCGTCTTCAAGTCAAGGCTATTTTCTTTTGAAATTGCAAGTGTATATCATTTGTCATTTTGCACCTTCCTTTTCTCATTACAATTTAATTTTTCTGAATTCTCAGATTATTAATTTTTGACTGTAATATTTCAATAAATATATTATTATTTATATAATAGAATAGTTAATTATAATATCGGTAATAATAATAATAATAATAATAATAATAATACTAATAATAATAATAATTATCATCATCTAAGTCACTGGCACTATCGAATCCGGACATTCGTAGCCGCGTGGATATGTGCTCTCCATATTACCCATTGCTGAGGTAATGTTTTCTTATTATCCGCTGTATAATTCACTTCCCTCAAATCATGGTAAATTATTCTCCCACGTCATTCCTGGGGTATCTACTAGGCGTTTTTCTCTGATTTTCCTATGACAAGTTTCCAAGCTACTCTTAATTCTCCATTCGTTAGATAGGCCTTGCCCATCTCAGTCTATAAGACTTAACTGTTCTTGTTTCATCTGATTTTCCATAAAAATTATGATGTTGATTGGTAATTAAATTATATATTTTTAAAATTAGGTATTAATTTCGCAACACATTCAAAACGTAGTGAAGAAAAATGCGACGGAGATATCTTCATAACTATGTTTCTGTTTGTTATGCAACTTGTATTAAAATTATATCTTGACATTATAATCAAGACTAATGCATTTCAAGATAAAATTCCGTTGACGAACTAGTCAAAATATTAAAAATTATAATATAAAATTATTAAAATTATTTACCTTGTATGTTCCGTCTCCACAACTATTAAAGCTTTTAAAACACTGCAGGCGTTTCGGGACCAGTCCCATCCTCAGCAGAAGTTTGCTTTGATACTGACTTATTTGTGATTATCTTGTACGTAGAGAGAGAGCTGTGTTGCGCTCTATTTTAAAATCAAGGGAATTGACAGTAATTTGATTTTAAATGAGAGAGCGCCCAGTAGGACTACATACAACTCTCTCTGCAAGATAATCACAAATAGTAATCTTCTGCTGAGGATGAGAGTACCTAATTTTATAAAAATTACATTGATATTATAAATCTGTGCAGAGAGGGAGGAGAGAGAGGATAGGAGAGACTCTGACCCGAGATTTTGTATTTTGTCGACGGTCATAACTAGTAATTCCTGTGAAGCATAATATATTTTATGGTTTTCTTTTCCATTAGTAAAACAAAATAAATTTAATCCTCACTTTTATGGATAATACTATATCCTTATAAAATATTGTTTCTATGTCATCATTTCCAACTTTTCTAAAACATCTAATCCTAAGCTAAATATCTAAATACAATTAATTATTTAAAGTAAAAGGATTTATAATGCGAATGTCCTGCACTGTCAAATATATCCAGGGAGTAATGATATACGACTCACACACACACACACACACACACACACACACACACACAGTAGACAGATACAAAATTGCGTGCCTGCCAAGAGCTGGGTAGCAAAATGCCGGGAATCACCATAGATATAGGCACAAGCAATCACAAGACAAGATCCAAGATGAACTACTGCCATAGTAACTAGCTCTTTGGGACTATCGAACCTGTAGGTTTACGACCGTGCAGACATTAGCTCTCCGTATATCCCTATCTTGTTTTCCAATCATCCCTGTATAATGTACATTCTTGAAATCATGGCTGATGTTATTTTCCCATCTCAATTTAGTGTTGACTACTAGCCGCTTTCCATCTGGTTTTCCTACAAGGAATTTCCATGCCTCTCTTTCATTCCCCATTCTTGCCACATGTCCTGCCCGTAGCAGTCCAAGAGAGTTAATTGTTCTTAACTTTTCCGTCATAGTGGAAGATAGAATATCTACCAACCAGAGCAATGTTGTAGACATTTACAGTAAAAATGATTGATAATAACGCTTATAACATTGATAGATCAAGTCGTTAGACCAATTATCAAGTTATAATAAGGAGGTTATATAGAGGTTATACTTGAGGTTACATGGAGAAAACTCTATCCGCAATTTTCACAGACTGTTTGGAGATGTTGGCTGACTGCTTTGATATAAAGAACCTGTGAAGTTTTACAGATTAATGTATTGTAGATGTGTTAAACACATGATAAAATGTATTTAAATAGATTAAAATTAAAAATATTTATAACATGTTTTACAATGTAATAAAACATCTTCCTCTACCCAAAGCTTTTTAAATTTTTATCTCCTTTCTCCATTCTTCTCTATCTTCCCATTCCAATTATTCCAGACCTAGCTCCCTTATACCTCTTCTTACATCATCGATCCATTTAAATCTAGGCCGACCTCTCTTTCCTTTCCCAGGTGGAATCCATTCCAAAGCTTGTCTGGGTAATCTTTTCTCTGGCATCCTACGTAGGGCCTGTATAACCATACCATTCTGTTGTCTGTATCTCACAAAATGTAATATTGAATTTTGGACTTTCATTTGTTGCCTGATGATTGTATTTCTTATTTTTTTCCAATTTAGAATGTCTGTACTGCAGCCGCTGATTCCCCGGCCTTACGTTTTCACGACAGTGTTGCTGATATGGATATTCAGTGGGAGTGGCCTCTTTATGTATGTGGTTAGCAGACATACAACTGACAACATCTCAGCAATTTCAAACCTTACTATCGCGCTCTAGCTGTGTCTAGAGCATGATTGGCTGTGGCAGACATCTACTCCCACTAGAACCATATCCTTATTGACAGTAGAGGGCGAATTCTCCCTTTACCCCTCGTATAACCTAAACTTCAGAGCCGGAGATATGGCGGTTCGGGTATAGTTGAGCGTCTAAAACAATATATTCCAGTAGACATAAGCTTTAAACTCAAAGTTTTATTCAACTGCCAAGTTTCGGCACCATATATTAGCGTGCTTCGAATTATGTATTTATAAATTTGCAATTTGGTATCTATTCTTGTGTTCTTATCCCAGAAAACTCCGTTTAACATTTTAATAGCGATCTCCTTTTTTGAATTCTATATTTTATGTAATTTTCTTAATCAACTAACTATCACTTGAAGTAGGTAGCAAAAATTAAATTATTTGAATCAATCTTATCTCAATCTAAGGACAACAATATTACACGATGGCATGTTATATGTCTAAAGTATCAAAGTTACATTACTCTGTAACAGATAACCAGAGTTCCTTATACAAAAAAAAAACACACGCCACATGCCTGAATAACCTGTGAGAGGTAGTCTAACAGTTCTATTTTTTCCCTACATATTAATGATTTTTACAACAATTAATTCATTACGTTATAGAGGAAAGTCCTGGCACTTGAATGCAGTTGAACTACTTTATATTCGACATGTTGCGTTCGAGTGAATTGCATTGCATAATGTTTAATAACATGTATCTCAGTTATAGGAATAAACCGGACTTTGATTCTTGAGGGTATCAAGAAACAGTGATTTGGAAAAATATAATTGTTCATAATTATTTCGGTTTTCTCATTATTATTATTATTATTATTATGATTATTATTATTATTATTATTTATTAAGACGGTAAAATCCGCTTTCATTTTTTTCAACAGAGCGAAAAATCCTTTCATATTTGTCTGGACGTGTTATAGAACTTAGCAATTATTTTTTAAAGTTCCTGAAAACTTCTTCAGATATTTCTCTAAACGTTTTGAAATTTTAAGAAATATGTGTAGGCGATTCCATGGCGCAAGCGGTTAGACGCTCGCCTCTCATCATGGGGTCCCGACAACTAGTCTCGGTCACTCCATGTGGGTTTCGTGGTGGACGAAACGGAGCTTGGGCAGGTTTTTTTCTCGGGGATTTCTCCCGTTTCCAGTACCACAGTTTCATTCCACCATTCTCTATAATCATCTCATTCATTTCATTCATCTACCCCTATGATGGTGCGTCAGGCGTGGTCGGCCAGCACCCTTGTCATTCATAGACCTCTATATATTGGGGTTCTTCTCATTTCATCCCTCGACCCGACCCTGAGTTGGACGCTAGTTGAGGATATATTTAAAAAAATATGTGTAATATTTCTTAAGTTTTATTGAAAAATAAGTCACAAACCGTGAAATATGATAAAGGAGGATTTCACATTTAAATTGTAGTTTGTTGAAGTATTTGGTTAAACTTACGATATTGAACATTGAACAATAATATGCCATACAGTGTAATTTATAATAGTAGGTGTTACCTGACTAAGTTGTTTAATCATTACAACAAATTCTATTGTTCAATATGATATATTTCTCTATATTTTAGAGTGAAAGCTATACAGGTGATAGAGGACTATAAACTGAGCATTCTGAAATAGAGAATGGATGATTTGAAATCTATATTTTAGATCTGATGTGATCTCTAATTGGATAATTGAAGCTACCAGTGAGTAGGATGACAACCAAAGAATTGTTCATACATCAAAATCTGAGGAGATGGCGTGTCAATCCTGAACTCGCCCATTAAATTCAAACTTCGAAATATAGAATGTGTATAATATTGGGGGAGAGACATCAATGACATCCGTGCAATCTACTTTGGGTGAAGGCAATAGGACAAAGCCATTTTGGACATAGAATTACACTCTAACAATTTACATAGAGTTGTGCTAGAGTACTCAACTTCCTGTAGAGTGGATGAGGATCCTTGCCTCAAAATAATCTGTTTAAATTTCTCTACTAATTGTATAACTATGGCCCTAAGTATTAGAGGGACCTTGTATGTAAATCTACGGATGATGAGTACAATTAAAAAAAATAACTTTAGTTTGATACTCAACATGAAATCTATACTTCCAACACATGGAATATTTAAACGTTTGACTTTATTTCGTCAGCACTCTATAGGTGTATATATATATATATATATATATACATGGTATGATAAGAAAAATAAATGCCTGGACGGGATTCGAACCCGGATCTCTGAGTCTGTACCTCAGTGTGATATCCATTACACCACCAGGCGAATCCAATTCAAACATTTATTTTCTTATATATGTATTATATTCCCCATTATTACTAGATGTCGCGAGAACTCAGTCTTCACTGCCATCTAGTAGCTGACTATAACAAGTAAGCAAATTAAAGATAACATTTTTACTTATAGGAGTGACGCTTTATCGATGTTATAATTAAATATTAACATTGAGCAATGGTATGATAAGAAATATATATATAGGCCTATATGGAAAGAGATCTTTGGGCCTTCCGAAGAAAAGATGGATCGAAAATTCAGCCTTGAGATCTTAACAGAGCATGAGATCTTACATCTTGTATGGAAGAATATGATACATATGTGTAGGCCTATTGGAACAGGCTTAACGAGCCTGAACTTAAAATGTCCATGATGATAGTGATATATATATATATATATATATATATATATATATGTGTGTGTGTGTGTGTGTGTGTGTGTGTGTTTACATATTGGGTTGATTTAATTTCCATCCATCCATAGCAATTCTGCCCGAAGGCACGTCTTTCACTGCAATCATAGCATGAAAATGTTATGCTTTGCAACTTTACTAGGGAATTATAGGTGTGGTAGCTTCCCGTTGCCTTCCACACCGATAAACGATGATGATGATGGCCGGATGATTTTCGGGGACCGTTGGGCCCTAAGCTTCCTGACATTTGTCTTACAAGAAAAACCCCGAAAAAAACCTCACCCAGGAGCCTGTCCCGATCGGGAATTGAACCTGGGCCCGCGAGACCACAGCGGTGGACGATATAATATTGAGATAGTATAAAAACTCAACTTTTTTTAATTTTAAGAACTCTTAATATGGTTTGAATGCGATACTATGTTTTAACTAATACGATGCTAGTAAAAACAGGCGTTTAAAGAAGATTATAGATATATTTTATGATTTCCCACAAATTACTTCTCTAATAACGTACAATAATAATAATGTGAGGTGATGATCTAATAATCAAATTAGATTTATAAAAGTCATTTCAAATTCTACACATATGCGCTTTATTACTTTTATTTCGTATATGTATTTAATTATTCTGGTTGATATAAATGGAAATTACAGAATAATACAGTTTGATACCAGGATTACTTTAATATAGCCTACTTTGAAATTTAAATTAATTTTTATCAAGAAACGCCATTAAATCGTTTATTGAAAGACACATAATATGAAACTGTTATCAATATTCAGCATATAAAAACTTTGGAATAGACGTTAGCCCTGTTTAAAATTTAATTTAAACATGCGATGTGATGGTGTACAATTTTAAAATATCTTTTTCGGTTTTAAACTAGAGCACACTTGGGCGTTTGACAGAGGTCTAATTTAATATGGACATAACATGCATCAAAGCCATGTATTTTGTCCATCTTAATTAAGATACAAAAATAATTGAAGTCCATAATTCAAGCACTATTTTTTGTTCATCTCTAAGAAATTAATAGGAATTAATATGCATTTTAAAAGTTTAGAAAGTAAAATATTATGAATTTATTATTAAATGGGGCGTAAGAGGCGGATGAATTTTAATTCATATTTTATAAATTGTTAAATGATTGCATATCATGGTACAAAATTGGATCATCTGTTATTATAGCAACTTTATAAATGGCAACTATTATTATATAGGCCTACCTCAGTTATTTTAAAGTAATTTAAGAGTAGAGAAATGCATCTAATTTGATTTGTCTGAAATTGATACACTTGTTGGAGAGATTAAGAATTATATTAATGTACAGTACATTCAATTGAAATAAAATATATCTAATTAATCAATGTTCGTATATGTGAGACTATTATATCTCTTATTATTTCTATTGTCATAATTATGAAATATTCAAAATAACGATATACACAACCGCTTTCATGTTATACATAAACCGTTAATTATTTCCAGAAACTGAGAGAGAGAGAGAGAGAGAGAGAGAGAGAGAGAGAGAGAGAGAGAGAGGAGAGAGAGAGAGGGGGGGAGAGAGAGAGAGAAAGAGAGAGAGAGAGAGAAAGCGAGAGAGGGGGGATAGAGAGAGATAGAGACTAACACTTTCGTTTCTGTGGTTTATAAAAAATCGTTTCCTCATATGCAGCGAGTCTGAGTTCGAACTCCAGTCCAGAAAGTCTATTGAGGAAGGTTCTTTTTCCAGTGTTTTCTTCACCTATAAAACAAATATCAGGAAACTTTCAAATAATACCCCAACACTATCTGGCCTATCATATTATGCACTTTTCTAGCATCATGTACATATGAGTGAACTGTGTGTTTAGTCTTAGAAATTCATGTTGTATCCCCTATTGAGACGTTTACTCAGCTTATCCTCATGTGATCAAAATCTATGCAGTGCCTGTGTGATCCTCTCCTGACAGATCGTGTTCGTTTGAGATCAGGAAGTAGTGGAGTGTTTACAAATTAGAAGTTTAATTGCCAAAGTGAGAAATAAAGAAAATAACACAATTTGTAAGATGAAATGAGAAAGAATCAAAGGGACCTCTAACAATCAATTTATTTTTTTAGAGTTAGCCTTCCTTTGGCCAGCAACCAATCGAATGGACTATTATTATGCTTTCAAATCTTATACGAGAATTTTCCGGAAGATCTCTGGGTCGTCCTATGAAACGCTGAAGGGGAAATTTTCTATAGGATCGTAACAGGCCTTGGCCTAATACTTGGAAGGAAGGAAGGAAGGAAGGAAGGAAGAAGAGTTAGTATATATATATAATGTCATATTTTGTTAATTATATAACGTATTGTGTTAAGTGTCATATGGGCCTAACATGCCACGTTTATAGAAGTTTTTTTTTTGTATACATGCTGCAGCAAATCGGGTTTTCGGATTTATGTTCCTCCAGTGGATATAAATTGTGTACCAGACTTACCTTGAAAGACAGAGAGATTCATTGACACTTTTGATAGAGATGGCACAAGTGCAATTGCATGGTTTCACTTTGAGGGCGGGATGGTTTTTAATTTAAGACAAGAGGCCACAATAAAATTATTTCTTCTGTGTAACGACTTATTTTAAGGCAGAATAGGTTAGAGTATACATAGTTTATATCAAGATATTTCTTAAGTGGTATCTTGATAACTTGAATATCGGGATCGTTAATTCGAGAAAACATTTAAATTCTTGGGTAGTGTAAGAAAATTACGGTTAATGGAAAAGGTATATATGTTTTTTCTCGGCGCTCGGTCCCCTAAGCGATCTCAATACTCAACTTCCCAGTATCCTACCTAAGAAATGTTTCGGTATAAACTATACTCTAACTTATTCTGCCTGAAGTAGTCATAATATGGGGAAAATATTTCGGCTCGTTACACAGAATATATAATTGAATTCTGTCCTCATTCTTAAATTCTAAACTATCCAACCCTCAAAGCGCAAAATCATGCATTGTACTTACATATAACTGATATTGAAAAGTTCTATATGAAATTTTTAGACCGTCGTGAAACAGGTTAGTTTTACCCGATATTAAATTTTGTTTTATAGGCTATTAAGAGTCTTGTTAGTAGAGCTAGGAATTTTAGCTGCTGCACCTTATTTTGTTACTACAATGCTCAAATTAACTTGTCTTGCAAAGAAAACATTAAATAAATGCCCCTAAATGTGTTTTAGTTGCACCTTTTTTTCAATGCTAGTACTTTTTTGCACCTTTTTATCAATGCAAGCGTATTTTAAAATTAATATAAAATTATAGAATATTCACCTGAAAGGTCCGTCTCCTCAACTTAATTATCATTTAACTGTAGCGCTTTCGGGACTTGTCCCATCATCGGCAGGATTCAAAACTGGTGTTTCACTGAAGATCTGGTAGAGGGGGTTGCATGTATTGGGTTCGTTAAATGATGATTAAGTTGAGGAGACGGACCTTGCAGGTGAATATTCTATAATTTTATATTAATTTTGAATAAACCTCAACGGAACACATCATGAATCTTATAAAAGCATATTTTGCACTTTTTAAAACCTTTTTATGTCTCTGGCAGCATTGTATTCCCAAAATAATGTGTTATATTTTTTTTTTACATTTCTTCAAATACGCTTTCAAGGGTTGGTAACGATGTGTGGTATCAGTCCACATCACATTACTTCCACTTTGGTGCAGTCCCGTTAGGCTATTCCTTTTAAATTAGTTCGCACCTTCTTGCACCACAGTTATGCGAAAGCTATTGTTTAAGCAAGTACGATTGTTGAGTGCATAAACAAATGTTCAGTTCAAAATAATATTTGATTTGTGCTGTCTGCTATTTTCCTGAGAGACCAGTATTCCGTATGCCAAAACCGAATGCGAACTACTACAAACTACATGATTTTGTAAACAGTTTAGTGCAGATGGAATTCAGAGTGACAGATCTGTTATGAGGTGCATTGTTTGAGATATTTCAATAACCATTGATGAAAAACACCAACACAATCGTATTACGCAGCATATAGGTAGTGCAAAACACGAAAAATAAGGAACCACAAAACAGTAAATATGTATTGTAACAACAGTTTATTATTCAAGTTTAATAAATAAAAAATATTTTTTTAAATGATACAGCAAAGACATTTGTGGCATGTGGTATTCCTATTTCCAAACTTAACAAGCCTATTATGAAAGCATATTTGGATAAATATACCGGGAAGTCTGTTCCAGATGAAAATCATACCTTCAACCTCTGTATGAAGAAAAATTAAAACAGATCAGTCAAGTAGAAGGTGAAAACCAGTATATTTTATATTAGACGAAACCACTGATAGACATTTCAGATACTCAACTGTTTTTAGATATGTTCTAAACATTTGAGTTGTTGAATAATATCTGCTTTAACAGTTTTCTGGACTTGTGATTTCAGTAACATAATGATCTGAGACTTGTCTTACTCAGACTTTTTAATATATGACAACATGACTGAATTTTGTGTCACGGGTTACTTGATGTTAGCTGGTTTTGGTACTCTTAAATGATAATTCACATGGGAAATTTGCACCTTATATTTTAAAAATGCACATTTTTTTGCACCTTTTTCTGCTAAATTAAATCACATTTTTTGCACCTTTTTCACCAAACTTTTCCACCTAAAATTCCTAGCTCTACTTATTAGTAATGCATACTGTATTTACTGTGCTTACTATGTGTGTGTTGTTTTAAATTTTGTTCTGTGGGGGATGGGATAGGAAGTAAATTTCACGGCTGTTTCCATGTTTCCCTCTATTGATGTTTTTGTTTCGAGACAAATTTCTAACGAATCGCTGGATAACAAGACCACCTTTTATGGCGTGAAAAATAAATGAGACAAAATACTTACTTACTTACTCACTGGCACTATCGAACCCGTAGGTTCATGGCCGCGCGGACATAAGCTCTCCATCCCTATCCTGAGCTAATGCTTTCCAATCATTCCCTGTATAATCTACTTCCCTCAAATCATAGTTAATGTTGTTCTCCCACCTCATTCTTGGTCTACCAACTGGGCGTTTTCCCTCTGGCTTTCCTACAAGAAGCTTCCAGGCACGTCTTTCATTCCCCATTCGCGCAACATGTCCTGCCCATTGCAGTCTACGGGACTTAACTGTTCTTATTATATCCGGCCTCCTATAAAGACCATGTAGTTCATTGTTATGTAGTCTTCTCCATTCACCTGTCTGTTCACCTCTCTTTGGTCCAAAATGTTCCTAAGAACTCTATTTTCAAATACTTGTAATTTCCTTTCCTCCCTTAAAGTAAGAGTCCATGT